>CM071927.1:52752623-53228422 GCA_016081115.2 Rehmannia glutinosa
TACCCAAGGCACACACTGAGGAAATGAGTGAGTGACCAAAGATATTGTTCTCTGGGCAAGAAATGAGAAGGAGTACTAGGCATTGAGCTTGAGAAGGCATTTAGTCACACTACTTTCAGTGGAAAAGATCTGAGAAGCTAGCTGAAAGAAATCTCGAAATCTCATTGATGGCCTTACCGTCTCTTTGAAGGGCCGATCCCGGTAGAGCACATCAAGGCCAGACGAGGCAGGTTGAGAACAAGAAGAAGCGAGCGAAAGAATCCCCCTGTTAGCGGGGTATGTCTCCACTGCCACGATCTTTGAAGGAGTTGAGAAGCGAGTATGTTGGCTTGTATTCACGAAAAAGGAAGGGCAAGAGAGAGATGATGATGAGGAAGCGATGATGATGTAATTATGTACTCTCACTTTGTATCCGGACATCCAAAATCGAATGCGATGCGAGAATGGAGAAAATGGAAGTTGAGAAACAAGTGCGGTTTGAACACCCGAGTTTATTGATGAGGAAGAGAACTCTTGGGTTCTTGAAGTTATTCTGATGCTGCAAGTCTGTTGATGATGATAAATGTATTAATATCTTGCCAAATTCGGAAGGAGAAGCGAGCAGGCTAGGGTGAGAGGAAACGAAGCGACTCGTGAGAAAGCCAGCATTTGTCCTCTCCTTTGGAACCACTTTGATCATACTCATCCTCATACGGATGTACTCGGAAAGTGATGAGGACTTGGACCCAGTGCTCGAGGAGTTGGAAATCACGACAAGCCATGCGGGAATCGGGGATGATGCTTGAGCAACACCGACGGGAGGACCAGAGAGGCTTCCAAATCTCGGTGGAGATTGATCCATTGGGAGTGGTACAACATTGTCTTTATTCTTTGCAACCACTTGGCGACTCCTGGAAGATGGATCGAGGGGAATTGGCGATGGCGGGAACTTGGGGACCCAGTCGAGCCAACCCCCTATTGAAGGTGTCTTACCACCTGCCCCCATGGCTAAACACTCAAAGGCACAACCGGGAGTCACGGAAAAGAATGACCCCATCACAAGTCACTTAGTTGGTGTGCCCGGTGAGGGGGAAACTCCTCCGGCTGCGACTAGGTCGGAGGATCTTTGAGATGACTCCCATGAATCTTGGGCAAAGTGGAGAAGGAACAAGAAAAGAAACACAGCAGGTTGTCACTGACGAAGCTCGGGCAGATGAGTCTGTCTCAGCTGAAGTGCCAACTGCTCTGCAGGCTGAGGACGCTGCTGATGCAGTCGAGGCACAAGATGGTTCTGCCCCGGGAGTTAACACTCTGGGCACTGAAAGTGCAATCCACGGAGTTGAGACTCCGGTGGATGCCACCGTAGAAGACCCTAAGACAGCTGAGTCTGTCGAAGGGAATGTCCAAGGCCTTGCTGCAGTTGAGACTGCAGGAGGTAATGAAGGCCTACGGGTGGTTGAGACTTCCCGAGGTAAAGAACGGCAACCACAGGAACATCCTCCAATTTATCATTGATGCATCTGAGAAGAAAATAAGTGCCCTTCATGATTCCCAAGACAACCTCTGACGGCCTGCGCTGCAGGATCACGAAGGAGAAGATGCTGAGTCCTCTCTGTTGCTAATCCAAAGGCTCATTTGAGGATGTTCTTCCAAGTACGAGTAAGTCGGACCTCAAGGCTACTCGTCAAGCGTTCAATTTTGATGATGAGCCACCTTCAAGTCTCATCATCTTCCGATGACGCCACTGATACGGCCGAGAACAGATAACTCAAAGGAAAAACCTGTTTGAGACCGAAGAAGGCTGACATTAAAGGCAGTGAGGCTCAGCCAGTGGGTCTACCACAAACGGCCCTAGCTGAATCACGATCCAACTGCGGCTCCCCAACGCTGTGATTCGACTCAACCGGGCACATCACGGGCACGAGTAACCATGGAACAACCTGGAAGTGCTGATCTTGATGAAGAAACAACTAGAGAAGCGAGACGCTACAACGTTGGGCCTGATCGAGTCATTCCCACGAGATACCATCGTCCCGCAAATTTTGATTTTTTGATGGTGCTTGGCTGCCAACCGAGCCAGTGGCGAATTTGTGAAGTTCGAAAGTCTTCAAAGGCAATCTTTGCGGAGATTGAGAAGATGGAAAAGGCACCGGGCCTCATTGGATATCTTTTGGATAATAGAGATGCAAATCTTGGCGTCTGCGTGGAATAGTGGTGAGAATCGTCCGGGGAATGGTGGCAACGTGACAACAAACAATGCGTGTGGAGCAGTCCGATATTTCAAAGCATTGTACAATAAGTTTATTGATATGGTGCTGATAATCTTTGACATGAAGGCGGATGCAAGAAAATATTGTGGAATGCATGACTCAATAATTGAAATGCTGGCTAGCTGCGTGAATTTCACAAGAAAGAACCTGGCGTCGAGGAGAATATGGAAAATAAATTCAGCACCTGCTTATGGCTGAAATGAAGTTGGTGGCGGTGAATCCAAGCCACCCGCTCGGAATTCCCTGCGGACTCCCATGCTGGACTCGAAACACAACTCAGCTCGCCACCTAGACTTCATGTTGGTGATACTATTCAGGGTTCTCTCTCCTTTGATGATGCCAAAAAGGGGAATACCTAAAGGCGTTGAAAGAATCGAGTTGAGAAGAAGGCCTTGTTGTTGAGCGAGAAGAAAATGTTGTAGATCGGAAGAAAGATAAGGGAAAAGTAGTTGAGGGGAAGGTTCAAAGGATATGACCTTAATGGTTGCTAGAACCCCTCTGACAAGGACATCACGGTGACATCATAAGCAAACTTCGGTGACTGCTTAAGCAAAAACTCGATGTGCCCATGTATGCGGGAAGAAAGGAAAATCGTAGAAGCGAGAGATGAAGGAGGTCAAAGAAAAATGGATGCCGTGCAATGGACATATTGAAACAATACGGAGGCATTCCGGTAGGAAGAGAATCGATGCCATTTGGGACATCTAAAACGAGCTTAGATCGTTGATGAATTCAACGCTCGAATCCGAAGGATACTTGAATAAGCATGTCCATGGCCCAAGCACAGGACTTGTATTGGGAAAAAGGCCTCAAGGCATGCGAAGAAAGGTGACGGCGACGAGACTCTGTGAGTCACTCTCTGTGGTCACTCTCTTTGGAAAGAAAGAAGGCTTGATACAATACACACCCAAAGGAAGAGGTAGAAGCGAGTGGAGGAAGAGGTTTTAGACCTAGAGGCTCTACCCAAAAATATCGAATACATAGATCCAGGGGAAGAAAGAAGGGATCTATTGGTGAGATTTGATGCCATAGCAAATCTTGAAGTGGCGAGGAAGAATGTTGACTATGTCAAAAGGATTGAAGAAGAAAATAAGAGACAAGATCATTTTGTGGGAAGAGAGTCAACGAAGACAAGAAAAGGAAGAGAAAAGGCAGAAGGCTGCGAGGAAGAGCTTACGAGAAAAAAAGCAAGCGAAGAAGAGAAAGAGAGAAAGAGACCGAGAAGGCAGTGAAGAGGAAAAAGAAGGAAGGCAAGGCGATGAAGTGTTGTTGTCCACCCCTTCATGTATTTTACTATTGTAAATGCATATGTATGTAAGTCTTACATGACGTTGAATAAGAATCGGAATTTCTATATTTTTGCGTAGATATAGAATGCTATGTTTGCTCACGATACACTTTGTAAATAGGCTATAAAGGAAAGAATGTTATGATCAATAAAAGATCGATTCTCATACATTCTCTGTTTCTACATTGTCATGTATGTATCTTTGCTATTTACATTTTGTATGTATGTTTTAAGTTTGGCACCATCAAAAGGAGAAATTGTTGGAAATTGATTGCTTAGATTTTGATGAATGCCATGTAAAACTTAGACCAGAAAGTTTGCACCCCATTTTCCTTGTAATTTGCATTGTAATAGATAGGTTGTGTCACAGTGAGTCAAGTCGGCTATGCTCTGGATATGCAGAAGTCAACTGAAGACTAAAATGGAGACTCAGAAAAGCGGTGAGTATGGCAAGAAGGAGAAGTCAAGAACTCGGTCAAGAAGTATCGGTTGGGATACATTTGTGAGAAGTGTCGGTCAAGTCGACTCATATATAACCAAGTCTCAAGTTGAAGTGACGGATAGGTCTCTCAATCATTGGAAATGCAGACTCAAAGTCACACAGGGAAAAGCGGTCAAGTCAAGACAAGCGAAAAAGAATCCGTTGCACGAGAAGTCAAGAATATTACCTAAACAAGTAATACTTCCATCTTTGCCATGTCTTAAAGTACTCGATCCCAGAAGCGTGCAAAAGGAATAAACCAATGGGAAACACGCACCTTGTGTCAAGACTCACGAAAAATTTGAATGTTCAATTAATACGAGGAAATGTCAATATCAAGAATTTGCAACAAGACAAGCCAACGAACACAAGTGACTTTTGAAGATCGTCTATCTCTTCAACGGGCAGATTTTTGAAAGTTCACTATAAAAGGGTGAGGAATCACTTTGAGAAAAGGTTACCTTGACAACTTTGAACCCACGAACATTCAAGCTATTATTATTGTAACACTGCAAAATATTCTCATGCTATTTAAGCAAATCCTCAAGCCTAAATGTCGAAGGAAATCGATCCGACACCAAGTTTGTGAAGGAAAGACAACTTCAAACTGTTGAAGAGGAAACTTTTGAAGAATTAAAAGGGTCTACATTCCAAGGAGGATTGTAGAAAGGTTCAAGGTCGAGCCAGGTCTCAAGTTATTGGAGGGCTTCGTGATCAAATCCAAGCTTGGCGAGTGGCTGAAGTAAGCAAAGCGCCGCCATGTGAAGAAGTGAGTCGGACGAGAAGCTTATTTGTGTGACCAAGGCATCTCGGCCCGAGTCCCAAAGGATCAAGTCATTTGTGTGATCAAGACTTGTATACGGGTGATAACCACTGTGTACTACGATCAATGCTTAGTGGATTCCTCCGGGAGTTGGAGAAGAGAGGAGTAGAAGAATTACCCCGTCTTGAACCTCTATAAAAATTATTGTGTCATTTACATTTCAGCATTTACTTTTCTGCATATCATTTTTATATCTCTTTGATAATTTGCTATCAAGCGATAATTAACAAAGTGCTAAAACTAAGTGTTAAAACAAACTTAAACCAAATTCAAGGGTGTTAAGTCGTTATTTGAAAATCTCATCACAGCCAAGTTAAGGTTTAGACTAAACAAGCGAAGTTATTCTATCAGCAGCTCAATCGAGTCATTGCTGGTGGCTAACTCTATTTGGTTAACTAACAACTTAGCTGTCCCTCAAGGACTTAGCTGTGTACTTAACTCTGTATTATTTTAAAAGGACTAAAATCGAAAAGTTGGTAAGGTTTATTCAACCCCCCTTCTAAACCCTACTCACACCCCTTGGGACCTACACAATATACTCTCCCCATCTTGAATTCTGAAGAGTGTTCTATCCACTTTTCCTTTGGTGAATCCATTGTCAATTAGAAAGCGAGACAATGTGTCATACAGAACTCTTGGTGCTTGTTTTAATCCATACAATGCTTTTCGGAGCTTGTAGACTTTATCTGCAATAGTTTTCTACTCAAAACTTGGAGGTTGCTCCACATAGATTTCTTCTTCTAAAAGTCCATTAAAAATGCACTCTTCACATCCATTTGATACACGGTGAAGTTCTTGTGAGCGAGCATAAGCAAGAACAATCCTAATTGCTTCCAATCTAGCAACTTGGGAGCAAAGGTTTCATCAAAATCTATGCCTTCCTCTTCGCAATACCCTTTGGCTACCAGTCTTGCTTTGTTTCTTACAATAGATCCTTCCTCATTCATTTTGTTTCTAAATACCCACTTAGTACAAATAACATTTTGGTGTGTAGGCCTTTGAACCAATTCTCAAACTTTGTTCCTTTCAATGATTCAGACTCTTCTGTATAGCTTTGAATCCAATGTGTGTCATCTAATGCTTGAGACACATCTTTAGGTTCTATATGGGAAATGAAACAAGTAAACATGGCTTCATGTTGTGCTATGGATCTAGTTCTTACTCCATCTCTAAGATTTCCAATAATTAGTTTGGTGGATGGTCTCTCGGCCCATCTCACATCAGTTGGAGTAAGTCTGCTTTGGATTTAGTTGTCTTGCGGGTAAGTTGTCTTGAACAGCTTCTTCATCATTATTCAAGTTGCAAACCTTTCAAATTTGTCTTTGAGATTCAACTATCTCATCTTTATCGGGGTTGAGTGCTCTTATATCTCTTTGCTTCAACATAGGGACTCTTACGCATAGTTGGTGATTCTTCTTTCTCGGCTAACTCATCTATGTCTTCTCTATTCACATTGGATTCATCAAAAACCACATGGATAGACTATTCTGTGACCATAGTACTTTTGTTAGCACTCTATAATCATTACTTTCGGTGAGTATCCCAAAAAATATACCTTCATGAGCTCTAGCATCAAAAGCTTTTAAGTTGTCCTTGCCATTGTTGTGGATGAAGCACTTACATCCAAAGATTTTGAAATATCCAACATTTGGCTTTCTCCTGTCCAAAATTTATAAGGAGTTTTGGACAATTGCCTCTTAATCATATACCTATTCGGAAAGTGTAGCAAGCGGTGTTCATGGCTTGACCCAAAATCTCTTAGGTAATCCGACTTCAACTAACATTGTCCTTGCAACTTCCTTGAGAGTTATGTTCCATCTTTCAGCTACTCCATTTTGCTGTGGAGTTATTATAGCTAATAACTCATGAGCAATACCATTTTCAACACAATACATAGTTATAATCCCACTGACAAATTCAATTCCCCTATCAGACCTTATCTTAATAATGGTTTGACTCTTCTCATTTTGAACTCTTCTCACCAGCTGAGGCAACCTTTACAGTGTTCTTTCTTTTTACACATGAAAATAGTCCATGTATATCTTGAATAATTATCTACCACCACTAAGATGTATTTCTTTCCCGATGCTATTTGGTTCAACAAGGACCTAATAAGTCCATGTGCAATAGATGCAATATTCTGGTTGAAGAAGGAATAAGCTTGTCCTTGAGGGAAGATTAGATTTGCTTTCCCATCGGGCATGCATCACAAATTCTTTCTTTCTTGTACACTGGGTCAGGCAATCCTTCCACAAGATGACTCCTTGCAAGCTTGTTAATTGTCTTGAAGTTAGGGTGACTCGACTGCTTATGCCACAACCAACTTGATTAATTTTGTACTCTTTTGCTTGCGAGACATGTGTTTGGTGTGATTGACCAATCCACTACATACATGTTCTTTTGCCTTGTTCCATGAAATACAATTTCATTTGATTCAACAACCTTGATTTAGCAAACTCCCATGTTGAATCCCACATTGTAGCCTTTGTCCGCGAGTTGGTTGATGCTCAGATTGAAGTTAAGGCCTTCAATATATGCAACATCTTTGATTTCCAATCCATTTTCCTTATGGATCTTGTGCCTTTTATTTTCCTGGAGCTTTATTTCCTACAAATATGACTTTTGCACCTTTGATTTCCTTGAACTTTGTGATTCCTCTTGTTTCTGTCATATGTTTGGAAAACCACTATCCATGTACCAGGTTCCTTGGCACTCGGTTGTTCCCTGAACCAACAATCAAGAAATTAGTTTTAGGTACCCATACTTATGCAGGTCTGAGGGGTTCTTGCTATAAGATGTTCCAACCAACTTTATAGCCGGATGATCGACTCTAAGAGGTTGCCATCTATCAATTCCATAATCATAATGCACATTAGCAAATTGATTGGGGGTTTAGGATCATATAGCTGTCTATTTTGTCTGTATGCGTGTGTGTTTGTTTGAGCATTTGCTTTCTTGGGGTAATAGTGGAATTATTGTGCTTGTTGAGTTTTGTGCAGGTGCATATGTGTGTCTTGATGATATCTCTTTTGTCTTGGGAATGACCTATGATGAGGTTGAGGTCTTTGCCACTTTGCAAGTATCCCATAGGTCTTGGGTGATATCTCACTTGGTTATTTTAATCAACTTGGTTTGGATAGTTTCTACTATTCCCTACATATGATTTTCTTTGCTGAAATCACAGGGGCTTTTGGTAGCTCTGTTTATCTTTCACAAAGTATTTTAAGTTTGGAGTCTGACCTTTCGGAATTTGATTTCAGCTGTCCTGTCAGCATACTCAACTTGCTTCTTGCCTTTTCCCTTATATCCAAGGCCAGTATGGTTGTGATTATCTTTTTGAGTGGGTGTTGGTTCAACATATGGTGTTTTGGTTTTTGGACTCCATCATTGCTTGAGGATCATTTTTCCATAATCACTCTTGGAACTTGGGAATGCACATAGGAATTGAATCCTATGCATGTCCTGTCCCCACTTTCTTTCTGAGTCATTATAAGTTCATCCAATGATTTGGATACCTTAGTGAATGAAGCAATGACATTTTTAAGACCCTTTTCCCTCTTTTCTGTAGCAGCTAAGTCTGCTTGGATCTTGGTAATATCAGTCTTCAGCTTTGTATTCTCATTAGCTATGTGACTTAGAGTACTCAGCTCTTTAGTCAGTTGCGAGTTTTGGAATTTCACCATTTGGCTATTTTCCTCATTTAATAGTGCGTGTGAGGTTTTGATGTGCTCAAAATCTTTCATCATTTTTCCAATTGAATCATAAAGATCTGTAGGTGATGAAGTGTTTGTGTCACAATCACTATTACTAGAATCCGAATGGGATGAGTTAGAGTGTATCTCATCTTCTTGATCTTTTGAATCTTGTTCTTCGGCCATCAAGCATATCAAAGCCTCTTCCTCTGTATCACTTGAGCAGTCTGCTTCACTATTATCTGAGTCTGCTGGTTCCTTGCACTTGGCTGTCTCAGCATGGCTTTTTCTTTTCTTGTCTCCTTTCTCAGAAGAACTTTTGTAGGTCCCAAGGGTGTGGTGTATGGTTTAGAAGGGGGTGGGGTTGAATAAACCTTACCAAATTTTAATTTAGTTCTTTTAAAGAGTTCAATGAGGTTGACTCAAATCAACTATGTCCTTGGGGGACATCTAAGTTGGCTATTCAGCTAAGTTACCCACTCAACAGATTCGATAGAGCTGTTGATAGTATAACTCGACTGCTTAAGCCAAATACTTAACTTGGCTGATTTGGTTTTTAACAATGGAAGACTTAACATCCTTCGATTATTTTAAAGCTTGTTTTTAACACTTGATTTTAGCAATTAGTTATTTATCAGTTGGATGGCAAATATATACTAACAGCAGATATAAGTAAATATGCATGAATGTAGATTGCTGAAAGTAAATTGACACAAGTATTTTTATAGAGGTTCGAAGATGGGGTAATTATTTTTATCTTCTCTTCTCCAACTCCTGGAGGAATCCACTAATTAACAAATAAGTTTACAAGCGATTATCATTACAGTAAGCGGCCTTGATCACGGTGGCTTCTCTTGCAACTTCGGCTTCTTCTGGAGCGGTTGCCTTGCTACTTCAGCTTACTTCTCAAGATTCTTGGATTTGATCACGAAGCCCTCCAATAAACTTGATACTTTGTTCGACCTTGAACCTTTCTACAATCCTTCAACTTGGAATTTAGACACATTTTGTTTCTTCAAAAGTTTCCGCTTCAACTGGTTGAAGTTATCTCTCCTTCACAACTTGTGTTGGATCGAGTTTCTTCGAGTTTTAGGCTTGAGGAATTGCTTGAATTGCTTTGAGAATTTTGCAGATTACTTGCTTGAATATTGATTGTTTGTTTATGGTTTAGATAACCTTTTCCAATAGCTTCCTCAGCATTTTATAGTGCACATTTGAAATTTGTCCGTTGAAGAGATAGGCTAGTTTCAAATGTGACTTTGTGTTCGTTGGCTTGTCTTGTCTTGGTTGCAGCCTTTGTGATGTTAACCTTTCCTCGTATTAAATGGCATTTCAGGTTTGCAGGTTCCTGACACAAGGTGCAGTGTCTCCCATTGGTTTCTTTCATTTGCACAATTCTGGGCCAAACACTTTAAGACCTTGCAGCTTGACATATTACTATATCGAGTAATATTCTTGACTTTATTCCAATGGATCTAAGTCAGTTGTCTTCACTTGACTGTTGTCTTTACCCCAGGTGACTTGAGTCTACTCCAATCATGGGATTGACTCAACTATCACTTCAACTGATAGACTTGGCTTCTTGAGTTATTTGGTGACACTTCTCATAGTTGTTCCTCGGTGACTCTCCTTGATCGAGTCCTTGACTTCCTTCTAGGCTATACTCGGTGACACACAGCGTGATCTTAATTCGAAATTGATTGACTTCTTGTAATCTTTGACATAGGACTTAACCTTTCGGCTCATCCGATCTATCTATTACAATGCGTAATTACAAGAAAAATGGGGTGCCAACTTCTAGTTTAAGTTTTACATGGTATCATCAAAATCTAACAAATAAATTTCTAACAATTTCCTCCTTTTTGATGATGCCAAAACTTAAAACATTCAATTATAAGTAAACAACAAACATACAAGCGGATGCGGTAACAAATAATGTATGCTTTGAATAATCATTTTATTGATCATAGCATTCTTGTCCTTTACAAAAGCTGTTTTGCAATAAGTATCGAGCATTATGTATAAACAATACAAAATCGTCTAATCTAAGATACGTAAAGATGAAAGTTCTGAGGAAATTCACCAAGTTATTACATAAGACTTACATTTATGTATTTACAAAGTAAAATACATGAAGGGGTTCGCAACACACTTCATCGCCTTTGCTGCTTCCTTCCTCTCTCTTCTTCATCAGCTCTGTTTTTGCCATCCTCTAATATTCTCCTCTTCATCTTTCTCCTTTTCTCATATGCTTGCCCGACCACGGGGTCATCCCTTCTTTGCCTCTCTTCCCATTCGGCGGTTCTCTCATTCTCGAGCTTCTTGCCTGCAGGAGAGGCGTTCTTTCTAGCAACTTCTAGGTTGGCAAGGTGATCATATCCAACGTAATATATAAGACATTTCTTGTATGGATCTACATATGCTACGTCTTTTGGTTTTGGTCATGGTTGAGAGCCTCTTCCACTTGCCACCACGTCATCCCCTTCCCGACTCGGCTCCTTCCTTTGGGAGTATACTATATTGGAGCCTTCGACTTTCGGTGAGTGACTACTAGAAGTCTGCTGCTTATCAAGCGATTGACACATATCAATCCCTTCTCCCAATACAAGTCCAGGCTTGCTTGCAATGAGTCATCCCTTGAAAGTAACCTTCTGATTCTAGATTTTGGAATTCCTCTATTGATCTGGGCTCAGATCCATCATCAGGCATGGTAATGTTCCTCGGGGGTTTGATCGCAGCGTAGTCCATTTCGGCTGGAGGACCACCATATTACTTCATCATCTCTGACGCGAGTTGATTGCTTCTCACCTACCTCCTCAAATGCCCGATGGCCTTTCTTTTATCTTTCATGGCCACCGCAATTTTCTCAACAGGTAGGTTCTGGGATAGCTTGCTGAGAATAGAGGCTGTGACTTCACCTAGCTGTGGGGTTTCAACATACATCAATTTCAAATTCTTTGAAATTACTTCCCACTTAGGTGTGTCACCTCCTTTCTTCACTTTTTGCTTCAATCCTTTTTTTTTTTTTTAATAAATGCGAAATATATATAAAAAATGAAAAGAGAGTATTCGATCACGTGATCGAGGTAACCAAAAATGAAAACAATGTCATAATAGAAAACTAAATGGTCACAAGGTGACCAAATGGCTGAATGGTTGGGGCCTCGTTAAAACTTACCAAGGTAAAACCTACCCTTGTGGAGAAAATCCTTGGCGGAAAAAGTACCCCCATGAGTGAAATGCATCCAAAAATAGGAAAAAAAGCCTATAGTTGGGTGGCCAACATAGTCATTAGTGAGATAATGTACTAGCTCAGGAGGCGGGACGCCCCACCATGTACCGTACTCCGTCCTCTTGCTCAACATGTCTGCCACCCGATTGCCTTCCTAGAAAATATGTGAGACCACAAAATCCATATGAGTGAGAAGATCACGAGGTTTTATAAAGAATGTCCTTGGCAACATTGTCAAGATTATATCTCTTCCTATCTTCGTTCGTCCATTCACAATGGAGCTTTTCAACCATAGCAGGTCTGGGCTCTGCTGCAGCATCCTCTCCTTCAACAAGAGGTGCTCTTCTAACAACAGTGTTGTCCTTTAGAATTTGCAGTGGTCCATCCTCAATTACTAGCCACATATCATGGTGCATGGTGATAGATGAGCACGCATATGAATTTTCGATCATCAAACTCTTCTAAAGTAAACATAGTAATGCGAGTTAGATTTGCTTCCATGATAATAACTTTGCTTTTGAAATAAAAGCTTTGAAAACCCAAGTGTTGATTCTTTTGAAAAGACTGAGATCTAGTTCAGTAACCAGTGTGGAAGGACAATGAACCAACCGCTCTGATAGCATTTGTAGGTCCCAAGGGGTGAGTAGTAAGGTTTAGAAGTGAGGGTTGAATAAACCTTACCAAAATTTTCGATTTAGTCCTTTTAAATATTTTCTAAGTAAACACAAGTCAGCTTTGTCCTTGAGGAGCAAGACTATGTTTGCTTACACGACAAAGTTACCCACTCAAGAGACTCCATTGAGTTGTTGATAGTATAACTCACTTGGTATCAGCTAACACTTAAAACAACAGTTGTTTTGGTTTTCTGTTCAATGGAAGACTTTTCACCCTTGTTGTTTTAAACTTGTTTTACAACACTTGTTTTAGTAATAGTTATTATCAGTTGAGTTTAGAAATTATAACTTAATAGCAAATATAAGAGATATGCAAGAAATGAAAGTGTTGTAAGTAAATAAGACACAAGCAATTTTTATAGTAGTTCGAGGATGGGTAATTCCTCTAATCCACTCTTCTACAACTACTGGAGGAATCCACTAAGTAATAAGATCTTTAGTTACAAAGTAGTTAACAGTCCGAGTCAGCTTCGATCACACAACCAGCTGCTCTTAGGATTCAGCTTCTTCACAAAACAACTATCTTGCTACTTCAGCTTCTTCGAACTCTTGGAATTGATCACAGAGCCTTCCAACGAGCCCAAAGCTTCTTGTTCGAACTTGAACCTTACTACTTCTCCTTCAACCTTGGAGAGTAAACCCCTTTTATTCTTTAAACAAATTTCCTCTTCAACTGATGAAGTAATCTTTCCTTCACTAAATGTGTTGGATTGAGTTCCTTCGAATTTAGGCTTGAGGATTTCTTTGAAAGCTTGAGAGTATTTGCAGGTTTTGCTTGCTTGAATGCTTGATTGTCTTATGAAAATTAACCTTCTCTCACTTGCTTCCTCGGCCTTTTATAGTGCGGATTTGAAATCTTATCCGTTGAAGAGTTAGACATACATTTCAAATCTCACTCGTAGGTTGTTGGCTTGTCTTGTCTTGCAGCATTAATGAGGATTGTACCATGAATTCAATGCTCTGCAGCCTTTTCTTAATCTCTCCAGGTTTTGGTACATCCATTGGTTTCTTACTTTTTGCACTCTTTCAGCAAAACAACTTTATTGCTGGCAGCCTGACACATGCCTATTTCCAGCAAAACCTTAACTTGTGTTGACAACGGATCTCTTTCAGCTTTCTTCAAGTCTTGTCCGTTGCATACCCCTTTGACATTCGATTCAATCATTTTGGAATGACTTAGTCATTCGTCGGTCGGTGATCGAGACAACTTTTCCGTCACTAGACTAATTCTTCTCCGACGACTTCACACACGGTGACACCACTGCGTCTTCTCTTCAATCTTCAATCGACTCTAGTAATCTTCAACTTAGTTGACTCCAACTCAGCTTATTCCACCCTATCTATAACAAGTTGAATTACATAGAAAATGAGGGTGCCAACTTCCTATTCTATGTTTTACATGATATCATCAAAATCTAAATATAAATTTTCCTAACAGTGGTGATCAAGGCAATCTGGAGGGTAGTACCAGTGGATGGTCATAATGATGATGAGATAAATGAATTTCATGACCAGTTTGAGGAATTTATTGTAAGATATCATGCCAAACTTCATGCTCATAGGCAAAATTATGTAGTTCTCAAGCAAAGCCATGGACGAGCTCAAGGAAGAAAACTCCAAGTTGTTGAGCAGTCGGTTGGGAAGCGAAAAGGTTTATCAAGGAACTTCTCCCATCTTGCATGCTTTTCATCCGATGAAGAATGACTTTCTCCTTTGTTGTCTTTAGTTTCTTTATGTTTAAAACTATTGTCTTGTTATTAACCTTTGGATTTATGGCATGTTTTTCTATTTATGCGTGGCTTTGATATCTATTTCTAATGTTTAATTCTTGCTAATGGTGTTTTTTTATGATTCCAAAGGAAGATAAATTAGTCTTGAGCCTATTTTCTATTGATAGGGTAAAAGAGCTAGAAAAAGTTCACAGAAAAAGCTCTTGGGTAAAAAAAGTTGGTTTAAAAAGCTGGAGCTTTTTTACATAAAATTGTGCTCTTAACTCTTTTACTACGATGAGCTTCGTTTCTAACAAGTTTGTTTTGACAGAGGGGTTTTTAAGCTTTTCTAGCTTAACAAAAGCTCTTAAAAAAAGCGCTTAAGAAAATGGCGTTTTGAGTTACAAACTTTGTTTGACTTTGTTTTTGCATTTTTTAAGCCTTATTACTAATGATTCTCATTGAAAGGGGGAGTTTTTAAGTTCTATAGCTTTTAAGCTATAATGAAAAAGCTGAGCTTTTTTGTTACAACTTATTTTGTGTTTTGATTAAGCTTGTTGATAGGGGGAGCTTTTAAAAACTTGTTTTGAGAAATTTTGCTCCTTTGTTTTTGATAAATGTTGCTTAAAACGGATAGATTATTTTCGACCAGAAAAAATTATTCGCTCTTTTAAAATTGTTTTGGGTTGTAATCATCAAAAAGGGGGAATTTGTTAGAAAAATGTTTTAATCATGTTTTTGATGATTTTATATAAATGAGTTTTTATACCAAAACAATGTCCCCAAATATGGTCCAAAAGCTTCAAAACATTTTAAGTGATATTTACTTAGTTTTTAAAGCACTTCTTGAATTTTGTTTTGACAAAAATCGAACAACTTCTCTGTGTTAAGGTCAATTGGTCGCCCTATAGGGCAACCCGTACCTGAAAGTTGTATCTTGAAACAGAACGAAATAAAGAGAAAAATTGAGGGAGGGCGACCGGTGCCTGAAAGTATTTTTTCTTCAACTTTGTTTCTTTTAAACTCTCTGTTTGGTGGCCAACATGTCGAGCATGAGAGGGACCGGTCACGCCCCTAGGCGACCGGTCGCCCTGTGTAGTCAACTGGTTGCCACCCCCTGACAACCCATGTCCAATCTTAGATTAACATTTTAAACTTTCGAAGTTTCAACATAGCGACCGGTCGCTCTATGATTTTTGACAGCAAATTATATCTGTTATCAAGCCATTATCCGATAGATTTACTTTATCAATTCTTAACCATTTTTGTAGATCTTTTGATCCTTCTTTTGTAGACAAAAGTGAAGATGGAGGAGCCGATGTTGGAGATCCAATCTTGAAGCACTCTTATAAATAGATGAAAAATTTGAAAGATCATAACAACACTTCAATCTACAAAACTATAACAAGATATCAACAGATTTTCTCTAAGTTTTCACTTTCACATTCTTGTTGTATTAAGCCTAGTATATCACTTTCATATCTTGATTTATAGGCTTTCTTTCTTGATTACACTTGCACTCTTGAGTTGTAATATTTTCATACAAAGTGTAATCTTGATTGTAATTTTCAAATCATCCAAAACAAGAAACCCTTGTTAGTGTTCTTGTGGTAAGAACACACATGGTTGATTCTAGGTGTTGAAGAGTTTGGTACTCTTTATTGTTGTAAGAAGATTGTGGTAATCTTCATAGGTGGTGTTGTAAGAAGAGTGTGGTACTCTTCAAGGTAAATGTTGTAATAGTTTGGTATCTATTAATAAAAAAATTCCCTTTTCAAAATCCATTCGGACATACTGGGTGTTAGAGCATTAGGCCATGGGTGGGTTGAAGCTCTATAAATTATCGTGTGTTTATTTAATTTCTGCACTTCTATTTCTTCACCTTCTACATATTCAAAAAAAGGGCGTAAATCGAAAAATTGGGAAAATCTATTCACCCCCTCTATATTTTCATAGCCACTTAGACTATGAACTGTGGTGGAACTTGCGATTAAAACCGCAACCTTGAGGTTAAAGCCAATGATTTTTATTTTTCGGTAGAAATATGATTGAAGAAACGTTAAATATTTATTGTGATGTTTTATATTCGCGTACCGCATGAGATACATCTAAACTAAATGTTGTAAGCAGCTATGTGAATTTTGATTCCTCTATATCTTAAGAGAATACATAGAGAACTTAATATTATTATTTATATTAAGTCCAAAATTTAATATTATTACGAATAGTAAGTCTAATTCCTCTTAATATTATTATTTATAGTAAGTCCAAAATTTAATATGATTATGAATATTAAGTCAAATTAATTTTCTATTTTTCTATTTCCTTTTATTTTGTAACTAAATTTGATAAATCAATTTTAAAAAATAAAAAAATAATAATAAAAGGGTTCGAGTTAAAAGCAGGAAGTGGAGGGTGGGTTACGGTTTGGGCGAAACCGTGAACCTCTATTTTGGTTCCTCATTTTGGAAAAACTGGAATCAGCGGTTTTGGAACCTGAATCGTGGCGACCCTACCCCTACCCACGATGATATGGTCAAGAATATTGGCGAAATTTAGTTGTATTGTTCAAACATTATTTGATATAGTTAAATTTAATGTATATTAATTGTAATTGTAAAATGTTAGGTGATTGGTCAAATCTTACTTAAATATTATTATTCTCTGTTAGCAAATATGGACCAAAACATAAATCACATATTTGCACATATAAGGTGGATCGGTTATATCTATTTGTAGCAGAACTTTCGATTCACATAGCCAGGATTAAGGGTGTCTACAAGTCTCCTTTTGATCCATGATTAAGCCATCTACAAGCCTCCTCTTGATTGAACCGTGAACAAACGAACCCCGTAATTGGTTAAACCAGGAACAAGATCACGAATCATCTTTCTCGTTGGTGCAAATAACTACTAGAGTTATTCACTTTGATGTGCACACCTTAAACCCCTGGAGAATTTTTTGGTGATGCTCCAAGAAAAAAACCGTAGAGAGAAATTTTAGGAGACAGATTTTTTTCTTGTTGGGTCGAAGATGTATATTTTCCATAGACTGATATTTTCCATATCTCAGTTAGAGTGCTCATAGGAGAGATTTATAGATAAACTTCATCTAAATAATAATTCTTATTATCTCAAACTAGATGAGGCCCACGTGCAATGCACGGGCTATTCTAAAAAACAATACAACTGTCAAATGGGCTTACATGTACTTGTCCACCGGGTTAAGGAAACAATTTGGGTCGGGCTGGGTTGGACCAGGACAAAATTGTTGAGCATCTATTTTTGAGACCCAACCCATGAAAAATACACGTGAAATGACTGGGTCAGCAAAGTTTTCGGGCCACATGGGTGCAATTTTTTCGGACCTCCAAAATTATAGCCTGGCCCATCGGGGCGAGCTCATTTTGACACATCTAATAATTAGATATGTGTTTTCATATCTTCATTGAATAACCTGTAATGATGGTGATCAGTTCCACAAAAAGTTGCATCATCAATAATGGATAAGTTGTATTAACGGTGCACGTGAGATTATTTTCGTATATATAGATTTGAATATAACATAAACATTGGACATGTTAAAGATATATTGACTCATTATAGATATATAGATATTACAATACAATCAAAATATATAATTTTCAAATATAATAACTCATTAATATACATTATATATCAGCACACTCCGTACATATTTTTTTCAGTTTTGAAATAACATTTTATTCTTTTGTCATCTTATATTATGAATTAAAATCTTATTAAATTGATAGTTTGAAAATAAGAGATATAAAATTGTATAGTACAATTACGAAGATCGAGCCAATAATGCAGATTCGTTTTTATATTTTCGTTTAAATTTTCGAATTTATTTAGTATTGATTAGTCATATATAAATTAGATTATTAATGCATACCAAAATTAAAATTGACAAAATTAATGATAAATTATAATAATATCGGTCAATAACTATTTTGTTTTTAAAAATCTTTCCAAATTTACGTCTATGGTATTTAATACTAATTAGACATATATACCTAAATGAAAATATCAATCCATACCATAATTAAGATTAACAAAATTAATTATATAATTACAAAGATATTGGACATATATGTCTATTTTTTATTTTTCATTAAAAAATATATAATTTTCTTTTTAGCAATTGCAAAATGGCGGGAAAACAAATTTGGAAACAGGTTTATTATTATATATATATATATATATATACTAGTAATCCCGCACGTGCGTTGCACGTGTATTGTTATTTTAATATTATTAAATTTATAATGAAAGTATTTATTTAATGAGCTGATGTTTATTACATTGATTTAAGAATAATATTCATATAAAGTAAATAAAAATAAAAATTTATACATCAAAATTATATTTTCAACTATAGACTTAAATGACAAATTCAGCTTGTTTACGATTATCTGAGTATATTTATGTCTTTATATTAATATTAGATCATCAATCTCTTTCTCACACATACTCTACCTCTCTATAAAAAAATACATGTATATATTCATGAGATATATATTTTCATATCGAACTTATATTATTGAAAAAATGAATACTTGACATTTTCAATTAAATACTTTCTTAACAAAAATATATAAATAAATCCATAAATTAATTTATTCTTAAAAAAGAAATCATTTAACATAAAATCGGAGGAATACAATACCAAAAAATCGACCAATGCGTGTATATTGATTAATGATAAGCAAGATCTTTGAATATTGTCACGCCACAAGCGGGACGCGACGAGCGATTCACAACTTAAATACAAATGGACTATGATCTAGACAATACCAATGAGAACCCGATAAAGCGAGTCTAAATAGCGGGAAATAAATAACGGATACAAGTTATCACTTAAAGTCTACATTCCATCACCAAATTACAATCCGAAATTCAACAAGTATTTCTTTGTAATGCTTGTGCGATCAGATTGTCTCTGCGGCAAGTGGAGGAGGTGGTGGTAATTAGGAGAAGGTACCGGTCCCTGGGTACATCGTCGTCTCCTCGTGGAACGCGACGAGGTCTCCCGTCCTCGATGTTACGCCATTATCAGTATCTTGGAGCGTTAGTTGCGATTTGCGAGTAAATGAATACAATAATTATTCGCGTAAAGTAAAAGATATCGCAGGAAAGTAACATCAACACAAGACATGAATAAATGGCAAAAGGCATATCCATTAATATAAAATTGAATACACCCAAAGTACATCGTGAGAATACTAAGTCGGATACATGGAATCAAAATACATCCGAATCTAGTACAATAATGAAAGGTACAACACTGGATTACGGCTACAACGACAAAAGTACAATAGAAAATCGCTGGCTAATCGGTGAGATCGCCATCATCATCGCTCATGACTATGTCAGGATCGGGGCTGGGTCGGGTTGAGGCGGCGCCTCAACCTCGGCCAATCCACAAAGTCCAACCACCTTTGCTCAAATCCTTGAGCCTCATCGAGTGGAGCGACCTCCGGCTCTCCAATGTCGTTGGATCCTCCTCGGGATCCTCTCCAAACGGGACGCGACGAGCGATTCACAACTTAAATACAAATGGACTAATGAGTCTAGACAATACCAATGAGAACCCGATAAGCGAGTCTAAATAGCGGCGGAAATAAATAACAGGATACAAGTTATCACTTAAAGTCTACATTCCATCACCAAATTACAATCCGAAATTCAACAAGGTAGTAACTTAACGTCAAAGGGTCATACGCCCCTCAATTACAAGCCCGAATTGATTAGGATACAAAAGTCCAACAACAACATAATAAGAAAAGAGTCCGATCAACAACAAGATGCGATAAATCCAACAAGCGTAGTACAAGGTCTCAATCGAGCCGGTTGCATCCCGGCGAAATCCTCATCTAAGGTTAGAAAACAGGCGGGGATGAGACAAAAATCTCGATAGATGGGGTGATCGTGTGCGAGTGTGGCGTAATATAGTTAATGTGAGAAAACGATTATACGAAATCGCGTGAGTATGATGCATGGTTTCACACACGATTCTAAGCGTCGTGATAAAATATTTAAATAATATACTTATACGATTTAAGAAAAGCGATTCATGGTCACACAGGCACTATGTGATACAATCAAGACAGGTAGGATTGCGTGCGGAATTGTAACGCCAATCCTATGCAAGGCAATTAATGGTTGCGTATGGACTTGTAGCGCAACCAATGCAAAAGCGGTAGCGGTTGCGTGCGGGAATGTAACGCCAACCAAAAGCGGGACGATAACCAGAATCGTGTGGATCGAGGACGGCGATTCCTTCGTTCTACCTTGTAACTCCCGGTCGGTATGGTCCAAGACCGGCACCTTATCGCTCGTAGGCAAAGACAAAATCCCAGAGTGGCGAGGCTCGGATCTGTCATAATCATGATTATACCTCGATACTACGACCCGCTTCCCTTGGACAAACTCCGTCCCTCGATTTGCGGGATTAGGGCGATGGGTAGGAAGAGTGGAATAGCGGCCGAGCTGCCTGGTTCCATCCCCGACGTATCCATTCCGGTGATGAGCTCGACACCAAGTTGACTCGGCAGGAAAGTAATTACAATTACGGGTAGTCAACCAGGCAATCGAGTATTAATGATTTGGGAAGCGATTTAGGAAAATTTTGGAAAACGCGAGTGGCTATTATGGCGTTGGTGGAGTTTTGGATGAAGATGATTATCGGAAGGATAAGCAACCTTCGATATCTTGAAAGATTGGGTGGAACATAAGTCCGTTATAGAATCGATTAGCAAGGCGAGGAAGTTGCTCGCGATCGGGTATTAATCGGTCAAATTGATCCGATAAGTTAGGGGTTTTTGGGAAGGTAAAATATTTAAATTAAATCTCAATTTCAGAGAGTCCAGGGCTATTTTAGTAAAAGATAAAATAATTTGAGTTAGGTCCTTTATAAAAGAAAAATTGTAATTTAGCCCGTTTTGTAAAAACCAACATTTTTGGGGTTAAAAATTGAATAATTAAATATCCCGACCTTGAAAAATTATGAGGTCAGTTCCTAAATTCTCCAAATTGTCCAGAGATTCAGGTTTTAAAGTTTTATGGTCGAGTCTTTATAAAAATCTCATATTGGCCCCAAATTTGTGAAAATTGTCAATTCGGACCTTAAGTTTTAAAAATTCGGAACTCACAAACCGGAAGGGATTTTAATGTGATTCCAGTTGGAAAATGTCACTAAGGTTGGTAGGATATTGGGACAAAAGCAGTTTTTAAAAGCAATATGTGTAGGTCCTTCAACTTTAGAAAATATCATTTTTGTCCCATTTTAAAATAATTGCCTTTAAGGCTTTTAGGGTCCAATTGTTATGAAATTTGAACCTTGGGTCCAAAATATAATTAAGTTATAGTTAAGTTAGTATTTCCAGGTGCATGGGCTGCATAAGTCCTGGAAATTTCATTTGGGTCCTCAAGTTTAATATTTTCACATTAGTCCCTCATTTTTAGTAAAATTGTTTTCCAAGCCCTAACCACTTGGATTTTGGAATACTTTTAAAATATGTGATTCCCAGTAACTTAAAAGTAAAAATTTCAATTTATAAAGTTTAGGTCTGGTACAGTTTTGAAAATTGCAAAGTAGCCCTTAAACTTTCAAAATCTTACAATCTAGTCCTTGGGCTTTTAAAGGTTGATTTTATTTATCTTAAAACTATTAAAACATTATTAAAATGTCCAAAAGTCATTTTTGAACCTGAGTACAGTCCCAAATTTCGAAATTTGCAGAGGGGTCCTTTAACTTTTATTTTCTTGCAATTTAGTCCACCAACTTTCCATTTTTGCATTTTTAAGTCCAAAATTGAAATTTAATCAATTATGCTCGACTTTTCCAGGTTATAAGTCATCCAAAACATAGATTTTAAAGATCATACACATGCATGTCCAATACATACAAGAATTCATCAATTAAAGCATTAAAGTGTACATGCATGCACCTAAAATTCAATAAATAGTAATTTTAAGCAACTCTTGAGAATTTTTTATGATTTGATATATAAAATTGACATGCAATACATAGATTATATATATCTCAAGGCTCATGATCAAATTTTCTACATGCATTTTAATAAAACACCTAAAAGTTGGAAAAATAATTTTCCACCCACCTTAATTTTGGAAATTGTGAAATAAAGGATAATTTCACAATTTTTTTGGATGAGGCTTCTTAGGTCAGCCCCTAAGTCAAGAAAATATCAAAATTTGGAGTTAGAAAAATGAGAGAAAAATTAAGGAGAAAAGAAGGAAATAAGGAAATGAAAAGGACTACACTTTACCTTGTGTAGTAGATGTTTGGAGACTAGTTGAAGCTCAAAAATTGGAAATTTGGCTCAACTCCAAAAATCTCTAAGGTCAGCCCCTATTTCTCAAAAATGAAAAGGGGTGTTAAAATTTGAAAAAAATAGGAAGAGTAGGAAAGAAGGGTCTAGTACACAATTCTTACCTTGTAGTCAAATTTTCTCTACTATTTTCTTCTTCAAGCTTGAGGTCCTTCTTCAAAATATTGCCAAGCTCTAACCTTCAAGTCTTCTAAATGTACCTCCAAATCCAAATTTAAACTTAAGTTAAGAAGGTGGAAGAGATGAACAATGTGATATCCAAAAATGGATTGAAGCTAAAATTTCTTACCTTTTATTATAGTGGTTCGATTTTTATGATGTATGAGGAGGAATATGTTGAATTTTTCTAAGTATGGAAGAAGAAAGTAAGAAGAAGAGTAGAGAGATGTTGGGAGTTTTTAGAGAGAAGGAGGAGGATTTTTGCAAGACTTAGAACATGAGTTGGTGAAATGAAGAGAAATTTTGTGTAGGAAATGGCCATATGGCCGTTCACTTCAAGAGAGAGGGGAGATGATTTTGATCAAATTGTGTCTTGTAATTTGTCTCTTGCATGGAGACAAAAATGCAAGTCAAAGTGTGGGTCAATTTGAATTTGAGAGGAATAAGAAGAATGTTTGTTAAGTGGGAATAAGTTGGGGAAAATAGTAATAAAGAATTGGTGTATAAGATGATGTGTATAATGTTTGAATTAATGATATAATTATACACAAGATGACTAATATATGGTGTATGTGTACAAGAGTTGGATGATATTTTTATCCCAAAATCTCCACAATGGCCGTCCATTATGAGGGTAAAATGGTAATTCCATATATTTTTTTTTGTCCCAATTTTGATGATAATAGATGAAATATATCAATCTCCAAAATAATTAGTGATTCCCTTGATCACTTGTAAGTCTCATGATCACTTAAACTAAATTAAAGTCTTAATTATATAAGGTAAAAGTCTCTAAAATAAATAGTCTCTTAAAATTCTAAGGTGACCAATAAATACAAAATAGTAGTAATGATCAATCAAGTGATCATAAATGAGGAATAGAATTAATGATGATCATGATCACAAGTAATTAAATAAAATGAAATAAAATACAAAATATATATATTATTAATAATTACCCGTCAAAATGACGCGGTAAAATGGTCGATCAAAAGCTTAAACAACAATAAGGTTCAACTAATAGCTTCGGAAAAATCGGGGCTTCACATCCTCCCCTCCTTAAAAGAATTTGGTCCCCAAATTCTCTTCAGAATAGTTCGGGATATTGATTCCTTATGTCATCTTCCATTTCCCACGTCGCGTCTTCGTCTCGGTTGTGGTTTTGCCACACCACTTTAACCATCGGAATTTCTCTCTTACGCAATTGTCGTATCTGCTGATCGATGATCCTGATTGGCCTCTCGGTGTAGGATAGATTTTCCATTAGAGGAGGAGTATCTCGAGTGATGATATGCTCGGAATCGGTTGATACTTCTTGGCCTCGACACGTGGAATACATCGTGCATTCCCGCATATGGTGCTTGTAACTCGAGTGCAGTAGGCTAACTTCCCGATCCTCAGTAAAATCTTGTAAGGTCCAACATATCTCGGACTCAATTTGCCTCCTTTCTTCGGATTGATCAATCCTTTCCGTGGTGAGAGTCTAAGAAATACTTCATCACCGACTTCAAATTCCAAATCCTTTCTTCTCTTGTCCGCGTAACTCTTTTGGCGACTCTGAGCTGTGCGAATCCGCTCCTTGATCAGCTTGACCTTCTCCATGGCCTCCTGAACTAAGTCGACCTTTGGAATCGAGGGCGACTTTCGTTTCTCTTTCGGAGTCCATTGGTCATCAATCTCCCAATGTAGTGGGGATCTACATTTTCGCCCATACAATGCCTCATAGGGTGCCATCCCAATCGTGGCTTGGTAACTGTTATTGTAGGCGAACTCGGCTAATGGTAAGTGCGAATCCCAACTTCCTTGAAAGTCCAAGGTGCATGCTCGCAACATGTCTTCAAGGGTTTGAATTGTTCGCTCGGACTGTCCATCGGTTTGTGGATGTGCTGCTGTGCTGAAACTTAGTGAGGTACCCAATTCCTCGTGCAAGCACTTCCAAAATCTGGAGACAAACCTCGGGTCTCTGTCGGATACTATATCGACTGGTACTCCATGCGATCGAATGATTTCTCGGATATAAATCGTGCAAGTTTCTTCAAGCTATCGGTTTTCTTGATGGGTAAAAAGTGTGCGATTTCGTGAGTCGTCTACAACTACCCGAGATAGCGTCTGGCCTCTTCTGGTCCTTGGTAGATCCGTCACGAAGTCCATTGTTATATGTTCCCATTTCCACAAAGGAATTCTCAACGGTTGTAGTAAACCGGATGGTCGTTGGTGTTCTGCTTTTACTCGTTGACAAGTCAAACATCTCGCAACGAACTCCGCTACCTGGTTCTTGGTTTACCCACCAATAACCGTTTCAAATCTTTATACATCTTGTTTCCTCCAGGATGTATAGTGTATTTTGAACGGTGTGCCTCTGTTAGGATTTTATTCCTAATCTGTTCGTCATTTGGTACACACACTCGATTAGGAACACGATAACTCCATCTTCAGTACCGAGAATTCTCGATCTTTCTCCTTTAAGTATCTTCTTCTTGATTTTTTGAAGATGTGTATCTTTTTCTTGTGCTTCTTTGATCTCACTCATCAGATTGGGTGTAAGCGAAATGTTAGCACATGAAATTTGAGTATTGGTTCTCGTCGATTCCAATTGCTCAGCTCCTTTAATGATTCCACTCTCGAATCATAAGTCGGCTAAGCTCGTCTTTGCTTAGAGCGTGCTACGACGTTAGCTTTTAAAAGGGATGGTATTGAATATCAAAGTGATAGTCCTCAATCAACTCCATCCATCTCCGTTGCCTCGAGTTGAGATCTTTCGGGAGAATAGATACTTCAAGCTCTTATGATCCGTGAAAACCGTGAATGTTGCTCCGTAGAGATAGTGTCTCCATTTCTTCAATGCAAAAACTATCGCTGCCAATTCAGTCATGCGTTGGGTAATTGGCCTCATACGGCTTGAGCTTTCGTGATGCATAAGCGATAACCTTTCCTTCCTGCATGTCTTGCTCCTAGTCCTTCTTTTGATGCATCATTGTGAAGCGACAAAGTTTTTGTTCCCTTTGGAAGGGCTAAGACTGGAGCCGTAGTAAGTCGTTTCTTGACTCTTGGAAACTCGTCTCGCACTTGTCGTTCCACTTAAACTTGACTTTGCAGGTTAGTCGAGTGAGTGGTCCGGCTATCTTAGAGAAGTCCTGGATAAATCTTGATAATATCCGGCTAGTCTTAGAAACTTCTGATTTCGTTCTGGACTCGGGTTGTTTCCATTCAACCACTTTATGCATGTACCTTCGAAGGATCTACCGCAATCCCGGTCTAGGATACTATATGTCCCAAGAATGCGACTTCACTAAGCCAAAATTCGCACTTCTTTGAATTTAGCATACGACTTATGCTCGTAGTGTCTCTAAAACGATTTTGGTGACGTTCGTGCTCTTCTCTAGACTTAGAGTATACAAGTATGTCATCAATGAATATCACTACGAATTGATCCAAATAAGGTTGGAAGACTCGATGCATCAGGTCCATAAATGTCTTTGGTGCATTAAATGGACCAAAGGCATTACTACAAACTCGTAGTGTCCATATCGGGTTTGAAATGCGATTTTGGAAATGTCTCCCTTCGGATTTTCGTTGGTAATATCCTTGTTGTAAATCAAACTTGAGTACACCGTTGCTCCCTGAAGTTGATCAAATAGTTCGTCTATCCTCGGGAGGGATATTTGTTCTTGATGGTCACACTATTAAGTCCGATAATCTATACATAGTCTTAATGTGCCATCCTTCTTTTTTGACGAACAGCAAAGTGCTCCCCACGGAGACGTACTCGGTCGGATAAATCCCACATCCATCGAGTTTTTGTAATTGCGTTTTCAACTCTTGTAACTCAAGAGGAGCCATTCTATACACGGTGTTCGGCAATCGGGGCGGTCCCTGGCAACACCTCGATGGTGAACTCGACTTCCCTATCCGGAGGGGCGGTGGTGAGTTCTTGTGGAAATACGTCCGTATATCCGATACTATAGGTACTTGGTTGATTTGTATCTCAACTTGGGTTTGTTAATTACAAACGCCAAATGCCCTGAGCCCCTCTAGTGATCGCCCTTCTCGCTTTCATTCTGAAATGATTGGGGCAATCTTAACTCGTGCCCTTCCGAAATCTCCACCGGGTTTTCCGGGTTCACATAGCTTAATGGACTTGTTATGGCAATCCATTTGTGCATGGTGTGCGAGATAACCGATTCATTCCCAATATTACGTCGTATTCGGATATAGGTAATAAGATCAAATCACAGGAAAGTTTATCTCAAAGAATCTTAACCGCATGCATTATAGATAATATCTGTTTCCGACTCGCACCCATAGGAGTTGACACTTCTAAGCATATAGGCATATGTTCCATGCATGCATGCGTTTGTGTACAAAATGTGGTGCAACAAATGAATGCGTTGATCCGGTCGAACAATATTTTAGCGTAGTGGTTAGATACTAGAAGCGCACCTTCCACCACGTCTGTTGCCTTCGGAGCCTCTGTCCGGCTAGTGCAAATGCTCGAGCGGGCATCCTCGCCCGATTACCCTGGCCGTTTCGCTTCGGCTTACGTGGTTGCGTTGGTTTTGGATCGGTCATTGTACTTCGGGCAATCTTGCGGTGGTCTTGATTCACGCACAGCCTTGTGAAACACCTTCCTTGTTTACGCAAAGATTGTCGGCAAAGTATGTCCCGATTTACGGCAATGCGTACATTCCGACCGCTTTCCTTATCTTGGTCTCTTTCCTTTGTCTCATCCCTGTTAACGGTCCCTTCGAAACTTAGCGGCGGTTTAGATGGTTGTCCCACAGGCTGGCCTCTTAAAATCGTTCGATGGCCTACTCTGCTTTGAACATGCCCAATACGGTTCGATCCCGACTACAATGCGGAGAGTGCCTTTTCTGCATGGTGAGTAGGTTGCGATTGACAAAGAATCATTTAAGTTCCGTTTCAATCCTCGAGTGAACTTGTAAAGCTTATCCTTTGATCGATTGTCCCCCGAGCATACTTGGACAATCGGTGAAAGTCGAACTCATCTTGAGCCACGGTCAGGTTCCCTTGCCTCAATCTATGAAATTCATCCGGCGTGCTTCCTTCACGACCTGGGAATATATTGTTCATTGAACTCAGCCAAGAAATTTCGCCATCATCATCGCTCATGACTATGTCTAGGATCGGGGCTGGGTTGGGTTGGCGGCGCCTCAACCTGGCCAATCCACAAAGTGCAACCCGATTTGCTCAAATCCTTGAGCCTCATCGAGTGGAGCGACCTCCGGCTCTCAATGTCATTGGATCCTCCTCGGGATCCTCTCCAAACGGACGCGACGAGCGATTCACAACTTAAATACAAATGGACTAACGATCACAGACAATACCAATGAGAACCCAATAAAGCAGAGTCTAAATAGCGGTGAAATAAATAAACGGATACAAGTTATCACTTAAAGTCTACATTCCATCACCAAATTACAATCCGAAATTCAACAAGGTAGTAACTTAACGTCAAAGGGTCATCGCCCCTCAATTACAAGCCCGAATTGATTAGGATACAAAAGTCCAACAACAACATAATAAGAAAAGAGTCCGATCAACAACAAGATGCGAGAAATCCAACAAGCGTAGTACAAGGTCTCAATCCGAGGCGGTTCAAGATCCCCAATGAAATCCTCATCTAAGGTTAGAAAACAAAGGGGATGAGACAAAAATCTCGATAGATGGGGTGATGGGTAATGCGAGTGTGGCGTAATATAGTTAATGTGAGAAAACAATTATACGAAATCGCGTGAGTATGATGCATGGTTTCACGATTCTAAGCGTCGTGATAAAATATTTAAATAATATACTTATACGATTTAAAAAATTCATGGTCACAGGCACTATGTGATCTGATCAAGACAGTAGGATTAAATGCGGAATTTTAATTGTAACGCCAATCCTATGCAAGGCAATTAATGGTTGCGTCTGACGGACTTGTAGCGCCAACCAATGCAAAAGTGTAAGCGGTTGCGTCACGGGAATGTAACGCCAACCAAAAGCGGGACGATAACTCGAGAATCGTGTGGATGGGGCAGCGATTCCTTCGTTCTACCTTGTAACTCCCGGTCGGTATGGTCCAAGACGGCACCTTATCGCTCCGTAGGCAAAGACAAAATCCCTGTAGAGTCGGGCGAGGCTCGGATCTGTCATAATCATGATTATACCTCGGTCGACGACCCGCTTCCCTTGGACAAACTCCGTCCCTCATTTGCGGGATTAGGGCGATGGGGTAGGAAGAGTGGAATAGCATCCGAGCTGCCCGGTTCCATCCCCCGACGTATCCATTCCGATTTGTGAGCTCGACACACCAAGTTGACTCAGGCGAGAAACTAATTACAATTACGGGTAGTCAACCAGGCAATCGAGTATTATTGATTTGGGAAGCGATTTAGGAAAATTTTTGGAAAACGCGAGTGGCAATTATGGCGTTGGTGGAGTTTTGGATGAAGATGATTATCGGAAGGATAAGCAACCTTCGATATCTTGAAAGATTGGGTGGAACATAAGTCCGTTATAGAATCAATTAGCAAGGCGGGAAGTCGCTCGCGATCGGGTATTAATCGGTCAAATTGATCCGATAAGTTAGGGGAGTTTTGGGAAGGTAAAATATTTAAATTAAATCTCAATTTCAGAGAGTCCAGGGCTATTTTAGTAAAAGAGAAAATAATTTGAGTTAGGTCCTTTATAAAAGAAAAATTGTAATTTAGCCCCGTTTTGTAAAAACCAACATTTTTGGGGTTAAAAATTGAATAATTAAATATCCCGACCTTGAAAAATTATGAGGTCAGTTCCTAAATTCTCCAAATTGTCCAGAGATTCAGGTTTTTAAAGTTTTATTGTCGAGTCTTTATAAAAATCTCATATTGGCCCCAAATTTGTGAAAATTGTCAATTCGGACCTTAAGTTTTAAAAATTGAACTCACAAACCGGAAGGGCTTTTAATGTGATTCCAGTTGGAAAATGTCACTAAGGTTGGTAGGATATTGGGACAAAAGCAGTTTTTAAAAGAAATATGTGTAGGTCCTTCAACTTTAGAAAATATCATTTTTGTCCCATTTTAAAATAATTGCCTTTAAGGCTTTTAGGGGTCCAATTGTTATGAAATTTGAACCTTGGGTCCAAAATATAATTAAGTTATAGTTAAGTTAGTATTTCCAGGTGCATGGGCTGCATAAGTCCTGGAAATTTCATTTGGGTCCTCAAGTTTAATATTTTCACATTAGTCCCTCATTTTTAGTAAAATTGTTTTCCAAGCCCTAACCACTTGGATTTTTGGAATACTTTTAAAATATGGGATTCCCAGTAACTTAAAAGTAAAAATTTCAATTTATAAAGTTTAGGTCTGGTACAGTTTTGAAAATTGCAAAGTAGCCCTTAAACTTTCAAAATCTTACAATCTAGTCCTTGGGCTTTTAAAGGTTGATTTTATTTATCTTAAAACTATTAAAACATTATTAAAATGTCCAAAAGTCATTTTTGAACCTGAGTACAGTCCCAAATTTCGAAATTTGCAGAGGGGTCCTTTAACTTTTATTTTCTTGCAATTTAGTCCACCAACTTTCCATTTTTGCATTTTTAAGTCCAAAATTGAAATTTAATCAATTATGCTCGACTTTTCCAGGTTATAAGTCATCCAAAACATAGATTTTAAAGATCATACACATGCATGTCCAATACATACAAGAATTCATCAATTAAAGCATTAAAGTGTACATGCATGCACCTAAAATTCAATAAATAGTAATTTTAAGCAACTCTTGAGAATTTTTTATGATTTGATATATAAAATTGACATGCAATACATAGATTATATATATCTCAAGGCTCATGATCAAATTTTCTACATGCATTTTAATAAAACACCTAAAAGTTGGAAAAATAATTTTCCACCAACCTTAATTTTGGAAATTGTGAAAAAAAGGATAATTTCACAATTTTTTTTTGATGAGGCTTCTTAGGTCAGCCCTAAGTCAAGAAAATATCAAAATTTGGAGTTAGAAAAATGAGAGAAAAATTAAGGAGAAAAGAAGGAAATAAGGAAATGAAAAGGACTACACTTTACCTTGTGTAGTAGATGTTTGAGACTAGTTGAAGCTCAAAAATTGGAAATTTGGCTCAACTCCAAAATCTCCTAAGGTCAGCCCCTATTTCTCAAAAATGAAAAGGGGTGTTAAAATTTGAAAAAAAAATAGGAAGAGTAGGAAAGAAGGGTCTAGTACACAATTCTTACCTTGTAGTCAAATTTTCTCTACTATTTTCTTCTTCAAGCTTGAGGTCCTTTTTCAAAATATTGCCAAGCTCTAACCTTCAAGTCTTCTAAATGTACCTCCAAAACCAAATTTAAACTTAAGTTAAGAAGGTGGAAGAGATGAACAATGTGATATCCAAAAATGGATTGAAGCTAAAATTTCTTACCTTTTATTATAGTGGTTCGATTTTTATGATGTATGAGGAGGAATATGTTGAATTTTTTCTAAGTATGGAAGAAGAAAGTAAGAAGAAGTAGAGAGATGTTGGGAGTTTTTAGAGAGAGAAGGAGGAGGATTTTTGCAAGACTTAGAACATGAGTTGGTGAAATGAAGAGAAATTTTGTGTAGGAAATGGCCATATGGCCGTCCACTTCAAGAGAGAGGGGGAGATGATTTTGATCAAATTGTGTCTTGTAATTTGTCTCTTGCATGGAGACAAAAATGCAAGTCAAAGTGTGGGTCAATTTGAATTTGAGAGGAATAAGAAGAATGTTTGTTAAGTGGGAATATGTTGGGGAAAATAGTAATAAAGAATTGGTGTATAAGATGATGTGTATAATGTTTGAATTAATGATATAATTATACACAAGATGACTAATATATGTTGTATGTGTACAAGAGTTGGATGATATTTTTATCCCAAAATCTCCACAATGGCGTCCATTATGAGGGTAAAATGGTAATTCCATATATTTTTTTTTTGTCCCAATTTTGATGATAATAGATGAAATATATCAATCTCCAAAATAATTAGTGATTCCCTTGATCACTTGTAAGTCTCATGATCACTTAAACTAAATTAAAGTCTTAATTCTATAAGGTAAAAGTCTCTAAAATAAATAGTCTCTTAAAATTCTAAGGTGACCAATAAATACAAAATAGTAGTAATGATCAATCAAGTGATCATAAATGAGGAATAGAATTAATGATGATCATGATCACAAGTAATTAAATAAAATGAAATAAAATACAAAATGTATATATTATTAATAATTACCCGTCAAAATGACGCGGTAAAATGGTCGATCAAAAGCTTAAACAACAATAAGGTTCAACTAATAGCTTCGGAAAAATCGGGGCTTCACAAATATCAATTAATAATAAGTTGGAATACCATACAATTTATAATATTTTCAAACCAAAAAACCGGCCAATGTGTGTATATTGATAAACGGCAAGCAAGATCTTTGAATACCATTTTATAATAAGTTGGAATACCATATCATTTATAATTTTTTCCTAATTTATGTACAAAATATTTGAACAAAGCAAGTTTACGGTTCGGATTTTGTGATAAATTAATTCATAATATAGGAAGCGAAAATGAGCATGAATTTTGTTCTCCGGACAACTGCTATGCTATATATATATATATATATATATAGACAGAAATGCTTGAAGGAAGAAATTATAAATTATAGATGCTATTAAAACTGATGAAGATGATATACCAATTTTAGATGATGAAGGAAACCCTCAACAAGATGATGTTGCTAGGTTAATTCTTATAATTTTTTTACATTTCATAGGAGATCACTCACATTTAAAAGATAAAAATGCCGAATTACTTGCTAATCTTAGGTGTAGAAAACTTAGTGATTTTCAATATTATAAAAATATTTTTCTAACTAGAATAATGCTTAGAGAATATTCTAATCAGCCGTTTTGGAAAGAAAAATTTCTTGCAGGATTACCAACTCTCTTAGGAGAAAAAATTAGAAATAAAATTAAAGAAACTAGTGGAAAACAAATAATACATTATGATGAATATACTTATGGCCAATTAGTTAGCCTAACCCAACAGGAATGATTAAGAATATGCCAAGACTTAAAACTCCAAAAATATTTGAAATGGGAACTAAAGAAAACCAAATTAGAATTAGACACTTTATGTCAACAATTTGATATTGATCCCAATAAACCATCTCCAGGTTGCTCATGTACTAGCCATAAATCTTACAAAGATTCTAATAAAGAACATTACAAATCCCATAAAGAACATCATAAATCTCGTAGAATATTCTATATGAAAAGATATTTTTCTAAAGAAGATTATTACAAGAAACCAAGAAATTCAAGACCCAATAATCATAATAATCAAAATTATAAAGAATGGTTTAAAAATGCTGACTGTTGGAAATATCATAAAAAAAGGTCACTCTACTAAATATTGTAGATTAAATAAAAGAATACAAGAATCACAATTAGAAGAAAAAATTATAAATCTCTTAGTAGAGTTCTTTGAGTCAAATCCCGATTCAGAGCCTGGAAATTTCTCTTCAAGATCTAAAAAAGATCGTAAATCCCTTCAATCAGATGAAATGATTTCGTCTAGTCCAAATTCTGATAATGAATCTGAAAATTATGTTATTGTTCTGACTAAAGAACAACAATTCCATCTTGAAATACTAAAAAATATTAATGATCCCGATCTTCAAAAAGATTATCTTGACAAGATATTAAATTCTTTTCACAATAAAAAAGAAAGAGGAAACAAAAATATTTTACCAAGCACTTCAAAAAATACATATGATTTAACTAATATTCTTGGAAAGACAAAAAGAGTTAAAAACAAAGATGTAACAATCCAAGATTTACAAAAAGAAATGAAAGAAGTAAAAATTGAATTAAGAGAATTAAAAGAAAAACAAAAACAAGATTCTGATGTTATAAAATATCACAAAAACTCCTGTCAGACCGTCTAACGGGTCTGAACCGTTAGACGGATCTGACCCGGATCCGCGACCAGCAGTGGTATTTTTGTCATTTTGCCTGGTAGTGGCATTTTTTGTAATTTCCGTTCGCGTAGTGGCAATTTTGTGATTTGAACGTGGCTTTTCAATTTCAGCGGGCAAATCATGAACCGTCATTTACTTGGATACATGAACGTTACTTCTCAGTGACTTCTCATTTCTCAACTTCTCACTTCTCCACATTGCAAAAAACTCTTACAGAGTTCGTTCGTTCGAATCGGAGAAAGAGTGCGTTCATTGGTGCGTTCGTTGGTGGCGTTGGTCGTGAAGTTTTCGTAATCTTGTAGCATTTTCGTTCGAGTTTGACAGAAGACCACATTTCCTTCGCGGTTTTCAAAGTTCGTGTTTGTGTGAAAACAACAGATATCGTTCGTGTTCGTCAAATAAGGTAATGTTTGATTCATGCTAGGGTTTAACTTTGAAAACGGTAGTTTCGTCCGTAGGGTTTAAAGTTTTGTGGTGATTTGTTTGATATTTTTGAATTCCAAACCCTATTTTCTGGTTTGTGGTAGGTTTTTTGTTATTTTCTGTTTGTTTGTGTGTTTTTGTTACTGAACATTTAAGTTATACAAACATTTTCTTAAATGTATTAGTAGTTAGTTCATTTTGTATTAGTTTTTATCATGTAAAGTATTAGCAATCTTTGTATATGTTTTCTTCTGTTGTCAAGGTTTTGCCCGGTTTTTTATGTTGGAGGTTTTTTTATTTCTTCTCAATTGTATTAGTTGTTACACTGAAAAGTATTAGTGCAAAACCATGGTCCCCTGCTTTTTTGCTGTTGTTCTGATTTTCTTTTAAATGTATTAGTAATTTGTTTGAATAGTATTACTATTTATGTAAAGTGTTAGTAATGATTTCTCTCTTTTTTATGGCATGTAGTAAAGTATATATTATTGGTGGTTTTTTGTATTTTGTATTACTTGTTACTCTCAAATGTATTAGTTGCTACTAATCTTTGAAAAGTATTAGTCCAAAACCATAGTGTCCGCTTATGTCTTTCTTTCTTGTTTGTTTTTTTTCTTTTATATGTATTAGTAGTTAGTTTGAATAGTATTTTGTGTTTATTATGTAAAGTGTTAGTAATGATTTCTCTCTTTTTATGGCATGTAGTAAAGTGTATATTATTGGTGGTTTTTTGTATTAGTTGTTACTCTCAATTGTATTAGTTGTTACACTGAAATGTATTAGTCCAAAACCATTGTGTCCTGCTTATGTGCTGCTGTTCTAGTTTTCTTTTAAATGAATTAGTAGTTAGTTTGAATAGTATTTGTGTTTATTATATAAAGTGTTAGTAATGATTTCTCTCTTTTTTATGGCATGTACTAAAGTGTATATTATTGGTGGTTTTTTGTATTAGTTGTTACTCTCAATTGTATTAGTTGTTACACTGAAATGTATTAGTCCAAAACCATAGTGTCCTGCTTATGTCTTTGATGTTAAGTTTCTTTTAAATGTATTACTTTCTCTTAATAGTATTAGGCATTACACTGAAATGTATTGATTACTCTGAATAGTTTGAATAGTGCTAGTTTTTGATTTCTGTGGTGTTTTATGTTGTTGGTGTTTTAAGAAATAATGAAAGTTTAGCTCTAATGACTGATTGGAACGCTAGGTATAAGTTTAAGGCAGAAGTTAGTTTGAAGTCTTTTAGGTCTATTATGGAGAGTATGGTGGACGGTGGTGATGACTTTAAGCGTTTTTTTGTTTTATTTTCATTGTCTTCATTCTTAACACCAAGTGCCAACAGGAATGTGGACTTTGGTGTTTTACGTTCAGTTGTTGAGGTGGAAAAAATAAAACAGTTGGATTGGTGCACACATGTGCTTAATAGGTTGTGTGTTGCTGTTAATAAGTATAAATCAGGGAGTGTTAAGAATGTGAGCGGCTGCATTTTGGTTCTTCAGATCTTGTATTTTCATTGGTTGAAATGGCAAGGTCGTGCAGAACCCACAACCCTACTATTGATACAATATTGGAACACAGACAGAATCAAGAAAAGGGTTGCGGAAGAAGTTGCAGCCAGTGAATTCGGACAGGGAGTGTTCCTGACAGACACATATCCCGTGTCTCGCAGGAAAGGGCAGAGTGGGAAGAAGGATGTTGGCGAGGGAAATATTTGTGAGGAAGAAGAGCGAGTAAAAGATGGGCAGGACGGGAAGAAAGGGCAGACAGAGGAACATAAGAATGATGATGAGAGCGAGGACTGTGAGTTGATTGAATTGATCAAGTATAAGCTGCCCAAGGGTGAGATGGTGGATGAGGAGATCCACAAATTAGCGAAGGATGTAAGATAAATGTTGTTATATATATTATTGTTTACTTTAAAAGTATTAGTAGTTTTCTAATAATTTTTGTTGTTTTGTTTTTCAGGAAATGAGGGAGTTATTCATGTTGCTTAGGAGGGACATGAATGTCATATTTCACGCGCACATGGAAAGGGTTAGGAAGTGCATAGAACAATTCGGCTGAAAGGAGACTTCATTGTCTCGTTTGTTGAGTTGTCCGAGACTCAACAGCTTTTTTCAAGTGCAAAGCTGCATGAATATGTTGACGAGGTTGTCAAAGCAAATTTGAAAAAATGAAGAGATTCATTGACCCTTCCATGCCGCACTTTGAGATTCTGACCCCGGAAGAGGGTGTTATACTTGGGGTGAATAAAGATGTCCCTCTGCTGCGCATGACGATGTAATACCTGAGGAGAGAAAGAGGTAGAAGATGAGAAGGAACATGATAAGGAAAAGGTTGAGGATGTGAAGGAACAGGGGGAGGATGATGAGGATGAAAAGGAAGATTTGGAGGATAAAAAGGAAGAAATTCATGTGAATAAAGATGCCATTGATGATTGTGTTGCATATCTTGAGAAGGATGATCAAGAGGAGAAGAATGAGAAGGATTGGTTGTTGCTAAATCGGTATTAGTAGTTGTCTTTGTCATCTTGTATTAGTTTTTACTCGTTAGGTATTAGTTGTTATTCTATTAGGTATTAGTTGTTGTACTGTACTGTATTAGTTTTTACTCTGTTAGGTATTAGTTGTTATTCTATTAAGTATTAGTTGTTGCATTGAATTGTATTAGTTTTTACTCTGTTAGGTATTAGTTGGTGCACTGTAATGTATTAGCTTTTACACTATAATGTATTAGTTGTGATACTAATACTTTACACTATAATGTATTAGTTGATATTCTATTAGGTATTAGTTGGTTGTTGCATTGAACTGTATTTAGTTTTTACTCTATTAGGTATTAGTTGGTGCTCTGTAATGTATTAGCTATTACACGGTAATGTATTAGTTGTGATACTAATACTTTACCATTTGTTTTGTGGAAACAGCTGAACGGTGGCCCATCCGTGAGAAGAAAGCTTTCAGATGTTCATTTATGAAAAATCACAGCAAGAATTTTACTGGTGTTGTGTTGTCAAGAAAGCAAAAGGATGTGGCTGATTATTGTTTCTTCAATCATAAAGGAAAGAAAGAGTAAGTAATGTTTTCAACTACCAGTTCTGATTATGGTATTTGAATAATATTTTTTTCATTATAAACTGATATAAGTTATTTTTTTCAGTCGAGATGAACCAATATTTGCACATGGTGGGTTTCTTTACGTGTCGCTGGCTGATATGCGCACGTTGACCGATGAGAGTTTGATCCACATCAGCATAATTGATACATGGGCATTGCTCCTCAATAGAAGAACTGTGGATGCAAAGAGAAAGAAATGCTTTTATTTCTATGCTCAGCATTCTATAAGCAAACAATGTTGTTTTATTTGATGTATTGTCATGCTCTACATTAAGTAATGGCATGTTTAACATTGTGTTTTGTTTTCAACAGTTATACATAGGAAACATGGCTGAAGAAATCCCTGGTAGAGATTGTGGAGAAAGTTTGAGAGATTGTTGGATGCACTAGATGAGAGTAGTAAGTGTGATGGGTTTGACTTGGTAAGAAATCATTTTTATTTCTAATGTATAAGCATCTATATTGTACAGTATTAGTTGTTAAACTTAAATGTATTAGCTAAATATTATTATTTTTGTTGAAAATGTAAATTTTCTTCCCAATTTTCTTCAAAGCCCATTTTGTGGTTGTTGTGATTAATTTTGTTGATGGGAAGGTCCAATATCTGGACAATTTGGTCCACCACGAGGCTGTTGTCGAAAAGTACCAGAAACTTGGGATTGTTGTGGTAAGTATTAGTTGTTACACTGAAATGTATTAGTTTTTACACTGCAATGTATTAGCTAGTATATTTTAAAGTATTAGTTGTTACACAACTAGTTAATGTTATTATGGTTTTTTTCCACTTGATCCAGCAAAATAATTTTTCTGAACTGGCGAAAGAACTAAGACATCCACAAGCCCAGGAGGTTGAGCGTTTTCCCTGGAAAAATGTTCGCTTCGGCTGGCAAGCCCTCGTGAACAACGTGGACTGTGGTGTATTTTTATTGCACCACATTGAAAATTTTATCGGCCAAGTCTACTCAAAGCCAGATTTGAAACTGGTATGATTTTTGCTGAAACAAATATTGCTTATATTCATCCCTTCCTGTATGAATTTTTTTTTCATGCCTTTCTTTTTTGTGATTTTTTTGTAGCGCAATGTACGGCGTGCTTTAAGGTCATCTTTCTGTTCTAGAATTCTATTGAACCCGATGAATGAGAAACGAGTTCAACTTGAGAAAGATGTTCTTGATTTTGTGAGAGAGATGAAGTAAACAAGTAAGATTTTATTGAACCCAGAATCAATTTTATTAGTTTAACAGTGATATTTTTTGTTAACATAATGTTTTTATGATGTACAGGTTCTGAAGAATGTTGGGTGTTTGTGATGTAGAGAATGGTTGGTACAGAGGATTATGTTCTGGCTGGGGGTTGTTTTACAAGCAGTTGCAAGTATTATAGGTTCAGGTATGTGTTTTACGATGCATTAAGTCAAATGAATAAACAATCCCAGTACATAAACATGAGATATGTTAAAAAGTATCACACACAAATAAGAAATGTATCAGCAGATACGTTACAATGTATAGTCCCCTGATCAAAGTATTACAGTGTTCAATAACAAATAATTCCTGAACAATAAACAAGACATAATTTAAAAAGTATCACACACAAATAACAAATGTATCATCAGATACGTTACAATGTATTAGTCCCCTGATCAAGTATTACGGTGTTCAATAACAAATAATCCCGAACAATAAAAATGAGATATGTTAAAACGTATCACACACAAATAACAAATGTATCAGCAGATACATTGAAAAGTATTAGTCCCCTGATCAAGTATTACAGTGTTCAATAACAAATAATTCCTGAACAATAAACAAGACATAAGTTAAAAAGTATCACACACAAATAACAAATGTATCAGCAGATACGTTACAATGTATTAGTCCCCTGATCAAGTATTACAGTGTTCAATAACAAATAATCCCTGAACAATAAAAATGAGATATGTTAAAACGTATCACACACAAATAACAAATGTATCAGCAGATACATTGAAAAGTATTAGTCCCCTGATCAAGTATTACAGTGTTCAATAACAAATAATCCCTGAACAATAAAAATGAGATATGTTAAAAAGTATCACACACAAATAATAAATGTATCAGCAGATACATTGAAAAGTATTAGTCCCCTGATCAAGAACAGATTTGAGTACAAATAATCAAACATTCTAAAATAGTCTAGGATTAGGAGTTTTAGACCCGAACTCCCTTTCTCACTGGAGCTGCCTGATCTTGATGAAGAAACAGCTAGAGAGCAGAGACGCTACAACGTCGGACTGATCCGATCATTCCCACGATACCATCATCCCCGAATTTTGATTTTGATCTTTGCTTGGCCGCCTTGGTGAGACAGAGGTGACAGCTGAGGTTCGAGAAGTCTGCAAGGCAATCTTTGCAGAGATTGAGAAGATGCAAAGGCACCAGGCCTCATTGGATATGCAACTGGATAACAGAGATGCAAATCTTACTGGACCGTCTGCGTGGAATAGTGGTGAGAATCGGGAATGGTGGCAACAATGCAGATAGACAATGCGTGTGGAGCAGTCCGATATTTCAAAGCATTGTACAATAAAGCGTTGATCCGGGAGCGCCGATAATCTTCGACATGAAGAGGAGGATGCAAGAAAATATTGATAGAATGCATGACTCCCACAATATTTGAAATGCAATCTTTGCATGAATTACACAAGAAAGAACCTGGCAGCGTCGAGGAGAATATGGAAAATAAATTCAGCCTACTCATGGCTGAAATGAAGCTGGTGGCAGCTGAATCCAAAGCCACCCGCTCGAGTGCATGCGGCAGATACCGCAGCGGACTCAAGCACAACTCAGCTATCAGCCGCCTGGACTTCATGCTAGCTGGTCTATTCCCAGGGGATCCTCTCTCCTTTGATGATGCCAAAAAGAGGGAAGAGGAATACCTAAAGACGTTGAAAGTATCGACAGATGAGAAGAAGAAGGGCTGCTTTGTTGAGAAGAAGAAAACAAGCGTAGATCGAAGAAAGATAAGGGAAAATTAGTTGAGGGGGAAGGTTCAAAGGATATGACCTTAATGGTTACTAGAACCCCTCAACAAGGACTTATCACAGCTGACAGCATAAGCAGAGGAAAATCGTAGAAGCAGAGATGAAGGAGGTCAAAAGAAAAATGGATGCCCGTGCGATGGACTTATTGAAACAATACGGAGGCATTCCGGCAGGAAGAGACATTGATGCCATTTCAGACGTCGGAAATGAGCCTAGATCTGTTGATGAATTCAAAACGCTCGAATCCAAAGGATACTTCAAGGCATGTCCATGGCCCAAGCCACAGGACTTGTATTGGGAAAAATGCCTCAAGTGTGCGAAGAAGGCGACAGCGTGAGACTCTAGCGATCCTCTTGGTCACTCTCTTGGAAAGAAGAAGGCCCCAAAGACAATACACACCCCAGGAGGAAGAGGTAGAAGCAAAGTGGAGGAAGAGGTTTCGGACCAGACCTCTACCCAAAAACATCGAATACATAGATCCAGGGGAAGAAAGGAGGGATCTATTGGGTGGATTTGATACCATAGCAAATCTTGAAGTGGCAAGAAAGAATCGACTATGTCAAAAGGATTGAAGAAGAAAATAAGAGACAAGATCAGCTATGGGAAGAGAGTCAACGAAGACAAGAAAGGAAGAGAAAAGACGAAGATGCCAGAAGAGCCTACGAGAAAAAGAAAGCAGCTGAACAAGAAAAAAAGAGAAAGAGACCAGAAGATGACAGAGCTGAAGAGTAAAGAAGGAGACAGTGAAGGCGATGAAGTGTTGTTGTCCACCCCTTCATGTATTTTACTATTGTAAATACATATGTATGTAAGTCTTCGGTACGTTGAATAAGAATCTGGAATTTCTATATTTTTGCGTAGATATAGAATGCTATGTTTGCTCTGATACACTTTGTAAACAACTATGTAAAGGACAAGAATGTTATGATCAATAAAAAGATCGATTCTACACATACATTCTCTGTTCTACATTGGTCTGTATGTATCTTTGCTATTTACATTTTGTATATATGTTTTAAGTTTTGGCATCATCAAAAAGGGGGAAATTGTTGGGAAATTTATTGCTTAGATTTTGATGAATGCCATGTAAAACTTAGACTAGAAAGTTGGCACCCCATTTTCCTTGTAATTTGCATTGTAATAGATAGGGTTGTACGAGCTGAGTCAAGTCAGCTATGCCTGGATATGCAAGAAGTCAACTGAAGACTAAAATGGAGACTCCGCTGTAAAGCAGCTTAGTATGGCAAGTAGGAGAAGTCAAGAACTCGATTAAAGAAGTATCAGCTAGGATACAGCTGTGAGAAGTGTCAGTCAAGTAAACTCAAGATAACCAAGTCTCAAGTTGAAGTGACAGATGAGTCTCTCAATCATTGGAGCAGACTCAAGTCACCTGGGGAAAAGCGATCAAGTCAAGACAATCAAAAGAATCCGTTTACGTAAGTCAAGAATATTACCTAAACAAGTAATACTTCCATGCTTTGCCATGTCTTAAAGTGCTCGATCCCGAAGCGTGCAAAAGGAATAAACCAATGGGAAGCACTTGCACCTTGTGTCGACTACGAAAAGAATAATGTTTATTTAATACGAGGAAATGTTAATATCAAGGATCGCAACAAGACAAGCCAACGAACACAAGTGACTTTTGAAGATCACCTATCTCTTCAAGGCGATTTTTGAAAGTTCACTATAAAAGGCCGAGGAATCACTTTGAGAAAATGTTACCTTGACAACTGAACCACGAACATTCAAGCTATTATTCGAACAGTAACTTTTCGCAAAATATTCTCAAGTTATTTAAGCAAATCCTCAAGCCTAAATTTTGAAGGAAATCGATCCAACACATGTGAAGGAAAGATAACTTCAAACTGTTGAAGAGGAAACTTTTAAAGAATCAAAATGGGTCTACATTCCAAGGAGGATTGTAGAAAGGTTCAAGGTCGAGCGGTCTCAAGTTATTGGAGGGCTTCGTGATCAAATCCAAGAAGCTTGAGCAAGTGAGCTGAAGTAGCAAGGTAGCCGCCCCCTGTGAAGAAGGCCGAGTCGGACGAGAAGCCACGGTGTGTGACCAAGGCATCTCCATACCGAGTCCCAAAGGATCAAGTCATTTGTGTGATCAAGACTTGTATCCGGATTGATAACCACTTTGTACTCGATCAATACTTAGTGGATTCCTCCGGGGAGTTGGAGAAGAGAGGAGTAGAAGAATTACCCCATCTTGAACCTCTATAAAAATTATTGTGTCATTTACATTTCAAAGCATTTACGTCGCATATCATTTTATATCTTTGATAATTTGCTATCCAACCGATAATTAACAAAGTGCTAAAACCAAGTGTTAAAACAAACTTAAACCAAATTCAAGGGTGTTAAGTCTTATTGAAAATCTCATCACAGCCAAGTTAAGGTTTAGAGTAAACAATTGAGTTATTCTATCAACAGCTCAATCGAGTCTGTTGAGTGGCTAACTCTGTTGGTTAACTAACTTAGTTATCCCTCAAGGACTTAGATGTGTACTTAACTCTGTATTATTTTAAAAGGACTAAAATCGAAAAGTTGGTAAGGTTTATTCAACCTCCCCCCCCCCTTCTAAACCTTACTCACACCCCTTGGGACCTACACAATATACTCTCCCCATCTTGAATTCTGAAGAGTGTTCTATCAACTTTTCCTTTGGCGAATCCATTGTCAATTAGAAACTGAGACAATGTGTCATACCAGGCTCTTGGTGCTTGTTTTAATCCATACAATGCTTTCCAGAGCTTGTAGACTTTATCTCCAATAGTTTTCTACTCAAAACCTGGAGGTTGCTCCACATAGATTTCTTCTTCTAAAAGTCCATTAAAAATGCACTCTTCACATCCATTTAATACGCAGTGAAGTTCTTGTGAGCAGCATAAGCAAGAACAATCCTAATTGCTTCCAATCTAGCAACATGAGCAAAGGTTTCATCAAAATCTATGCCTTCCTCTTCGCAATACCCTTTGGCTACCAGTCTTGCTTTGTTTCTTACAATAGATCCTTCCTCATTCATTTTGTTTCTAAATACCCACTTAGTACAAATAACATTTTGGTGTGTAGGCCTTTGAACCAATTCCCAAACTTTGTTCCTTTCCAACTGATTCAGCTCTTCCTGTATAGCCTGAATCCAATGTGTGTCATCTAATGCTTGAGACACATCTTTGGGTTCTATATGGGAAATGAAACAAGTAAACATGGCTTCATGTTGTGCTATGGATCTAGTTCTTACTCCATCTCTAACATTTCCAATAATTAGTTCAGGTGGATGGTCTCTCAGCCATCTCACATCTGGTTGGAGTAAGTCTGCTGGATTCAAATTGTCTTGCGATTAAGTTGTCTTGAACAGCTTCTTCATCATTATTCAATGCAGACCTTCCATTGTCTTTGAGATTCAGCGATCTCATCTTTATCGGGGTTAAGTGCTCTTATATCCGCTTCAACATAGGGACTTTTCGCATAGTTGGTTGATTCTTCTTTCTCGCCTAACTCATCTATGTCTTCTCTATTCACATTGGGTTCATCAAAAACCACATGGATAGACTCTCTTTTTGTGACCATAGTCCTTTTGTTCAAGACTCTATAATCTTTACTTTCAAATTTGAGTATCCCAAAAATATACCTTCATCAGACTCTAGTATCAAAAGCTTTTAAGTTGTCCATGCCATTGTTGTGGATGAAGCACTTACATCCAAAGATTTTGAAATATCCAACATTTGACTTTCTCCTGTCCAAATTTTATAGGGAGTTTTGGACAATTGCCTGTTAATCATATACCTATTCGAGTGTAGCAAGCGGTGTTCATGGCTTCACCCAAAATCTCTTAGGTAATCCAACTTCAACTAACATTGTCCTTGCAACATCCTTGAGAGTTTTGTTCCATCTTTCGGCTACTCCATTTTGCTATGGAGTTATTACACTAATAACTCATGAGCAATACAATTTTCAACACAATCTGAGTTATAATCCCATTGACAAATTCAATTCCCCTGTCGGACCTTATCTTAATAATGGTTTGACTCTTCTCATTTTGAACTCTTCTCATCACCGAGACAACCTTTTGCAAAGTGTTTCTTTCTTTTTACACATGAAAATAGTCCATGTATATCTTGAATAATCATCTACCACCACTAAGATGTATTTCTTTCCACTGATGCTAGCTGGTTCAACAGGACCTAATAAGTCCATGTGCAATAGATGCAATATTGCGGGTGAAGAAGGACTTGGCTTGTCCTTGAGGGAAGATTAGATTTGCTTTCCCATCCGGCATGCATCACGGTTTCTTTCTTTCTTGTACATCGAGTCGAGGCAATCCTTCCACAAGATGACTCCTTGCAAGCTTGTTAATTGTCTTGAAGTTCAGGTGACTCAGCTTCTTATGCCACAGCCAACTTGATTCGACTGTACTCTTTGCTAGCAGACATGTGTTTGGTGTAGCAATTGACCAATCCACTACATACATGTTCTTTTGCCTTGTTCCATGAAATACAATTTCATTTGATTCAACAACCTTGATTTAGCAAACTCCCATGTTGAATCCCACATTGTAGCCTTTGTCACGAGTTGGTTGATGTTCAGCAGATTGAAGTTAAGGCCTTCAATATATGCAACATCTGTGATTTCTAATCCATTTTTCCTTATGGATCTTGTGCCTTTATTTTCCTAGAGCTTTATTTCCTACAAATATGACTTTTGCACCTTTGATTTCCTTGAACTTTGACAGATTCCTCTTGTTTCCTATCATATGTTTGGAAGCCACAATCCATGTACCAGGTGCCTTGGCACTCAGTTGTTCCCCGAACCAACAATCAAGGAAATTAGTTTTTAGGTACTATACTTATCTGCGTCCGAGGGGTTCTGCTATAAGATGTTCCAACCAACCTATAGCCGGATGATCGATTCTAAGAGGTTGCCATCTATCGGTTCCATAATCATAATGCACATTAGCAAATTGATTGGGGTTTTAGGATCATATAGTTTGTCTATTTTTGTCGTATGCGTGTGTGTTTGTTTGAGTATTTGCTTTCTTGGGGTATAGTGGAATTATTGTGCTTGTTGAGTTTTGTGCCTGGGTGCATATGTGTGCCGATGATATCTCTTTTGTCTTGGGAATGACCTATGATGAGGTTGAGGTCTTTGCCACTTTGGCAAGTATCCCATAGGTCTTGGCCGATATCTCACTTGGTTATTTTAATCGACTTGGTTTGGATAGTTTCTACTATTCCCTACATATGATTTTCTTTCTTTGAAATCACCGGGGCTTTTGGTAGCTCTGTTTATCTTTCACAAAGTATTTTAAGTTTGGAGTCCGACCTTTCGGAATTTGATCTCGGTTGTCTGTCAAGATACTCAACTTGCTTCTTGCCTTTTCCCTTATATCCAAGGCCGAGTATGGTTGTGATTATCTTTTTGAGTGGGTGTTGGTTCAACATATGGTGTTTTGGATTTTTGGACTCCATCATTGCTTGAGGATCCTTTTTCCATAATCACTCTTGGAACTTGGGCATGCACAAAGGAATTGAATCCTATGTCCATCTCCGTCCCCATTTTCTTTTTGAGTCATTATAAGTTTATCCAATGATTTGGATACCTTAGTGAATGAAGCAATGACATTTTTAAGACCCTTTTCCTCTTTTCAGAAAGGGTAAGTCGCTTGGATCTTGGCAATTTCGGTCTTGATTTGTATTCTCATCGCCTATGTGACTTAGAGTACTCACTCGGCTCTTTTAGTCACCGCGAGTTTTGGCATTTAAGCTGGCTATTTTCCTCATTTAATAGTGTGTGTGACGCGTTTTGATGTGCTCAAAATCTGTCATCATTTTTCTAATTGAATCATAAAGATCTATGGGTGATGAAGTGTTTGTGTCACAATCACTATCACTAGAATCGAATGGGATGAGTTAGAGTGTATCTCATCTTCTTGATCTTTTGAATCTTGTTCTTCGGCCATCGGGCATATCAAAGCCTCTTCCTCTCGTATCACTTGAGTACCGCTTCACTATTATTTGAGTCTCGTTGGTTCCTTGCACTTGGTCTGTCTCAAAGATTGCTTTTTCTTTTCTTGTCTCCTTTCTCGGAAGAACTTTTGTAGGTCCCAAGGGGTGTGGTGTAAGGTTTAGAAGGGGGCGGGGTAGAATAAACCTTACCAAATTTTTAATTTAGTTCTTTTAAAGAGTTCAACAGGTTGACTCAAATCAAGCGTGTCCTTGGGGGACATCTAAGTTGGCTATTCAGCTAAGTTACCAACTCACATGACTCGATAGATTTGTTGATAGTATAACTTCATTTTAAGCCAAATACTTAACTTGGCTGATTTGGTTTTTAACAATGGAAGACTTAACATCCTTTGATTATTTTAAAGCTTGTTTTTAACACTTGATTTTAGCACTTAGTTATTTATCGTTGGATGGCAAATATATACTAACAACGAGATATAAGTAAATATGCATGAATGTAGATTCTTTGAAAGTAAATTGACACAAGTATTTTTATAGAGGTTCAAGATGGTGTAATTATTTTAATCTTCTCTTCTACAACTCCTGGAGAATCCACTAAGTAACAAATCAGTTTACAAAGTAGTTATCGGTATGGAGAAAGCCTTGATCACACGGTGGCTTCTCTTGCAACTCGCCTTCTTCACAGAGCAAATTGTCTTGCTACTTGACTTACTTCTCAAGTTCTTGGATTTGATCACGAAGCCCTCCAATAAACTTGATACTTGGTTCGACCTTGAACCTTTCTACAATCCTTCAACTTGGAATTTATACCCATTTTGTTTCTTCAAAAGTTTCCGCTTCAATTGGTTGAAGTTATCTCTCCTTCACAACTTGTGTTGGATCAAGTTTCTTCGAGTTTTTAGGCTTGAGGAATTGTTTGAATTGCTTTGAGAATTTTGCAGATTACTTTCTTGAATATTGCTTGTTTGTTTGTGGTTGAGATAACCTTTTCCAATAGCTTCCTCGGCCTTTTTATAGTGCACATTTGAAATTTGCCCGTTGAAGAGATAGGCTAGTTTCAAATGTGACTTTGTGTTCGTTGGCTTGTCTTGTCTTGGTTTGCGCCTTTGTGATGTTAACCTTTCCTCGTATTAAATGGCATTTCAGGTTTGCGGGTTCGACACAAGGTGCGAGTGTTTCCCATTGGTTCCTTCCTTTTGCACAATTCAGGGCCAAACACTTTAAGACCTTGCGACTTCACATATTACTATATCGAGTAATATTCTTGACTTTATTCCAACGGATCTAAGTCGATGTCTTCACTTGATTTGTTGCCTTTACCCCTGGTGACTTGAGTCGCTCCAATCATGGGATTAACTCAACTATCACTTAAACCGATAGACTTGGCTTCTTGAGTTGACTTGACCGACACTTCTCATAGATGTTCCACGGTGACTCTCCTTGATCGAGTCCTTGACTTCCTTCTAGGCTATATCTCGGTGACACCTGCGAGTCTTCATTCCGATCCATGATTGACTTCTTGTAATCTTTGACATAGCCGACTTAACTCGGCTCATTGATCTATCTATTACAATGCATAATTACAAGAAAAATGGGGTGCCAACTTCCTAGTTTAAGTTTTACATGGTATCATCAAAATCTAACAAATAAATTTCCTAACAATTTCCTCCTTTTTGATGATGCCAAAACTTAAAACATTCAATTATAAGTAAACAACAAACATACAAACAGTGCAGTAACAAAGAATGTATGCTTTGAATAATCATTTTATTGATCATAGCATTCTTGTCCTTTACAAAGCTGTTTGCAATAAATATCAGAGCATTATGTATAAACAATACAAAGTACGTCTAATCTAAGATACGTAAAGATGAAAGTTACAGGAAATTCACCGAGCTATTACATAAGACTTACATTTATGTATTTACAAAGTAAAATACATGAAGGGGTTCGCAGCACACTTCATCGCCTTTGCTGCTTCCTTCCTCTCTCTTCTTCATCAGCTCTGTTTTTGCCATCCTCTAATATTCTCCTCTTCATCTTTCTTCTTTTTCTCATATGCTTGCCCAGCCACGGGGTCATCCCTTCTTCGCTTCTCTCATTCTCAGCTTCTTGCCTTCTGGGAGCTTCAGCGTTCTTTCTAGCAACTTCTAGGTTGGCAAGGTGATCATATCCAACGTAATATATAAGACCTTTCTTGTATGGATCTACGTATGCTACGTCTTTTGGTTTTGGTCGTGGTTGAGAGCCTCTTCCACCGCCACCACGTCATCCCTTCCCGACTCAGCTTTCCTTCCTTTAGGAGTATATCAGTATTAGAGCTTCGACTTTCCGGTGAGTGATGCTGGAAGTCTGCTGCTTATCAACTGATTGACACAGATCCAATCCCTTCTCCCAATACAAGTCCCAGGCTTGCGGCAGAGTCATCCCTTGAAAGTAACCTTCTGATTCTAGATTTTGGAATTCCTCTATTGATCTGGGCTCAGATCCATCATCAGGCATGGTAATGTTCCTCGGGGGTTTGATCGCAGCGTAGTCCATTTCGGCTGGAGGACCACCATATTGCTTCATCATCTCCTGAACGCGAGCTGATTGCTTCTCAGCTACCTCCTCAAATGCAGCTTCGATGGCCTTTCTTTTATCTTTCATGGCCACCGCAGATTTTCTCAACAGGTAGGTTCTGGGATAGCTTGCTGAGAATAGAGGCTGTGACTTCACCTAGCTGTGGTATTTCAACATACATCAATTTCAAATTCTTGAAATTACTTCCCACTCATTTGTGTCACCTCCTTTCTTCACTTGCTTCAATCCCTTTTTTTTAATAAATTCGAAATATATATAAAAATCAAAAAGAGAGTATTTCGATCACAGCCGATCAGGTAACCAAAAATCCGCCTGAAAACAATGTCATAATTGAAAACTAAATGGTCACAAGTCGACCAAATGGTCGAATGGTTGGGGCCTCATTAAAACTTACCAAGGTAAAACCCACCCTTGTGGAGAAAATCCTTGGCGTAAAAAAAGAGTACCCCCATGAGTGAAATGCGTCCAAAAATAGGAAAAGAAGCCGAAGCCCGAACGCACTAGGTCACAAACCTATAGTTGGGTGGCCAACATAGTCATCGGTGAGATAATGTACTAGCTTAGGAGGCGGGATGCCCCACTGTGCACCGTACTCCGTCCTCTTGCTCAACATGTCCCGCCACCCGATTGCCTTCCCGAAAAATATGTGAGACCACAAAATCCATATGAGCGAGAAGATGCAAGGTTTTATAAAGAATGTTCTTGGCAACATTGTCAAGATTATATCTCTTCCTATCTTCGTTGGTCCATTCACAATGGAGCTTTTCAACCATAAAGTCCAGGCTCTGCGCAAAGATCCTCTCCTTCGGCGGGAGGTGCTCTTCTAACAACTTGATGTTGTCCTTTAGAATTTGCAAAGTGGTCCATCCTCAATCACTAGGCACATATCATGGTGCATGGGTGATAGATGAGCCCGCATATGAATTTTCAGTCATCAAACTCTTCCAAAGTAAACATAGTAATGCGAGTTAGATTTGCTTCCATGATAATAACTTTGCTTTTGAAATAAAAGCTTTGAAAACCCAAGTGTTGATTCTTTTGAAAAGATGCGATCTAGTTCAAGAATCAAGACGGAAGGCACAATGAACCAACCACTCGATACCATTTGTAGGTCCCAAGGGGTGAGTAGTAAGGTTTAGAAGTGAGGGTTGAATAAACCTTACCAAAATTTTCGATTTAGTCCTTTTAAATATTTTCTAAGTAAACACAAGTCAGCTTTGTCCTTGAGGAACAACTATGTTTGCTTACACAACAAAGTTACCCACTCAAGAGACTCAATTGAGTTGTTGATAGAATAACTCACTGGTATCACTAACACTTAAAACAACAGATTGTTTTGGTTTTCATTCAATGGAAGACTTTTCACCCTTGTTGTTTTAAACTTGTTTTTACAACACTTGTTTTAGCAATAGTTATTATCAGTTGAGTTTAGAAATTATAACTTAATATCGATATAAGAGATATGCAAGAAATGAAAGTGTTGTAAGTAAATAAGACACAAGCAATTTTTATAGTAGTTCGAGGATGGGTAATTCCTCTAATCCACTCTTCTACAACTACGGAGGAATCCACTAAGTAATAAGATCTTTAGTTACAAAGTTGTTAACGGTCCGAGTCACCGATCACACGGTGGTCTTAGGACTCAAACTTCTTCACAAAACAACTGTCTTGCTACGTCGCCTTCTTTGAACTCTTGGAATTGATCACGAGCCTTCCAACGAGCCCAAAGTTCTTGTTCGAACTTGAACCTTACTACTTCTCCTTCAACCTTGGAGAGTAAACCCTTTTATTCTTTAAACAAATTTTCTCTTCAATCGATGAAGTAATCTTTCCTTCATCGAATGTATTGGATTGAGTTCCTTGAATTTAGGCTTGAGAATTTCTTTGAGAGCTTGAGAGTATTTGTAGGTTTTTGCTTGCTTGAATGCTTAATTGTCTTATGAAAATTCGTAACCTTCTCTCACTTGCTTCCTCAGCCTTTTATAGTGCAGATTTGAAATCTTATCCGTTGAAGAGTTAGACATACATTTCAAATCTCACTCGTAGGTTGTTGGCTTGTCTTGTCTTGCGGCATTAATGAGGATTGTACCATGAATTCAATGCTCTGCGGCCTTTCCTTAATCTCTACAGGTTTCAGTACATCCCATTGGTTTCTTGCTTTTTGCACTCTTTCAAAAAACAACTTTATTGTTGGAAGCCCGACAGTGCCTATTTCAAAAACCTTAACTTGTGTTGACAACGGATCTCTTTAAGATTTCTTCAATTCTTGTCTGTCTGTATACCCCTTTGACATTCGATTCAATCATTTTGGAATGACTTTAGTCGGTCGACCGAGACAACTTTTCGTCACTAGACTAATCCTTCTCCGACTTCACACCTGGTGACACACAATCTGCGTCTTCTCTTCAATCTTCAATCGATTCTAGTAATCTTCAACTTAGCCGACTCCAACTCAGCTTATTCCACCCTATCTATAACAAGTTGAATTACATAGAAAATGGGGGTGCCAACTTCTTATTCTAAGTTTTACATGATATCATCAAAATCTAAATAAACATTTTCCTAAAGTGGTGATCAAGGCAACCGGAGGGTAATACGGTGGATGGTCATAATGATGATGAGATAAATGAATTTCATGACCAGATTGAGGAATTTTGTAAGATATCAAGCCGAACTTCATGCACATAAGCAAAATTATGTAGTTCTCAAGCAAAGCCATGACGAGCTCAAGGAAGAAAACTCCAAGTTGAACAGTCGGTTGGGAAACCGAAAAGGTTTATCAAGGAACATCTCCGCATCGCATGCTTTTCATCCGATGAAGAATGACTTTCTCCTTTGTTGTCTTTAGTTTCTTTATGTTTAAAACTATTGTCTTGTTATTAACCTTTGGATTATGGCATGTTTTTCTATTTATTTATGCGGCTTTGATATCTATTTCTAATGTTTAATTCTTGCTAATGGTGTTTTTTATGATTTCAAAGGAAGATAAATTAGTCTTGAGCCTATTTTCTATTGATAGGGTAAAAGAGCTAGAAAAAGCTCAGAAAAAGCTCTTGGGTAAAAAAGTTGGTTTAAAAAGTGGAGCTTTTTTACATGAAATTGTGCTCTTAACTCTTTTACTACGATGAGCTTCATTTCTAACAAGTTTGTTTTGACAGGGGGGTTTTAAGCTTTTCTAGCTTAACAAAAGCTCTTAAAAAAGCGCTTAAGAAAATGGCGTTTTGAGTTACAAACTTTGTTTTACTTTGTTTTTGCATTTTTAAGCCTTGTTACTAATGATTCTCATTGAAAGGGGAGTTTCTAAGTTCTATAGCTTTTTTTAGCGATAATGAAAAAGTGAGCTTTTTTGTTACAACTTATTTTGTGTTTTGATTAAGCTTGTTGATAGGGGGCTTTTAAAAACTTGTTTTGAGAAACTTTGCTCCTTTGTTTTTGATAAATGTTGCTTAAAACGGATAGATTATTTTCGACCGGAAAAACTTATTCGCTCTTTTAAAATTGTTTTGGGTTGTGATCATCAAAAGGGGGAATTTGTTAGAAAAATATTTTAATCATGTTTTTGATGATTTTATATAAATGAGTTTTTATACCAAAACAATGTCCCCAAATATGGTCCAAAAGATTCAAAACATTTTAAGTGATATTTACTATGTTTTTAAAGCACTTCTTGAATTTTGTTTAGACAAAAATCGAACAACTTTCTCGTGTTAAGGTCGATCGGTCGCCCTATAGGGCAACCCGTACACTGAAAGTTGTATCTTGAAATAGAACGAAACAAAGAGAAAAATGGGGGAGGGCGACCAGGTGCACGAAAGTATTTTTCTTGACTTTGTTTCTTTTAAACTCTGTTTGGTGGCCAACATGTCGAGCATGAGAGGGACCGGTCACGCCCCAGGCGATCGGTCGCCTGTGTAGTCAATCGTCGCCACCCCCGACAACCCGTGTTAAACTTTCGAATTTTCAACATAGCGACCGGTCGCTCTATGATTTTTGATGACAAATTCTATCTCATTATCAAGCCATTATCCGATAGATTTACTTTATCAATTCTTAACCATTTTTGTAGATCTTTTGATCCTTTTTTTGTAGGCAAAAGTGAAGATGGAGGAGCCTATGTTGGAGATCCAATCTTGAAGCACTCCTATAAATAGATGAAAATTTTGAAAGATCATAACAACACTTCAATCTACAAAACTACAACAAGATATCACAGATTTTCTCTAAGTTTTCACTTTCACATTCTTGTTGTATTAAGCATAGTATATCACTTTCATATCTTGATTTATAGGCTTTCTTTTTGATTACACTTGCACTCTTGAGTTGTAATATTTTCATACAAAGTGTAATCTTGATTGTAATTTTCAAATCATCTAAAACAAGAAATCCTTGTTAGTGTTCTTGTGGTAAGAACACACATGGTTGATTCTAGGTGTTGAAGAGTTTGGTACTCTTTATTGTTGTAAGAAGATTGTGGTAATCTTCATAGGTGGTGTTGAAGAAGAGTGTGGTACTCTTCAAGATAAATGTTGTAATAGTTTAGTATCTATTAATAAAAAATTTCCCTTTTCAAAATCCATTCGGACATCTTTGGGTGTTAGAGCATTAGGCCATGGGTGGGTTGAAGCTTTATAAATTATCGTGTGTTTATTTAATTTATGCACTTCTATTTCTTCACCTTCTACATATTCGAAAAAGATGGCATAAATCAAAAAATTGGGAAAATCTATTCACCCCCCTCTATATTTTCATAGCCACTTAGACTAACAGAACTGTGGTGGAACTTGCAGTTAAAACCGCAACCTTCAAGGTTAAAGCCAATGATTTTTATTTTTTTCGGTAGAAATATGATTGAAGAAACGTTAAATATTTATTGTGATGTTTTATATTCGCAGCCGCATGAGATACATCTAAACTAAATGTTGTAAACGAGCTATGTGAATTTTGATTCCTCTATATCTTAAGAGAATACATAGACAACTTAATATTATTATTTATATTAAGTCCAAAATTTAATATTATTATGAATAGTAAGTCTAATTCCTCTTAATATTATTATTTATAGTAAGTCCAAAATTTAATATGATTATGAATATTAAGTTTAATTCATTTTCTATTTTTTCTATTTCCTTTTATTTTGTAACTAAATTTGATAAATCATTTTTAAAAAATAAAAAAAATAATAATAAAAGTCTTGGAGATTGAATGAAACCATATATGAACCTCTATTTTGGTTCCTCATTTTGGAAAAACTGGAATCAGCGGTTTTGGAACCTGAATCGTGACGACCCCTACCCCTACCCACGATGATATGGTCAAGAATATTGGCAGGCTAGTTGTATTGTTCTGAAACATTATTTGATATAGTTAAATTTAATGTATATTAATTGTAATTGTAAAATGTTAGGTGATTGGTCAAATCTTACTTAAATATTATTATTCTCTGTTAGCAAATATGGACGAAAACATAAATCACATATTTGCACATATAAGGTGGATCGGTTATATCTATTTTTAGCGGCACTTTCGATTCACATAGCCAGGATTAAAGGCGTCTACAAGTCTCCTTTTGATCCATGATTAAGCCATCTACAAGCCTCCTCTTGATTGAACCGTGAACAAACGAACCCCGTAATTGGTTAAACCAGGAACAAGATCACGAATCATCTTTCTCGTTGGTGCAAATAACTACTAGAGTTATTCACTTTGATGTGCACACCTTAAACCCTTGGAGAATTTTTTGGTGATGCTCCAAGAAAAAAACCGTAGAGAGAAATTTTAGGAGAGTGATTTTTTTCTTGTTGGGTCGAAGATGTATATATTCCATAGACTGATATTTTCCATATCTCAGTTAGATTGCTCATAGGAGAGATTTATAGATAAACTTCATCTAAATAATAATTCTTATTATCTCAAACTAGATGAGGCCCACGTGCAATACACGGGCTATTCTAAAAAACAATACAATCTGTCAAATGGGCTTACATGTACTTGTCCATCGGGTTAAGGAAACAATTTGGGTCGGGATGGGTCGGACCAGGACGAAATTGTTGAGCATCTATTTTTGAGACCCAACCCATGAAAAATACACGTGAGATGACTGGGTCGCAAAGTTTTCGGGCCACATGTTTTTCGGACCTCCAAAATTATAGCCGGGCCCATCGGGCCGAGCTCATTTTGACACATCTAATAATTAGATATGTGTTTTCATATCAACCTTCATTGAATAACTTTGTAATGATGGTGATCGGTTCCACAAAAAGTTGCATCATCAATAATGGATAAGTTGTATTAACGATGGACGTGAGATTATTTCGTATATATAGATTTGAATATAACATAAACATTGGACATGTTAAAGATATATTGACTCATTACTGAGATATATAGATATTACAATACAATCGAGAATATATAATTTTCAAATATAATAACTCATTAATATACATTATATATCAAAGACACTCCGTACATATTTTTTCCAGTTTTGAAATAACATTTTATTCTTTTGTCATCTTATATTATGAATTAAAATCTTATTAAATTGATAGTTTGAAAATAAGAGATATAAAATTGTATAGTACAATTACGAAGATCGAGCCAATAATGCGATTCATTTTTATATTTTTGTTTAAATTTTCGAATTTATTTAGTATTGATTAGTCATATATAAATTAGATTATTAATGCATACCAAAATTAAAATTGACAAAATAAATGATATATTATAATAATATCGTCAATAACTATTTTGTTTTTAAAAATCTTTCCAAATTTACGTCTATGGTATTTAATACTAATTAGTCATATATACCTAAATGAAAATATCAATCCATACCATAATTAAGATTAACAAAATTAATGATATAATTACAAAGATATTGGACATATATGTCTATTTTTTATTTTTCATTAAAAAATATATAATTTTCTTTTACCAAGTGCAAAATGGCAGGAAAACAAATTTGGAAACAAACTTTATTATTATATATATATATATATATATATACTAGTAATCCAAGCACGTGCGTTGCACGTGTATTGTTATTTTAATATTATTTAATTTATAATGAATGTATCAATTTAATGAGTGATGTTTATTACTTTGCTTCAAGAATAATATTCATATAAAGTAAAAAAAAAATAAAAATTTATACATCAAAATTATATTTTCAACTATAGACTTAAATGACAAATTCAAAGCTTGTTTACGATTATCCGAGTATATTTATGTCTTTATATTAATATTAGATCATCAATCTCTTTCTCACACATACTCTACCTCTCTTAAAAAATACATGTATATATTCATGAGATATATATTTTCATATCGAACTTATATTATTGAAAAAATGAATACTTGACATTTTCAATTAAATACTTTCTTGACAAAAATATGTTAATAAATCTATAAATTAATTTATTCTTAAAAAGAAATCATTGAACATAAAATCGGAGGAATACAATCCCAAAAAATCGGCCAATGCGTGTATATTGATTAATGATAAGCAAGATCTTTGAATATCAATTAATAATAAGTTGGAATACCATACCATTTATAATGTTTTCATAACAAAAAACCGCCAATGTGTGTATGTTGATAAACGGCAAGCAAGATCTTTGAATACCATTTTATAATAAGTTGGAATACCATATCATTTATAATTCTTTCCTAATTTATGTACAAAATATTTGAACAAAGCAAGTTTACGGTTCGGATTTTGCGATAAATTAATTCATAATATAGGAAGCGAAAATGAGCATGAATTTTGTTCTCCAGGACAATCGCTATATATATATATATATATATATATATATATATTATATATAGACAGAAATGCTTGAAGGAATAAATTATAAATTATAGATGTTATTAAACTGATGAAGATGATATACCAATTTTAGATGATGAAGGAAACCCTCAACAAGATGTTGCTAGGTTAATTCTTATAATTTCTTTACATTTCATAGGAGATCCCTCACATTTAAAAGATAAAAATGCCGAATTACTTGATAATCTTAGGTGTAGAAAACTTAGTGATTTTCAATATTATAAAAATATTTTTCTAACTAGAATAATGCTTAGAGAAGATTCTAATCACCGTTTTGGAAAGAAAAATTTCTTGGGAATACCAATTCTCTTAGAAGAAAAAGTTAGAAATAAAATTAAAGAAACTAGTGGAAAACAAATAATACATTATGATGAATATACTTATGGCCAATTAGTTAGCCTAACCCAAGGGGAAGGATTAAGAATATGCCAAGACTTAAAACTCCAAAAACATTTGAAATGGAAACTAAAGAAAACCAAATTAGAATTAGACACTTTTCGTCAACAATTTGATATTGATCCCAATAAACCATCTCCAGGTTGCTCATGTACTAGCCATAAATCTTACAAAGATTCTAATAAAGAACATTACAAATCCCATAAAGAACATCATAAATCTCGTAGAAAATTCTATATGAAAAGATATTTTTCTAAAGAAGATTATTACAAGAAACCAAGAAATTCAAGACCCAATAATCATAATAATCAAAATTATAAAGAATGGTTTTAAAAATGCTGAATGTTGGAAATATCATAAAAAGGTCACTCTGCTAAATTTTGTAGATTAAATAAAAGAATACAAGAATTACAATTAGAAGAAAAAATTATAAATCTCTTAGTAGAGTTCTTTGAGTCAAATCCCGATCCAGAACCTGGAAATTTCTCTTCAAGATCTAAAAAAGATCGTAAATCCCTTCAATCAGATGAAATGATTTCGTCTAGTCCAAATTCTGATAATGAATCTGAAAATTATGTTAGTGTTCTGACTAAAGAACAACAATTCCATCTTGAAATACTAAAAAATATTAATGATCCTGATCTTCAAAAAGATTATCTTGACAAGATATTAAATTCTTTTCACAATAAAAAAAAAGAGGAAACAAAAATATTTTACCAAGCACTTCAAAAAATACATATGATTTAACTAATATTCTTGGAAAGACAAAAAGAGTTAAAAACAAAGATGTAACAATCCAAGATATACAAAAAGAAATGATAGAAGTAAAAATTGAATTAAGAGAATTAAAAGAAAAACAAAAACAAGATTCTCGATGTTATAAAATATCACAAAAACTCTGTCATCCAGGGACCGTCTAACAAGTGCGAACCATTAAACGGATCGACCGGATCCGTGACGGTGATGGTATTTTTGTCATTTCGCCTGGTAGTGGCATTTTTGTAATTTACGTTCGAGTAGTGGCAATTTCGTGATTTGAACGTGGCTTTTCAATTTCAGTGGGCAAATCATTAACCGTCATTTACTTGCATACGTGAACGTGACTTCTCATTTCTCAACTTCTCTCACTTCTCAACATTTCAAAAAAACTCTTACAGAGTTCGTTCGTTCGAATCGGAGAAAGAGTGTTGGTGCGTTCGTTGGTGTTCGTTGGTGGCGTTGGTCGTGAAGTTTTCGAAATCTTGTAGCATTTTTGTTCGAGTTTGACAGAAGACCACATTTCCTTCGCGATTTTTGAAGTTCGTGTTTGTGTGAAAACAAGATATCGTTCGTGTTCGTCAAATAAGGTAATGTTTGATTCATGCTAGGTTTAACTTTGAAAACGGTTGTTTCGTCCGTAGTAGGGTTTAAAGTTTTGTGGTGATTTGTTTGATATTTTCGAATTCCAAACCCTATTTTTCGGGTTTTGGTAGGTTTTTTGTTATTTTCTGTTTGTTTATGTGTTTTTGTTATCTGAAAATTTAAGTTATACAAACATTTTCTTAAATGTATTAGTAGTTAGTTCATATTGTATTAGTTTTTATCATGTAAAGTATTAGCAATCTTCGTATATGTTTTCTTCATTTGTCAAGGTTTTGCCTGTTTTTTTATGTTGGAAGTTTTTTTATTTTGTATTACTTGTTATTCTCAATTGTATTAGTTGTTAAATGAAAGTATTAGTGCAAAACCACAGTCCCCCGCTTTTTTTGCTCTTTTCGCTTTTTCTTTTAAATGTATTAGTAGTTTGTTTGAATAGTATTCTTTTGTTTATGTAAAGTGTTAGTAATGATTTCTCTCTTTTTTATGGCATGTAGTAAAGTGTATATTATTGGTGGTTTTTTGTATTTTGTATTACTTGTTACTCTCAAATGTATTAGTTGCTACACTGAAAAGTATTAGTCCAAAACCATAGTTCCCGCTTATGTGTCTTTGCTTTTTTTTTTTTCTTTTATATGTATTAGTAGTTAGTTTGAATAGTATTTTGTGTTTATTATGTAAAGTATTAGTAATGATTTCTCTCTTTTTATGGCATGTAGTAAAGTGTATATTATTGGTGGTTTTTTGTATCAGTTGTTACACTGAAATGTATTAGTCCAAAACCATAGTGTCCTGCTTATGTGTTGTTGTTCTGGTTTTCTTTTAAATGTATTAGTAGTTAGTTTGAATAGTATTTGTGTTTATTATATAAAGTGTTAATAATGATTTCTCTCTTTTTATGGCATGTACTAAAGTGTATATTATTGGTGGTTTTTTGTATTAGTTGTTACTCTCAATTGTATTAGTTTTTACACTGAAATGTATTAGTCCAAAACCATAGTGTACTGCTTATGTGTCTTTCATTGTTTCGGTTTCTTTTAAATGTATTACTTTCTCTTAATAGTATTAGGCATTACATCGAAATGTATTGATTACTCGAATAGTGCTAGTTTTTTGATTTCGTGGTGTTTTATGTTGTTGGTGTTTGCAGTAACAAAATGGTACATATGAATAGACCGGTGAAGAGGTCAAAAAGGATGATATCCCTCCACTAGCTCTTGTTCCATACGAGGACCCATCCTCCTCAAGTGAGGAATATATTCCACCCAAGAAAATGCAAAGAGAAAAATGTTGCTTTGAAAAGAAAAAGAGCTAATATGTACTATACTCTTTTAACGATTTTTAGTGTACGCAATTTAAAGTATAAGCACTAACTTTTTTTTCCACATTTTTTGATTTTGTCACACAATGTAGACCACGAGTGTCTGTGTGAAGTCGTATCCAAGCTTATCGATCCTCAAAAGAGAGACGTTGAAGCCATTGGTTTTGGAGGTTTTTTCAAGATGTCAGGGTGAATGCAATCCCAACAAAAATTTGAGGTGGTTAATTAGCAATTTCAATGGTACAAGCCAGACTTCTTAGGATTGATCAAAATAGGAGTTTTGTTGTGACGGCGGAGGATATTTATGACTGCTGTTTCCGCAAGGAACGAAGGGTGTGACGTTTTAAGAAATAATGAAAGTTTAGCTCTAATGACTGATTGGAACGCTAGGTATAAGTTTAAAGGCGGAAGTTAGTTTGAAGTCTTTTAGGTCTATTATGGAGAGTATGGTGGATGGTGGTGATGACTTTAAGCGTTTTTTATTTTATTTTCATTGTCTTCATTCTTAACACCAAGTGCCAACAGGAATGTGGACTTTGGTGTTTTACGTTCGATTGTTGAGGTGGAAAAAATAAAAAGTTGATTGGATTGTGTACACATGTGCTTAATAGTTGTGTGTTCTTTGTTAATAAGTATAAATCAGGGAGTGTTAAGAATGTGCGCGGCTGCATTTGGTTCTTCAGATCTTGTATTTTCATCGGTTGAAATGGCAAGGTCGTGCGGAACCCACAACCCTACCATTGATACACCATTGGAACACGCATTAATCAAGAAAAGGGTTGCGGAAAAGTTTTTCACCGGTGAATTCGGACAGGAGAGTTCCCCGACAGACACATATCCCGTGTCTCGCAGGAAAGGACAGAGTGGGAAGAAGGCTGTTGGCGAGGGAAATATTTGTGAGGAAGAAGAGCGAGTAAAAGATGGGCAGGACGGGAAGAAAGGGCAGACAGAGGAACATGAGAATGATGATGAGAGCGAGGACTGTGAGTTGATTGAATTGATCAAGTACAAGTTGCCCAAGGGTGAGATGGTGGATGAGGAGATCCACAAATTAGCGAAGGATGTAAGATAAATGTTGTTATATATATTATTATTTACTTTAAAAGTATTAGTAGTTTTCTAATAATTTTTGTTGTTTTGTTTTTCAGGAAATGAGAGAGTTATTCATGTTGCTTAGGAGGGACATGAATGTCATATTTCACACGCATATGGAAAGGGTTAGGAAGGCTGCAGAACAATTAAAAAAAGAGACTTCATTGTCTCCATCCGTTGAGTTGTATCGAGACTCAACAGCTTTTTTTTCAAGTGCAAAGTGCATGAATTTGTTGACGAGGTTGTCGCAAATTTGAAAAATGAAGAGATTCATTGACCCTTCCATGCCGCACTTTGAGATTCTGACCACGGAAGAGGGTGTTATACCTGGGGTGAATAAAGATGTCCCTGTTGTTGCGCATGACGATGTAATACCTGAGGAGAAGGAAGAGGTAGAGGATGAGAAGGAACATGATAAGGAAGAGGCTGAGGATGTGAAGGAACAAGGGGAGGATGATGAGGATGACAAGGAAGATTTGGAGGATAACAAGGAAGAAATTCATGTGAATCAAGATGCCATTGATGATTGTGTTGCATATCTTGAGAAGGATGATCAGGAGGAGAAGAATGAGAAGGATTCAGTTGTTGCTAAATCAGGTATTAGTAGTTGTACTGTACTGTATTAGTTTTTACTCTGTTAGGTAATAGTTGTTATTCTATTAGGTATTAGTTGTTGCACTGTACTGTATTAGTTTTTACTCTGTTAGGTATTAGTTGTTATTCTATTAAGAATTAGTTGTTGCATTGAACTGTATTAGTTTGAACTATGTTAGGTATTAGTTGGTGCACTGTAATGTATTAGCTTTTACACTATAATGTATTAGTTGTGATACTAATACTTTACACTATAATGTATTAGTTGTTATTCTATTAGGTATTAGTTGGTTGTTGCATTGAACTGTATTTAGTTTTTACTCTGTTAGGTATTAGTTGGTGTGAATGTATTAGTTGTTAATGTATTAGTTGTTACACTATAATGTATTAGTTGGTTGTTGCATTGAACTGTATTTAGTTTTTACTCTATTAGGTATTAGTTGGTGCTCTGTAATGTATTAGCTATTACACTGTAATGTATTAGTTGTGATACTAATAATTTACCATTTGTTTTGTGGAAACAGTGAACGGTGGCCCATCCGTGAGAAGAAAGCTTTCGGATGTTCATTTAGGAAAAATCACAAGCAAGAATTTTCTTTGGTGTTGTGTTGTCAAGAAAGCAAAAGGATGTGTTGGTTATTGTTTCTTCAATCATAAAGGAAAGAAAGAGTAAGATGTTTTCAACTACCGATTCCGATTATGCTATTTGAATAATATTTTTTTCATTATTAACTGATATAAGTTATTTTTTGATCGAGATGAACCAACTTTTGCACATGGTGGGTTTCTTTACGTGTGCCGGGCTGATATCGCGACGTTGAACGATGAAAGTTTGATCCACATCAAGATAATTGATACATGGGAATTGCTCCTCAATAGAAGAACTGTGGATGCAAACAATGTTTTATTTCTATGCTCAAAGATTCTCGTAAGCAAACAATGTTTTATTTGATGTATTGTCATGTTCTACATTAAGTAATGGCATGTTTAACATTGTGTTTTATTTTCAATGATTATACATAGGAAACATGGTGAAGAAATCCCTGGTAGAGATTGGGGAGAAAGTTTGAGAGATTGTTAGATGCACTAGATGAGAGTAGTAAGTGTGATGGATTTGAGAGGGTTTGACTTGGTAAGAAATCATTTTTATTTCTAATGTATAAGCATCTATATTGTACAAAGATTAGTTGTTATACTATAAGGTATTAGTTGTTAAACTTAAATTTATTAGCTAAATATTATTATTTTTGTTGAAAATGTAAATTTTCTTCCCAATTTGCTTCAAAGCCCATTTTGTGGTTGTTGTGATTAATTTTGTTGATGGGAAGGTCCATTATCTGGACAATTTGGTCCACCACGAGGAATTTTTGTCGAATAGTACAGAAACTTGGGATTGTTGTGGTAAGTATTAGTTGTTACACTTTGAAATGTATTAGTTTTTACAATGCAATGTATTAGTTAGTATATTTTAAAGTATTAGTTGTTACACAACTAGTTAATGTTATTATGGTTTTTTTCACTTGATCCAAGAAAATAATTTTTTGAATGGCGAAAGAACTAAGACATCCACAAGGCCAGGAGGTTGAGTTTTTCCTGGAAAAATGTTCCTTCACCGCAAGCCCTCGCGAACAACGTGGATGTGGTGTATTTTTAATGCACCACATGGAAAATTTTATCGGCCAAGTCTACTCAAAGCCAAATTTGAAACCGATATGATTCTTGCTAAAACAAATATTGCTTATATTCATCCCTTCTCGTATGAATTTTTTTTTTCATGCCTTTCTTTTTTGTGATTTTTTTGTAGCGCAATGTATACGGTGTGCTTTAAGGGTATCTTTTTGTTCTAGAATTCCATTGAGCTTTGTTGAATGAGAAACGAGTTCAACTTGAGAAAGATGTTCTTGATTTTGTGAGAGAGATGAAGTAAACAAGTAAGATTTTATTGAACCCAGAATCAATTTTATTAGTTTAATAGTGATATTTTTTGTTAACATAATGTTTTTATGATGTACAAGTTCAAGAATGTTGGGTGTTTGTGATGTAGAGAATGGTTGGTCAGAGGATTATGTTGGCTGGTTTTTTTGAATGTTACAAAAACCAATTTGAATATTTTAGGCAAGTACTAGTAGTTATGTGTAAATGTATTATCATGTAATTTAAAAGTATTAGCACGGCTTTTAGTAGTTTCGTGTAAATGTATGAAAAGATGGTTGGTACAAGGGATTATTAGAAGTACAACTAAGGAATTAGTATTGAAACTTGAAAATATATGTATATTTTTTCATGTGTTTGTCTTAAAAAAAACATTTTTCGTATAAATGTATTAGTTGTTGAAAAGAAAAGTATTAGATGTGAAACATAAAAGTATTAACATAAACGAGTAATGTTTTTATGCGGACTTTTCGAGGGCTATTTTTTACAAGCGATTGCAAGTATTATAGGTTCGAGTAAGTTTTTACGATACATTAAGTCAAATGAATAAACAATCCCAGTACAATAAACATGATATATGTTAAAAAGTATCACACACAAATAAGAAATGTATCAGCACATACGTTACAATGTATTAGTCCCCTGATCAAAGTATTACAGTGTTCAATAACAAATAATTCCTGAACAATAAACAAGACATAATTTAAAAAGTATCACACACAAATAACAAATGTATCAGCAGATACGTTACAATGTATTAGTCCCCTGATCAAGTATTACAGTGTTCAATAACAAATAATCCCTGAACAATAAAAATGAGATATGTTAAAACGTATCACACACAAATAACAAATGTATCAGCAGATACATTGAAAAGTATTAGTCCCCTGATCAAAGTATTACAGTGTTCAATAACAAATAATTCCTGAACAATAAACGAGACATAAGTTAAAAAGTATCACACACAAATAACAAATGTATCAGCAGATACGTTACAATGTATTAGTCCCCTGATCAAGTATTACAGTGTTCAATAACAAATAATCCCTGAACAATAAAAATGAGATATGTTAAAAAGTATCACACACAAATAACAAATGTATCAGCAGATACATTGAAAAGTATTAGTCCCCTGATCAAGTATTACAGTGTTCAATAACAAATAATCCCTGAACAATAAAAATGAGATATGTTAAAAAGTATCACACACAAATAACAAATGTATCAGCAGATACATTGAAAAGTATTAGTCCCCTGATCAAGAACAGATTTGAGTACAAATAATCAAACATTCTAAAACAGTCTAGGATTAGGAGTTTTGGACCCGAACTCCCTTGATGTGTTTGTGTTTGATGTGTCAGCACTCTTCTTTTTCTTGTTTTTTTCAAAATGCCCTTTCGCTCTTTGTTTTCTGCCCTTTGTAACTGAACGAGTAGGATCTAGGATACTAGTAGAAGAACTAGAAATCTCAGTTTCAGCTGTAGAATTCATTGTAGCAGCCATCAATTCATCAATTGCCATAGAATCCCGGTTATAACCATCTTCAAGGATTCTTCTTGCTTCCTCATTTTCTTGGCATTTCAATACCAGATTATAATACTTGCGCGCCATTTCATGACTCCAAGGGATGCAATCCTAAGCCTAAGCACATTACTCCCAATTTGTCTATCTAATCTATCCCATAAGTCCTTTTATGCAAACTTTGTCCACCTTTTGATATAACAATTTTGTATTTCAATCCACCGAACACATGAAGGACCCGTAACGAATGACAACACAGTAAACCACATTCCTCAAATCTCTTGCAAGAGCAACTTATCAATTTAGTTGCAGTACAAAATTTCACTATATGTGAACCAACTCCATCATCATTCGATACAGTATAAAACATAATGTCGCTCTCAAAATGTAACATTGTACAAGAAGTGGAAATTGACTTTAAAAATTCATCTTCAAAGTCTTTAAAAAGTGTCAATGTGTATACCTCGGAAGCATGCTTCAATAGTCCGATCAATGGAAATACTGAGATGTAGGAGCCGCCTTGAACACCGAAATTCATCCTTTGCTTCATTGCTCCTCCGACGTTTAATTGTTTCCTTGAAAATCCCACAAAAGTCAGTCAAACTGGTTGTTTTCTTCGCATTAAATCAATGGCATAGTTTGTACTTTCACTTCATTTGTGGACGACAATATTCCAAATGAGAAAAGTCTTTGTTAAATGTTGTACACCACTTCTCTCTTAAATTGAATAACCTCTTAAACCATGGATGGCTTTCTAACCCATTTCTTGTAATCATTTTATCCATGATCCCCGAATTTCGCTTCGATTTGTGCACCCGATAAACACTTGGTAAATGCGTCATTGAAGCATTTGTCGCCTTTCAACCTCCCGAACCGCTTACAAAGATTTTGGTAGAGGTGCGATTGCCATAAGCATAACCTATGCCGCGTTCTTGGGAAAACCTACACCAAAAAAAAAAAAACAGATCAAAATTATTATATATAACAAATGAATGTATTAGTATTAAGAAAGAAAAGTATTACATATAAACCGAAAAGTGTATTTTTGAATATAAATCAAGTCCAAAGGCGATTTTAAGACAGAGCACTTCAAAGATTACACATTACATTGAAAAGTATTACACACGATATTGGAATGTATTACCATTAACAAAGAAAAGTATTACACATTAATCGAAGTGCAAATTGTATTGTATTTTTTACCTTTTCAATTGAATTTCCAATTGCTAGATCTTGATCTCGTGAAGATTGATATAGGACATTGACCTTCCATTGATTTTTTAAAAACTTCAAAAAGCCAATCGAATGATTGAGGTTTTCATCCGCTATGAAGGCACAACCAAACATCACGTTCTTCCAATGATTATTAATCCCAACAAAAGGGGCACATATTAAATTATACCGATTTGTTCGATATGTCGTATCAAATACAACAACATCACCGTATATCTTGTAATCCTCCTTCATCATTGATTCCCTCCAAAATAGATTACACAATCTTCCCATATCATCTAATTTAACTCGAAAAAGAAGTCTTGATCTTGAAAGATCTTGTTGATACAATATGTCAATCGGTGTTTGTGTATCGCTTTGCCTCAATTGCATTCATTTTGAAACGATTCACAAAATTCAAGTGGTCCTTCATTGTATGACCAATGCATTCTTCACCCCATGCATCTTGCGCCATGTATCGGGAAGATTCAAAGTGGCTCTCATTCCTAAAGAAATCATCTCCCCAATAGCATTGGCCTTTTGATGGTAATCACCCTTTCGGAACGATGTAAATGACTCCACTCTTTACTAGTGAGTTCGTGGTTGTGCAACATACTATGGTCAACAATTTCATAAACACCATCACTGTTCAATTTTGTCCTCAATGATGCCTTACACTGTTAGGTGTAATAAAAAAATTTTTTTTTTTTTCTCAATGTTGTTTTGGGATTTTGTAGATCCCTCGTAGGAACATACAAAATATATTTCCGTCACAACACCAACATCATTGCATCTCGTAGTTGTTTTATGAATACTAAATCCAAGTCATCGAGCATGATTGCGAGTGTATATATTTCTTCAACACTATTCCTCTTCATACCAATAAGACAACCAGTCAAGTCTTCTGTTATAATTAATAGAAGAAAATAATCATTAGGTAAGGAATGTATTAGTTGTTACACTGCAATGTATTAGTTGTTACACAAAAATGTATTAGGTGTTACATTGCAATGTATTAGTTGTTATATCAGACTTTTTACCTTCAGCAGCCTCTGTTGGAATAATGTTGTCCCCCTGGTCTGTGTCATTATTCCCTTCTTCATGATCATCACTGGAATCTGTTAGTGTTATTACACCTAAAAGTAATATAAGTTAGGAACAACTAAGAAATAACACAGATTTATTTCTTATCCACAAATTTAAGCCATTTAATAATAAAACGGAGACTTTACACGAACCTGTAAAGTCTGATACATTTATTTAATACATGTAATACATTAGAATGCAATGTGTAATACTTGTGCACAATTATGCCATTTAAGAATAAAAAGAGACTTAAAACACGAACATGTAAAGTCTGATACATTTATTTGATACATGTAATACATTAGAATGCAATGTGTAATACTTATGCACAAATTTAAGCCATTTAAGAATAAAACAGAGACTTACACGAACCTGTAAAGTCTGATACATTTATTTGATACATGTAATACATTAGAATGCAATGTGTAATACTTATGACCAAATTTAAGCTTTTTAATTATAAAACAGGAGACTTACACGAAGGTGTAAAGTCTGATACATTTTTCTAATACAGTTAATACATTGAAATGCAATGTCTAATACTAATACACAAATTTAAGCTTTTTAATTATAAAACAGGAGGCTTTCAACCCAGCTGTAAAGTCTAATACGTCTAATACATTTTAATACAACTAATACATTCGAATGCGATGTCTAATACTTTTTAAAATAATCAAATTAAAAATACACACTTCACCTTCACCTCTGTCATTCTTCAAGTTGTCTCCAGCCTCCATTGTCTCACCTTCTTAAGCTTTTTGCCCAATGTAGATTTAACTACTAAGTAGCTGGAATGTAGACACAAACTAATACGTATTAGGCTCGACGCGAACACATAGATTGATGGTTGTGCAACAGAGGTGATGGTCGACGGAGGTGGTGGTGTCAATTTGCAGAGATGGCGGAAGGGGGAAATATCACATACTGTAGGTGCGTGCGGTTGGTTGGTGCGCCGTAATGTGGTGTTTTTACGCCCCCTTCGTGTTGTTTTTCGCCGCCGTTGTGGTTGTTTTTACGGGGGATGTGGCTCGCGGCGCGGTGGTTGTGTCGAAGGAGGAAGGAGCTGGGATTAGGGCTCCAAATCGCGAGAATGTCTGAATGGGCTTGTTTCTGTTTTTTTTTTTCGCTGGCGGATCCGGGTACCGAAATGGGTAGGATAGTTTGACCCGTCTAACGGATCTAGATCCGTTAGACAGGTTTGATAGGAGACTAGCTCAATATATAGAAAAATTAGGAAATGATGAGAGTACTAGAAATGATGAAGCTAAAGAAAATACCGAACTAAGGAACATAGAAAATATTGAAAAAATTCAGGATGATTTTTTATTTGTTCTAAGAGAAATAACTTCAAGAAAATATATGATAAAAATAACTCTCAAATTCTCAGAAAAATTCAAGATAAATAAAATACAGTGCAAATTTAAATTGTATAAAATCCGGTATAGTTCCAAGAAAATTCCAAAAAGAACTAATGAAAGGCTTTCATTTGCGAACAATTCAAAACTTAGTGTCAATTCCAAGGTGAAGCTTCAATTATAAATAATGGAATCTCTTTAAAATCTTTATTTATTCTTGTTAATGATATACATCATACGCTGATTATTTTAGGAACACCTTTTATAAATCTCATAACGTCATATACCGTTGGTGAAAATGTTATCTCTTTTAAAACTAATCACAAAAAATTACACTTTGACTTTCTTGAAAAACCTAAAACTAGAAACCTTAATATGATAAAAGTTTATTCGATTCATAAAAATGCCATTAACAATCTCATACGGGAAAAGAGTTTTCATTTAGAAAATATAAAAAATGACATTTCATTTAAAAGAATAGAAAAACAACTAGAAATACCTGAGGTAAAAGAAAAATATTAAAACTCCAAAATTTATTTGAAAAAGAAATATGTGCTAAACTACCAAATGTCTTTTGGAATAGAAAACAAATATATTGTTGATCTACCTTATGAAGAAAATGTTAATGAAAGAGAAATCCCAACAAAAGCCGACCAATTCAAATGAATCATGAATTAGAAGAAAATTATAAATTAGAAATAGAAGATTTGATGGATAAAAAACTAATTTCTAAATCCAGGTCCCCATGGAGTTGTGCAACTTTTTATGTTAACAAAAATTTCGAAATAGAAAGAGGAACTCCTAGATTACTTATTAATTATAAACCTCTAAACACAAACTTTAAGATGGATTAGATATTCAATTCCTAACAAAAAGATTTGTTACAAAAACTTTATTCTTCGTTTATATTCTCTAAATTTGATATGAAATCGGGTTTTGGCAAATTGATTTTTGAAAAAGATAGGTATAAAACTACATTTATTGTTCCTTTTGGACAATATGAACGAACGTAATGCCTTTTGGATTAAAAATGCTCTTTCTGAATTCCAAAGAATCATGAATGAAATTTTCAATGATTATTCTAAATTTCGTATTGTTTATATTAACGTTGTACTAATATTTTGAATTCCTTGGAAGAACATTTTAAACATTTAAAAATATTTCTTTTATCTTTGTAAAACAAAATGGCTTAGTAGTCTCTAAATCTAAAATTAGTCTTTTCCAAACCAAAATTAGATTCTTAGGACATTATATATCCCAGGGTACTATTACTCCTATTGAAAGATCTTTACAATTCGCTAATAAAATCCCCGATAAAATCCTTGATAAAACTCAATTACAAAGATTTTTACGTAGTCTAAATTATGTCCTAGATTTTTGCCCGAACATCAATAGAATGGCAAAACCATTACATGATAGGCTTAAGAAAAATCTTGTTCCGTGGTCCGAAGAACATACCAATTTGATCAAAGAAATTAAAAAACAAGTTTTAGAAATACCTCGTCTCCATATACCGATCCAAACTTACCTAAGATTGTCGAGACCGATGCTTTGGATTTAGGATATGGTGGTATTCTAAAACAAGATCAAGAGGTAGAGAATATATTGTCCAATTCACCTCATCACATTGGAATGATACCAAGAAATATTATTCTACGATTAAAAAAGAAATACTAAGTATAGTTATGCGCATTCAAAAATTTCAAAGTGATCTCTTAAACCAAAAATTTCTACTTAGAATTGATTGTAAAAGTGCAAAAGAAGTCTTGCAAAAAGATGTTCAAAATCTTGCATCAAAACAGATTTTGCACAATGGCAAGCCATACTCGGTATTTTTATTTTGATATTGAATTTATTAAAGGAGATACAAATTCTATACCAGATTTTCTTACTAGAGAATTCCTCCAAAACAGAGCCAATGCCGCCAAAAAGAATAAAGGTAAAGGTCTATTGATTCCGGTAAACCAAAATCATGGTACGATGCCGTAGTCAAAGAAAGAAGAAGAATTGAGAGATACCGCCTAGTCAAAAATCCAGGCACAAAAACAAGGTACTATCGACCTTGAAAAAAGACTTCAAATTCTTGAAGTTCTTCTTGAAACGCCAGAGGCCTTAACCAAAGTACAACTGAATAAATGCCAGGTGAAACTTCTTCAAAACCAATTACTATTTCAAATACCTTTTAGGCTATTTCTAAATCTAATGATTTTGAAAAAACCCTTTCCAATCCTATTTTCTCAAATTCTCAAATTTCATTGACACAGAATCTTTAAAACCTTCCTCAAATTTTTACATAGAACCGCAATCACGAAATATCATAAATGTAGAAAGAGATTTCTATGAAAAATATCATTTTCAAACCCTCCAAAAATACTTTGGAAAAGGATGGTTTTACAAACCATGGGAAACCAGCAAAACTCCTCAATACTATCAAGCCATTCTTGAAATTACAAATTCTGCCACCTACAAACACTTGTTTCTCCATGAAACATATGAACATCCCGCGTATTCTACCTGTACAATTACCAAAGTCATCGCTTCAGCAATGTGGGGACATAACCTTTCCAAATCCCTTTATTTTCCAGATGAATTTAAAACAAATCCTTTCTTCAAAATCCCTTTCAACTATTGGGACTATCAACAGGCCTGGTACAATTCCTTCCTCATACAAAACCAAAAACAAAAACATACATGGCTTTTTTATTTTAATACTAGAGAATGCAACACCAAACTATTCCCAGCATTGTGGGCTTCATGGTGGGATTGTTTCGGATCATCACCTGAAATCTTGAAACCCTCAGTACAAAATTCTTTTAATATTTTTAAAACCCAAGACAAACCTTTACCAGAAGAACAAAAATTCCAGCCATTATCCCTATTTTGTTCAAAATCCTATCTTCCATGGTTTCTTTCATGGAAAGTTGAATATACTAATCAAAAACTCCGGTGATCCAACGACGATTCGGAATAAAATGGTGGGACAAGTTCAATATTCCACCTAGCCTTTCTCGCAACACACGTCCACAATCGGATTACAAGTCAAGGCAATACTCCTCCCATGATTCCAAAAACATTTCAAACACCACAACAATCAGAATTCCTAGCACATAAATCCCGGATGGAAGTTATGCTTGCATCAAAAAACACGGAAGATATGCAAGGCTATCTTTGTCAAAATACACAACAGAGAAATCAGAATCCTCTTCAAAGATCTGAATATATTTCAATACATTTAGCAGATGATAATGAACCTTTTTTGGGAACAAAGTGGAATGTAAATATATATTAAAAAAAAAAAAAAATAATTATGTCGGCAACATCAGTAATAACGTGGGGACTATAGCAGAGAATCTTGTTTAGTATTGTAGCGAAGAAGACGTTCTTTAGGTAAAACCTAAAAAATTCCTAAAAAGTCCCTAGAAAATTCTATAAAAAAGGGGGATCCCCTCAAAAGGAAGGCAAGTTTTTTAGAAGCCAAAACAAGCAAGAAAACTTGATAAAATCCTCCAAGTGCAAATCCGCTCCAACTTCCTTAGATTTTAGAAAATATTTTAAATTCCTAAATATTTTTAGAGAAGCTTTCAATTGTCTTTAGGAAAGCTTCATTTTCTAGTTTTTAGTTTTGAAGATCTACCTTCCATTTTCAAGGAAGCTTTGTATGAAGGTTTAAATCCAAATTCCAAAATCTATAAAAGGTTTGATTTAATATTTTGTCTTTTAAATTCATGTTCATGGTCGGTTTAACCGCCTAACCTTTTATATTATGTGTCGTGCCCTGATTTTCAACCGTAGACGACACGATTGCGGGCATTACTTTTTCTTTTCGAAACAAATTTTAAATATTCCAATAATTTATTCTTATATTTACTATTTATTTTGCGATTTGTATTATGTTAATGGATTTAGCATCGGTTATCTACTTCATCTTAATGATCTTTGAAAACTATCTACTACTAAATTAGTATTTTAAAAATACAATACCTTTGTCTTGAAAGCTCATTTAGTACAAAAATTATATTTTCAAAAGAATAGTACTTTAGATTTATTCTATAAAAATCCAATTCTTTTTATTGAAAATAACAAAGTCTCTGTTTTTTTTTTGGTGTATGTTAATAATACATATTTTCAATTCTTTAACGATTATCGATTTCATTCAACTTTTAACGTGTTACATTGGCCGGTTAGATTTTTTTCTTAACGACTAGCTATTAATTTTCTTATAGTAAAATATTAATTTATATATTTAGTAATTTTCGAAATTAATATTTATATATATTTCAAAATAATTTTATAATTTAATTAATTGCTTGAATGATATTTTTGACTTGTACCATTGATTTTAATTTTATTTAGTACCTTAGATGATAAGTGATGATACAACACTTGTGTATTTATTAGTCACCTTAGAATTTTAAGAGACCATTTATTTTAGAGACTTATATTTTATAGAATTAAGAATTTGATTTAGAATAAGTGATCATGAGACTTATAAGTGATCAAGGAAATCACTATTTATTTTGGGGATTGATATTATTCATCTATTTTGGGACAAAAAAATATATGGACACCACATATATACTAGAGGTGGATGGCCAAGTGGTGATTTTGGTGTAGAAATACCTCTCAATTCTTGTACACATATACCTTATATTATACATCTTGTATATAATTATACCATATTACAAGCCTTCTACACATTATCTTATACCTTAATTTTTAATATTATTTTCTCCCAACAATATTCCCACTAACCAAACAATTCCCTCAATATTCCCCACACCCTTACACCTTTCAATTAAACCCATGCTTTGACCACCTAAATATCCCCCATGCAACAACATCACACATGACAAAACAAATCATCCTCCCTCCCTCACTTCACCAAATCAGTCAACACCAAGGAAAAGAGAGAAAATTTCATTCTTCTCCCACACATCCCTATCAAGAACCCCCAACATACTCTCATTTCCTATCTTCTTCATTTCTCCATATTCTTCTTATTTTCTTCTTAAACACTTAACAAAAATTACAAGAATTCCCCTTCTACTTCTTCATAAAATTCAAAATTATTCAAAGCAAAGGTAAGAAATTTACTTCTTGTTCAATCACCTCTTATAATCTTCACACCTTCTTTCATTTTCTAATTTTTCTATTTTTTATCCTTGAGGTACTTAGAGGCTCTCAACTTGAAGGATATTAAGATATTGAAACCATCTTGAAAGGGCTTCAAGATTTAAGTTAAAGATATTAAACTACAAGGTAAGAATTTGAGGTTATTAGCACCTTTTTCTCCTTCCCCTAAAATTGAAATTTTGACTTCAAGATTGTCATTTTTGAGGTTTTAGGGGCTGACCTTGGAAACCTTGGCTAAGGGTGATCAAGATATATTTTTGAGACCTCCTACTTGACACACAATTTTCACTACACAAGGTAAGTGTATTTGACCCTTCTTCTTCTTCTTTCTTCTTGTCTTAATTCTCCATTTTTCTAACTCTTTTTTTTTTTTTTTTTTTTTTGGTATTCCTTGACTTAGGGGCTGACCTAAGTGATCTCTTACTCAAGTTGTAAATTTTATCCTTTTATTTCATCACAATTCAAATTATAAGGTGGGTGGAAAAATCCTTTCAACTCCTAGGTGTTTTTCTTAAATATGCATGTAGTATTTATTTCTTGAGCACTGGAGATATATATATTATGTATTGCATGTTGATTTCAAGTATCAAGTTGTGAAATTTCTCAAGTGTTGCTCAAAAATGCCATTTATTGCAATTTAGGTGCATGAATGTACATTTTAATGATGTATTTGATGAATTAATGGATGAGATGTATATGCATGTTTATGATTCTTGATATTCATGTTTTATTTGTCTTATTACCTGGAAAAGTCGAGCATAAGGGATTAAACTTGAATTTTCGGACTTAAAATGCAAAAATGCAAATCGGTGGACTTAATTGCAAGAAAATAAAATTTAAGGGACCCCTCTGAAAATTCCAAATTTCGGGACTGTACTCAGGTTCAAAAATGATATTTGGACATTTTAATAATTTTTTAAGAGTTTTGAGATAAACAAAATCAACCTTTAAAAGCCCAAGGACTAGATTGTAAAATTTTAAAAGTTTAAGGGCTAATTTATAATTTTCAAAACTGTACCAGCCCCACTTTTTAAAATTTGAAATTTTAATTCTTAAAGGACTGGAAATAATATATTTTAAGAGTATTCCAAAAATCCAAGTGTTTAGAGCTTGGAAAGTAATTTTATAAAAATTGAGGGACCAAATTGTAAAAGATTAAACTTTAGGACCCAAATGAAATTTCCAGGACATATAAAGTCCATGTACCTGGAAATACTAATTTTAACCATAACCTTATGATAATTTGGACCCAAGGTTCAAAATTCATAACAATCGGACCCCTAAAAGCCTTAAAGGCAATTATTCAAAAATTGGACAAAAATGAGATTTTCAAAAGTTAAGGGACCTATACTTATTTTTTTACAAACTGCTTTTATCCCAATATCCCACTTACCTTAGTGACATTTTACAATTGGAATCACATTAAAATCACTTCCGGTTTGTGAGATCCGATTATTTTAAACTTAGGGCCCGAAATGACAATTTTAACAAATTTAGGGCCAATGTGAGAATTTTATAAAAACTCGACCTCAAAACTTTAAAAACCTGAATATCTGAATAATTTGGAGAATTTAGGAACTGACCTTATAATTTTTCGAGGTCAGGACATTTATTTATTCAATTTTTAACCCCAAGAGTATTGGTTTTTACAAAACGGGGCTAATTGTAAATTTTTCTTTTAACAAGGACCTAACTCAAATTATTTTCTTTTAAGAACAACCCTGGAACCTCTGACTTATAATAATTAATTAAAATATTTTATTTTCTCAAAATCCCTTGACTTATTGGATCGTCTTGACCGACACGCGATCGCAGGCGACTTCCTCGTCTTGTAGTTCCGAATCTATAACGGGACTTATGTCCCACCTAATTCTTCAAGACATCAAAGATTACATATCCTCTCGATAGTTATCTTCATCCAAATTACTCCACCAATGCTAATAAATGCCACTGCAATTTTTGAAAACTTTTCCGAATCGCGTCTGAATCAATATACTCATTTTGCCTGGTTGACATCCCGTACTTGTGATTATTTTCTGTCTGAGTCAACTTGGTGTGTCGAGCTCACGTCGGAATGGATACGTCGAGGATGGAACCGGGCAGCTCGGTTGCTATTCCACTCTCCGGCCCCATCGTTCTAATCCCGCAAATGAGGGACGGAGTTTGTCCAAGGAAGCGGGTCGTAGATTTCGTTGAAGATGCACGAGAATTTTTATCTCATCCCCTCCTATTTTTCTAACGGCCCAGGATGAAGATTTCGTTGAAGATGCTAAACCCGCCACGGACTGATTTCTCGTGCTCCTTTGTTGGATTTATTTCCTTGTGACTACTGCTATTATTGGACTTCTTTTATTATGTTTCCTTCTAAGATGTAACCAAGGGCGTAGGACCCTTTGACACTTAAGTTTGTGATGCGATGCGTACTTTGTTTCTTTTGTTGGACTTTAAGTTTATTTGAATGAGATTGGACTATAAGCTATGTTTGGATGTTTCGGTTGGGTTGTATTGTAATTTGTATTAGTACTTGTAGTTTATTTCACGCTTTAGACTGTTTCATTTGGGCTTATGTTATTATTGTCTAGATTGTTTGGTTTACTTGTATTTAAGTTGTGGATCATCATCGTGTCCCGTGCCTGGGGCGTGACATTCTTTCTTTAAATTCTTGTCATTTAATTTATGTTATTTGGTTTAACCGCCTAATCTTTTAAATTCCTTGTTCTTACTTGATCTGTGGAGACCCTTGCAAAAGTATCCTTGAGAGAAATTGGGGTAACTCGATCCATATATATATATATTATATAAATATATATACAATATTATATATATATATATTTCCTTTTTATGCTTAGTTATTTTTCTCGCATTTCATTTATGTCTATTTAATTCTTTGTCATGTCTTCCTTCTCTTGTTTATTGTCCTCCCGTTGGTCCTAGTGTGTCTCGGTATCATAGAGAATAATAAGAATGCACAAAACAATGTCCGATTAAGTCCTCGCTATCGATGCTCATGCACACTTGATTACAACATCATTAAATGTGTGATTGACTTTGAAAAATTCCTAATCTCCATCCTAGAGGAATCAAATACCCGGTGGAAGACTTACTATCCAAACACTATTAGACTTCTCGGTCTATTTAATTCTCGCTTATTCTTCTATGGTAATCATCTTGTGCAAGGAATCTTCAAAGTTTGTAAATCTTGTTTATCGTCCTCCCGTAGGTCCTAGTGGTCTCTTGTATCGAGCCACGGGGGGTAGTGTTTATTGTATATTGCTTCTAGATCTGTAAATTTTGAGTCAAGAAACTTTTATTCTTATGGGTGTCTTTGCTGAGAAGGTCTAGGTTGTAAGTCCTCGGATGTAGGCCGTAAATCCACTTGAATTGCTCAAGATTGTAGTAAGAATTCAGGTTTTAAAAACAAAAATTTTACAAAAATGGAGTCAATATTATGTAGATCTACTTTGTCGAACTCGGTTCTACTTCTTCTAGAGATCCGGGGAAGATAATAAATAGTGAAGAGATTATAATAGAAGATTTTAATAGACCGATGATAATGGAAAATTCCCAAAGTTACTAAGGAACAAATTTATAAAAATTTTAAATTTCTTTATTTTAAAACTGATTTCTATTAAAATTGAAGAAAGAGATATTCAACTTTCAAAAACCTTTGAATCAATCAATTTGCTCACTCTAAATTCTCTTCAAAAACATAAAGACAAAAATTATAAATACATTCATATAGGATTAGTCCAAGTAGGAATTAAACCTCTTACTAAAGAAGGATTAAATACTTCAATTCTTACAATTCTTAGAGATGCTAGATTTACAAACTTTGAAGATTCCTTGTTAAGTTCTGTTGAATCCAGTCTTTGCACAGTCCATTTTTTTTTTTATTGTTATCCAAATTTAACAATTTCTTTAAATGATTAAAATATCTTTTAAAAACTTTAGTATTACAAATAAAAACTCATAATTATAGAATGCTTGAAGGTTCAATTCCAGTAGCAATAATTTTTAGAATTCATTACAAAGCTATGATGTCACCTTTACTACAAAAGTTAGATTTCACATCAAAAAGGAGAAACCCACCTACTTCAAATCGATATAACCAGATCTAATACCATGATTCCTAGATCTATACAATGGAAAGATATTACACTTCCGGAAGAATGGGTTCTCAAAGGTGTTGTAAAACTAGAACCTTTAGAGTCTTTAAAACCAAATACCCAACTTAGATCTATTACTCAATATCAAGATGGTAAAGTTAGGCTTTCTTTTAGTAGAAGAAGAAGCGAGTTTTAGCCTATCTCGAAAATTCCTCCATTACGATACTATTGATTTAGGAAGAGTCTCACAAATACCTACAATCATAGATACTTCTAATAAACCAAGATATTCTACTACGATATTCCAAATTCCTCTTTTAAAAATGTAGATTACTCTACGTAAATTCCTCGACAGTTTATCCTAGCACTAGAATGCAAGAAATAGAACAAGAACCTTCTAGTCCAACCTTTTAGTCAATAATGAAAATATAGTTAAGGAATTAATGTCATAGAAAAAAATTGCAAGTTGATAACAAATTCCTCCATGATGATTTTTATTCTGAAAATAATTTAGAAAAAGATAGTGGTTTTTCAAAAGCTTTTTAAATATTAGAAAACAAATCCAAGAAAAATTCTACTTAATTCGTGAATGAACATAAAATCTATATTTTATTCTTTGATTGGTTTGAATTATATGCTTCGAAAATTCCATTGATTATCCTTTTAATAAATCTGTTAATCCGATTACCATTAGAAATAAATTACCGAGAATGGGAAACTATAAGTGATTCTAGAAAAATTCAATCAAATCATCCTCCTTTTCAAGGTATAAAACTTAATATTCTAAGTCGGAAAATTGATGCAATTCCTATTAAAACTCCAGAGACAAGTGATAACACTAATATAAAAATATAGTTGTCCAAAATAATTATACTAATACTAATTTAAATACCATAGGAAAAAAACTTGACAAAAAAGTTAGAAAGACATATTCAAAAACAACATTCTATAACTATAGATTCATCGATACTAAACTTAAAAACCCAATTTTTAAGCCTTATCAAATTTCTAAAAATAGTTTTAAAAATATGCAAGATAATAAATTTGAATTTATTAAAGCTATACAAGATCAATTTAGTAAAATATGTCCTATGACTAGTAGCTTCAACCAACCATTTGAGCCAATTTCTCCCGATACTCCAACTTCAAATCTTAAGATAAATACTATTAGCCAAGATTCCGATTTAAGTGATGCCTTAGAACAATTTCAAAACCTACTCCAAAAATTAATAAACTTGTTTTGAACCAACCACAAAATTTACAAATAATTCTTTCTCCGGATCTAAAAATCTTTGAAAAACCGTTATCTCAATCCCGTTTTAATGCTTCTTCGTTTATGATTGGAACATTGACGGAAAAATAGAGTATGACATTCTTAGTATGCTCCAACAAATGACCATGGCAAAGCAAATTCTTATAAAACACAAAATGGAACCCATGATAAAACCACATCCGATATTCTTATAGCGGGGTTCTCGTGTCAATTAAAAGGATGGTGGGATTATTATCTCACAAGTCAATAACAAGAAGAAATTATAGATGCTATTAAAACTGATGAAGATGATATACCAATTTTAGATGATGAAGGAAACCCTCAACAAGATCTTTGTTGCTTGGTTAATTCTTACAATTTCTTTACATTTCATAGGAGATCCCTCACATTTAAAAGATAAAAATGCAGAATTACTTGCTAATCTTATATGTAGAAAACTTAGTGATTTTCAATATTATAAAAATACTTTTCTAACTAGAATAATGCTTAGAGAGGATTCTAATCACCATTTTGGAAAGAAAAATTACTTGCGGGATTACCAACTCTCTTAGGAGAACAAGTTAGAAATAAAATTAGAGAAACTAGTGGAAAGCAAATAATACCTTATGATGAATATACTTATGGCCAATTAGTTGGTCTAACTCAACAGGAAGGATTAAGAATATGCCAAGACTTAAAACTCCAAAAATATTTGAAATGGGAACTAAAGAAAACCAAACTAGAATTAGGTACTTTCTGTCAATAATTTGATATTGATCCCAATAAACCATCTCCAGGTTGCTCGTGTACTTGTCATAAATCCTACAAAGATTCTAATAAAGAACATTACAAATCCCATAAAAACATCATAAATCTCAGAGAAAATTCCATAAGAAAAGACAGGTTTTCAAAAGAAGATTGTTACAAGAAACCAAGAAATTCAAGACCCAATAATCATAATAATGAAAATTCTAAAGAATGGTTTAAAAATGTTGAATGTTGGAAATGCCATAAAAAGGGTCACATTGCTAAATTTTGTAGATTAAATAAAAGAATACACGAATTACAATTAGAAGATGAAATTATGAATAAAATTACAAATATCTTAGTAGAGTCCTCCGAGTCAAATCCCGATTCAGTAACCACGGAAATTTCTCTTCGTGATCTAAAGAAGATCGTAAATCCCTCCAATCGGATGAAATAGTTTCGTCTAGTCCAAATTTCGATAATGAATCAAAAATATATTAATGTTCGACTAAAGAACAACAATTCCATCTTGAAATACTTGAACTATTAATGATCCCGATCTTCAAAAAGATTATCTTGACAAGATGTTAAATTCTTTTGACAATAAAAAAGAAAGAGAAAACAAAAATATTTTACCAAGCACTTCAAAAAATAATATGATTTAACTAATAGTATTGGAAAGACAAAAAGAGTTGAAAACAAAGATGTAACAATCCAAGATTTACAAAAAGAAATGAAAGAAGTAAAAATTAAATTAAGAGAATTAAAAGAAAAACAAAAACAAGATTCTCGATGCTATAAAATACATGATAGAAAAATTAGGAAATGATGAGAGTCTTGAAAATGATGAAGCTAATGAAAATACCGAACTAAGGAACATAGAAAATATTGAAAAAATTCCGGATGGTTTTTTATTTGTTCTAAGAGAAATAAATTCAAGAAAATACATGATAAAAATAACTCTCGATTCTCAAAAAATTCAAAATAAATACTGAGATTTGCTTTATTTGATACAGTGCATATTTAAATTGTATAAAATCTGGTATAGTTCCAAGAAACTTTCAAAAACAAGAAAAGAGTTTTCATTTAGAAAATATTACAACTAATATTTCATTTAAAAGATATAGGAAAACAATTAGAGATACGTGAGATAAAAGAAAAATATTAAAACTCCAAAATTTATTTGAAAAAGAAATTTGTGTTGAACTACCAAATGCCTTTTGTAATAGAAAACAACATTTGTTGATCTACATTATGAAGATAATTTTAATGAAAGAGAAATCCCAACAAAAGCCGGACTAATTCAAATGAATCATGAATTAGAAGAACATTGTAAATTGGAAATAAAAGATTTGTTACAAAAATTCTATTTTTCATTTATATTCTCTAAATTTGATATGAAATCGGGTTTTTGGCAAATTCAAATTTCTTAAAAAGATAGATATAAAAGCGCATTTTCTTGTCCGTTCGGACAATATGAATGGAACATAATGCCTTTTGAACTAGAAAATACTCTTTCGAATTCCATAGAATTAATACTTCTAATCTCTTTAAAACTATCATACTTTTTATAAATTTGTTTGCTAAGAAAATTCAATTACCTTTTAATAACAAATTAATCGATTCTTGATGCGAGATGACCCGGTACCAACAGATCTAGTTACAAATTCGGAGATACTATACTTCATCAATACCCAAGAAGTAACCTTACCTTTAGAGTAGCGCACAAGGTAATAAGCTAGCGTAAGATCATCAAGTTTTGCTTGATAACCTCTATAATAGCGAGAAATGATAAAAATCACCAACTCATAAGTCTAAATGCATTAGAATGGTATTTTATCCATAGTAGTGGATTCGAATACTTTGTCATTTTAGAGGAAAAACCCTAGGGATACTCAAAACATGGTCGCTTGTAGCAAAGATCCATAGATATCCCAAACCCCATTTTTTATGGATTCCAAACTTTTGAAGAAGCAATAATATTTGCTAATGAAAATCTTGGTAAAAACAGTTTACGGATAGAAAATAATTATCAAAATGATTTAGTAAATACAAGGATCAATGAAAAATATTAACAGATGATGTTCCACTTGATCCCGTAAAAACTTTCTTTTTTCCTAATTAACAAATTGAAATTCTTCCAAAACATATAAGAGAACTAATTTTTGAAAAAGTCCAAGAAAGTTTTGAGAAAAAGAAGAAGAAATTCACAAATTCCTCAATTTAGCAAAGAATAGGCAAATTAGACATCGTAGTTTAAAAATATACCATGATTATTATAATAGCGAGAATAGCGAGAATGCACAAAACAATGTCCGATTAAGTCCTCGCTATCGATGCTCATGCACACTTGATTACAATATCAATAAATGTGTGATTGACTTTGAAAATTTCCTAATCGCCATCCTAGAGGAATCAAATACCGGGTGGAAGACTCAATATCCAAACACTATTAGATTTCGGTCTAATTGATTTTATGCTTTTCAAAACAAATGACAAACTCCTGAAAGAAAGTTGTTTAGGAGAAAACTCAAATCCATCATTCAAAAATATAGATCCTCATTTCTTCCCCGATGAAGCCTTCGGATTTTTGCCTGACATTGAATCCAAAGCTCTCGAATAGATTGAAAATACATTTGAACCCGCCAAACACGTGGTATTCCTAGAGGGTTTAAAAATTGAAGATCTAGGATACTAGCAAAAGACCTCTTCAAAGGAAGCGGACTTGAGAAAAATATTGGGATAATAGACTTATATTCCAAAGTAAGATTTATAAAATATATTTGGAAAACGAAATGATCAAAATACCAAATCTTTCTATATTCCAATCATTGTTGAAACAAAGCTACCCAGAGAGCTTGTTGATTGGTGTAAAATAGAAGAAAATCAGGAATGGATGTCTATGTACGGACCAAAATATAATCAACCAAAGACAAATTCCGGAAACATCGGAATAGAAGAAGAAGAAGAAAACATTATTAACCAAATGGAAGGTTAAAAATATTTTCTTCTTGATATCAAACAATCACTCGAGGAAAAATGCAAAGCCATCCTCTGTCATAACGGAAGAATCGAGAATTCTCATCGAGTTTTTGAAGATATCTTAGAAGAAGATAAATAAAATGTATATGTAAATATATATATATATATATATATATATATTATGTCGACAACACTGTAGCAACGTGGGAACTATAGCAGAATCTTGTTTAGCAAGATGGGTTATCAGAAAGTGTAAAACCTAAAAAAATCCCAAAAATCCCTAGAAAATTCTATAAAAGGGGGATCCCCTCACAAGAGAAGGCAAGTTTTTTAGAAGCCAAAACAAGCAAGAAAACTTCAGCAAAATTCTCAAAGTGCAAATTCTCTCCATTTCCTTAGATTTTAGAAACTTTTTTAAATTCGAAATATTTTTAGAGAAGCATTCAATTGTCTTTAGGCAAGCTTCATTTTTAGTTTTAGTTTTTGAAGATCTAGCTTCCATTTCCAAGGAAGACTTGTATGAAGGTTTAAATCCAAATTCCAAAATCTATAAAAGGTTTGATTTAATATTCTCTTTTAAATTCATGCTCATGGTCGGTTTAACCGCCTAACCTTTTATATTCGGTCTTTAAATTCTTCTCATTTAATTTATGTTATGACCGGTTTAACCGCCTAACCATTTAAATTCCTTGTTCTTACTTGATCCGTGGAGACCCTTGCCAAAGTATCCTTCGAGAAACCGGGGTAACTCGATCAAGATATATATATATATATAAATTTATATATATTATTATATATATTATATAAATATATACAATATATTATATATATATATATTTCTTTTATGCTTTGTTATTTTTCTCGCACTTCATTTCGCTTCATTTAGTTCTTCTTTCGTCGTGGCTTCCTTATCTTGTTTATCGACCTCCCGTCGGTCCTAGTGATCTCTGGTTATCTTATTAATAATTATCTCGATTATTTAATCATTGCGAACTTACCAAAATTTAAAAATAATTATTTTTCTTTCTTTATGATAAATGTTCTTATAATAAATCATATATGAATAATCCTCGCGAAAAATCATATATGAATAGTAATTAGCTAGAATTGATTGAAAGATTTACATAACTCAAAATGGTAACAAAATATTTGATCGCTCAAAAGTATTATGCGTATTTGTTACATTTCTTGCCACTCCACACAATCAAGAAATAATTTTACTATAAAATTCAAGCCGTAGATATTGTCAATACATATTAAATAAAATTCTTGCCATATATGGTCCCGCTTTCCGCACAAATGACACTAATTATGTCAATAGTTTTTTTCTTTAGTTTTTTTCTTTATTAAGTGCATAAATAGTTTGGTATAATTATCGTCAATTTTTTGAATATTTGGGAAAATTATAGGATTTAGTATAGGATTTTTAAATTTTAAATCCCTAAAATTACTACAATCATGAGCGAAAAAATAATTAGCCAATAAAAATATTTTCGTTACTAATTTTTTTGTCATTGACTTACCAAATCAAAAGCACCACCAATTTTGGATAACTCCAAACTACTCATTGGTTAGGTGAATTTTCGGATTGATTTTAAATGAACCACTCGATCATTTGTTTAATTTAAAATTTATAAATAAACTAATTCTAAATGAACCCTTAGTTGTTTGTTTTATTATATATTTGAAATATTTTCTTGTATATTAATTTAACTTACACTACAAGAAAAACGCTCAAAGACATACATCTGTTTCATGAATTTCATGATGTCTTATACTATACAACATCATGTTTTAAGTGAAGTGATGTGTATGAGCAGATTTTTTTCGCTATTACACATAGTTTTTAAGAGTGATGTCTTTGACCACTCATTTCTTACTTTATAACATGTGAGACGCAATCAAACCTCAAGGGGTTGTTTGTAATTTTTAAAATTCCCAGGTTTTTTTGTAATTAGGCTGGAACCTTAGGGGTGTTTTTGTAATTATCCCTTATTTGTACTTGTTGTATTGCCTTTACATCTTACTTATATTGAATCTATTTTGTATTTTAAGATTCTTCATTGTTGCCTAAATATGTTGTATAAAAAGACAATTTTTCAGTTGACCTTCAATTTCTAAAGTCAAATTTAAAAGGTGAAATTTAAATAATAAACCTCTTTGATATATTTTTTTTTTTTTGTGAAATTTCATCATCACAGAACTCACCAGCTTGCATTAACATCTTGATCCAAACCATGCTCTATGACTCATTTGGTAGGTAGTGAACTATAATGACCATGAAAACATGTAGCATTTATTGGAGCTGGTTATGGTTGTTTTTTGCACCATCTCATGATAGTTATAAATTGACATTTAAGACCATATTTAACAAGAGTTTCATATAAACCAAGAGATAACATGTTTGAATTCACGCTCTAGTCTTTGTTAGTTGTTACTAAATCCACTGATTGTTTCTGATTGTACATTATATTCTCAACCTCTACAAAGGCACGTGAGTATGCGTTTTGCTGAATCGGGGCTCTCTACGGGCAATTGCAATGCAAGAACATGTTTATATATTCAACTATAACCGGTATTTGTCCCTCATTATTATATGGCTTTTGTTGTCTATTATGTATATCTCGCAGTCTCAGTAATAATATCTAATTATGGTTACTAACAGTAAAGGGGGAAAAGCTTTTATTGATACATTGTTACGCGCTTAAATCCAAGACATGAACGGAGGCCCCTCCATGCCATTTGTACTTGAGGTTGGTTATCCACTAAATTTTTTCTTCAAGATTATTGCATCATCAGTCATTAATTTGATGTAACTTTCAGGTTGTTTATGCAACTATGCATAGGTAGGAGGTTTTTCTACCTTTCAAGAATCATTCACGTTTTAATGAGTTGTTGGAAAACATATATATACTATATGTGCTCAGCAAAGAATATTATATGTTCAGAAGTAAATTTATTTGTAACTTGTGAACAAAATCAAGTCTGGGTTCAAGTGTCCTGCAACAAAATGTAATCAGAATTTTCTTTTATTACAGGTTTTAGATTTCTTCCATAGTTGGATTGATGCTCATGGAATGGATGATGAATGGTCTGTGGAGAAAGTAATTCAAGTCATCATTTTATTTTGTTTTAGTATGCCAGCTTTTGTCTAATTTGTAGTGGATTTGGCGTGGATCGTAGTTTTCTTTAACTTGTTGGTCAACTCTCATTGTTATCGATTGTATAATGATATGTACTTGGATTAAGTTTTCTTTAACTTGTTGGTCAACTCTCATTGTTATCGATTGTATAATGATATGTACTTGGATTAAGTTGTATTCGTGAATATTTGACATTTGTAATGAATTTGGATTTGGATTTATTGTGTTGTATTAAGTGATTGATGTTCAACCCAACACTATAACATTTGGTTTATGGCCGTTTTCTAAAAGGTTTAACACATCGGTTTCTAACTGATTTTGTTCCTAACAAAGTCGATGTTTAACCCAACACTATACATCATTTTTGTTAGAAATAAAACCGTTTACAAACCGATGTGTTAAGCTTTTATAACATCATTGCAAAACTAATCTCTCAATCGATCTTAAAGGTAGCCAACAACATCGATCAAAAATCGATGACGCTTAGAAAAAAACTATCAACCGCAAGTTAATAACATCCGTTGGAAAATGATGTCTTTTTGATATAACAACATCGTTTTTTACATGCCTAAAACCGATGTTGAATATACATACATTTAACATCACCGATTACAACATCGGTCGATTTTCACATGGACAGCGGCTAAAAACCGATGTCTATGATTGTTTTTCTTGTAATGTTAGTATCATTTTGTGAAGCCCCGATTTTTCCGAAGCTATTAGTTGAACATTATTGTTGTTTAAACATTTGATCGACTATTTTACGCGTCATTTTGACGGGTAATTATTAATAATATATACATTTTGTATTTTATTTCCTTTTATTTAATTACTTGTGATCATGATCATCATTAATTCTATTCCTCATTTATGATCACTTGATTGATCATTATTACTATTTTTGTATTTATTAGTCACCTTAGAATTTTAAGAGACTATTTATTTTAGAGACTTTTACCTTATAGAATTAAGATGTTGATTTAGATTAAGTGATCATGAGACTTACAAGTGATCAAGGAAATCACTAATTATTATGGAGATTGATATATTTCATCTATTATCATCAAAATTGGGACAAAAAAATATATGGAATTACCATTTTACCCTCATAGTGACGGCCATGATGGATATTTTGGGATAAAAATATCATCCAACTCTTGTACACATACACCATATATTAGTCATCTTGTGTATAATTATATCATTAATTCAAACATTATACACATCATCTTATACACCAATTCTTTATTACTATTTTCCCCAACTTATTCCCACTTAACAAACATTCTTCTTATTCCTCTCAAATTCAAATTGACCCACACTTTGACTTGCATTTTTGTCTCCATGCAAGAGACAAATTACAAGACACAATTTGATCAAAATCATCTCCCCTCTCTCTTGAAGTGGACGGCCATATGGCCATTTTCTCGCACAAAATTTCTCTTCATTTCACCAACTCATGTTCTAAGTCTTGCAAAAATCCTCCTCCTTCTCTCTAAAAACTCCCAACATCTCTCTACTCTTCTTCTTACTTTCTTCTTCCATACTTAGAAAAATTCAACATTTTCCTCCTCATACATCATAAAAATCGAACCACTATACTAAAAGGTAAGAAATTTTAGCTTCAATCCATTTTTGGATATCACATTGTTCATCTCTTCCACCTTCTTAACTTAAGTTTAAATTTGGTTTTGGAGGTACATTTAGAAGACTTTGAAGGTTAGAGCTTGACAATATTTTGAAGAAGAAAATAGTAGAGAAAATTTGACTACAAGGTAAGAATTGTGTACTAGACCCCTTCTTTCCTACTCTTCCTATTTTTTTCAAATTTTAACACCCCTTTTCATTTTTGAGAAATAGGGGCTGACCTTAGGAGATTTTTGGAGTTGAACCAAATTTCCAAATTTTGAGCTTCAACTAGTCTCCAAACATCTACTACACAAGGTAAAGTGTAGTCCTTTTCATTTCCTTATTTTCTTCTTTTCTCCTTAATTTTTCTCTCATTTTTCTAACTCCAAATTTTGATATTTTCTTGACTTAGGGGCTGACCTAAGAAGCCTCATCCAAAAATTAAGGTGGGTGGAAAATTATTTTTCCAACTTTTAGGTGTTTTATTAAAATGCATGTAGAAAATTTGATCATGAGCCTTGAGATATATATAATCTATGTATTGCATGTCAATTTTATATATCAAATCATAAAAATTCTCAAGAGTTGCTTAAAATTACTATTTATTGAATTTTAGGTGCATGCATGTACACTTTAATGCTTTAATTGATGAATTCTTGTATGTATTGGACATGCATGTGTATGATCTTTAAAATCTATGTTTTGGATGACTTATAACCTGGAAAAGTCGAGCATAATTGATTGAATTTCAATTTTGGACTTAAAAATGCAAAAATGGAAAGTTGGTGGACTAAATTGCAAGAAAATAAAAGTTAAAGGACCCTCTGCAAATTTCGAAATTTGGGACTGTACTCAGGTTCAAAAATGACTTTTGGACATTTTAATAATATTTTAAGAGTTTTAAGATAAATAAAATCAACCTTTAAAAGCCCAAGGACTAGATTGTAAAATTTTGAAAGTTTAAGGGCTACTTTGCAATTTTAAAAACTGTACCAGACCTAAACTTTATAAATTGAAATTTTTACTTTTAAGTTACTGGGAATCACATATTTTAAAGGTATTCCAAAAATCCAAGTGGTTAGGGCTTGGAAAACAATTTTTCTAAAATTGAGGGACTAATGTGAAAAATATTAAACTTGAGGACCCAAATGAAAATTCCAGGACTTATGCAGCCCATGCACCTGGGAATACTAACTTAACTATAACTTAATTGTATTTTGGACCCAAGGTTCAAATTTCATAACAATTAGACCCTAAAAGCCTTAAAGGCAATTATTTTAAAATGGGACAAAAATGATATTTTCAAAAGTTGAAGGACCTACACATATTGCTTTTAAAAATTGCTTTTGTCCCAATATCCTACCAACCTTAGTGACATTTTCCAACTGGAATCACGTTAAAAGCCCTTCCGGTTTGTGAGTTCGAATTTTTAAAACTTAAGGTCCGAATTGACAATTTTTACAAATTTGGGGCCAATGTGAGATTTTTATAAAAACTCGACCATAAAACTTTAAAAACCTGAATCTCTGGACAATTTGGAGAATTTAGGAACTGACCTCATAATTTTTCAAGGTCGGGATATTTATTTATTTAATTTTTAACCCCAAAAGTGTTGGTTTTTACAAAACGGGGCTAAATTACAATTTTTCTTTTATAAAGGACCTAACTCAAATTATTTTCTCTTTTACTAAAATAGCCCTGGACTCTCTGAAATTGAGATTTAATTTAAATATTTTACTTTCCCAAAAACCCCTAACTTATCGGATCAATTTGACCGATTAATACCCGATCGCGAGCGACTTCCGCCTTGCTAATTGATTCTTTAACGGGACTTATGTTCCACCCAATCTTTCAAGATATCGAAGGTTGCTTATCCTTCCGATAATCATCTTCATCCAAAAACTCCACCAATGCCATAATTGCCACTCGCATTTTTTAAAATATTTCCTAAACTGCTTCCCTGAATCAATAATACTCGATTGCACTGGATCGCACTGTAATTGTAATTACCTTCCCGCCGAGTCAACTTGGTGTGTCGAGCTCATCGGAATGGATACATCGGGATGGAACCGGCAGCTCATTTCGCTATTCCACTCTTCCGCCCCATCGCCCTAATCCCCAACCGGGGACGGAGTTTGTCCAAGGGAAGCGGGTCGTAGTAGATCGAGGTATAATCATGATTATGACAGATCCGAGCCTCGCCACTCCACGGGATTTTGTCTTTGCCTACGAGCGATAAGGTGCCGGTCTTGGACCATACTTGACCGGGAGTTACAAGGAAGAACGAAGGAATCGCTTTCCGATCCACACGATTCCGGAGTTATCGCCCCCGTTTTGGTTGGCGTTACATTTCCGCATGCAACCGCTACCGCTTTTGCATTGGTTGGCGCTACAAGTCCGTACGCAACCATTATTTGCCTTGCATAGGATTGGCGTTACACCTCCGCACGCAATCCTACCTGTTGATCAGTATCACATAGTGCCTGTGTGACCATGAACTGCTTTTCTTAAATCGTATAAGTATATTATTTAAATATTTTATCACGACGCTTAGAATCGTGTGTGAAACCATGCATCATACTCACGCGATTTCGTATAATTGTTTTCTCACATTAACTATATTACGCCACACTCGCATTACGATCACCCCATCTATCGAGATTTTTGTCTCATCACTGCGTTTTCTAACCTTAGATGAGGATTTCATTTGGGGATCCGAACCGCTCGGATTGAGACCTTGTACTACGCTTGTTGGATTTATCGCATCTTGTTGTTGATCGGACTCTTTTCTTATTATGTTGTTGTTGGACTTTTGTATCCTAATCAATTCGGGTTTGTAATTGAGGGCGTATGACCCTTTGACGTTAAGTTACTACCTTGTTGAATTTCGGATTGTAATTTGGTGATGGAATGTAGACTTTAAGTGATAACTTGTATCCGTTATTTATTTCGCCGCTATTTAGACTCGCTTTATGGGTTCTCATTGGTATTGTCTAGATTGTTAGTCCATTTGTATTTAAGTTGTGAATCGTTCGTCGCGTCCCGTTTGGGGGCGTGATAAAGAAGAGTGGTATCGAGCTCGGCTAGTAAGATGGAAACTTACACCGAGCCCCAGGATAGGACCCCGATCCGTGTTTTGGGTAGTCGCGACCGACCAATTAAGTGTGAAATCGATTTCAAATTGGCATATAACCGTCTTATTGATATTTGAACTAAGTTAGAATGCATACTTTGAGATTCATAATCATACTTGTCTTGACTTAGTTGATTTTGACTCGATTTCCTTACTCGTTCTTCCTTATTCTTTCTTATCTCTCCTCTACCTATGGTCGATCCGCCTTAGTTTGTTTTATCGGATGGAGCCGACGCCGCCACGTGGTGGGATGTATTCCATGCCCGTCTTGAGCGGAATATTACCGGCACCGATGATTCATTGGCACCGGGAAAGCGAACGCACGACCACGTAACTAGCCCAGAGCGCCAACGCAAAGAGACGACTCGGCGCTTGGCGATAAGCAAGATGAGAAGAATGAATCGACCATGTCATCAAGGACCGCGATAACACCATAAGAGCGGGAGGACCAAACTGAGTATCCAGGAGCGCCTGGATAACATGAGGAGAAAATGAAGAGGACGAGCGACGGTCGCGTAAATGGGAGATTGATGCCCGTCTATCCGTAAGATCGCCGATCGCTTGGAGGAGGCCCTCATCAAGCAGATGTGATCATTGAGGACCTTACACAGGCCCTATCTCGAGAGGGACGCCGCACTAGAGGTCGCTTTAGCAGCTAATGCTCGCCCATTGCCACCGCCCGAGGCGAACCGTACTCCGATCCCGAGGAGGATCCCGAGGAGGATCCCGAGGAGGATCCGATCGACATTGAGAGCCGGAGGCTGCTCCACTCGATGAGGCTCAGGATTTGAGCAGTGGTTGGACTTTGTGGATTGGGCTGAGGTTGAGGCGCCGCCTCAACCCGACCTGCCCCGATCCTGACATAGTCTGCGAGCGATGATGATGGCGATCTCACCGATTAGCTAGCAGATTTTTTCGTTGTACTTTTGTTGTTGTAGTTGTGTAATCCAAAGTGTTGTACCTTTCATTATTGTACTAGATTCGGATGTATTTTGATTCCATGTATCCGACTTAGTATTCTCAATGATGTACTTTGGGTGTATTCAATTTTATATTAATGGATATGCCTTTTGCCATTTATTGATGTCTTGTGTTGATGTTACTATCCCGCGATATCTTTTACTTTACGCGAATAATTATTGTATTCATTTACTCGCAAATCGCAACTAACGCTCCAAGATACGAGAATGGCGTAACATCGAGGACGTGGGAGACCTCGTCGCGTTCCACGAGGAGACGACGATGTACCCAGGGGACCGGGTACCCTCTCCGGAATTACCACCACCTCCTCCACTTTCTGCCAGAGACAATCTGACCGCACAAGCATTACAAAAAACTGGTGTTTATGAGGCAACAGGCGAGCCTCAACCCCGTGCTCGAACTCCGCCCGAGAGGCGAACGATCGCACATCGGAGCGATTCTGCGGTTTGACCCACCAACCTTCCCGGGAGAGCCGGACGATGTGAAAGCGGAAGAATGGATAGAGAAGTTGGAAAATATCTTCAATGCTCTTCAATACTCCGACGAGCAGAGTCACACTCCGTATTTAAATGCCCTGGAATCTACGCTAGAGACTGGTGGAGGGCGTTGAAAGGAGATGGGAACAGACCGAGTAATCGTAACATGGGGAAATTTCTTGGCCGAGTTCAATGAACAAGATATTCCCAAGTCGTGAAGGAAGCACGCACTTAGGGATGAATTTCATAGATCGAGGCAAGGAACCCGACTGTGGCTCAAGATGAGTTCGATTTCACCGATTGTCCAAGTATGCTCTAGGGACAATCGATCAAGAGGATAAGCTTTACAAATTCACTCGAGGATTGAAACTGAACTTTAAACAATTGTTGAGATTGAATCGGCAACCTACTCACTGATAAAAGCGCTCTCCGCATTGAGTCGGGATCGAACCGTATTGGGATGATTCAGCAGAGTAGGCCCTCGAAGCAGTTTTAAGAGGCGGGGTGTGGGATGTACCGCCTAAACCGCCGCTAAGTTTCGAAGGACCGGTTAATGTGATGATAAAGGAAAGAGACCAAAGATCAAGGAAAGCCGGGTCGGAATGTACGCATTGCCGTAAATCGGGACATACCGCCGACAATCGCTGGCGTAAACAAGGAAGGTGTTTATTTGTGGTAGTAATCAGCACCAGTGCAAGATTGCCCAAGTACAATGACCGATCCAAACCAACGCAACCACGAAGCCGGAAACGGCCAGGGTAATCGGGCAAGGATGCCCGCTCGAGCGTTGCACTAGCCGGACAAGAGGCTCCAAGGCATGGGACGTGGTGGAAGGTACGCTTCTAGTATCTAACCACTACGCTAAAATATTATTCGACCCTGGATCAACGCATTCATTTGTTGCACCGCATTTTGTACACAAACCGCATGCATGCATGGAACATATGCATATATGCTTAGAAGTGTCAACTCCTATGGGTGCGAGTCGGATAACGGATATTATCTATAATGCATGCGAAGTTAAGATTCTTTGAGATAAACTTTCCGCCGATTTGATCTTATTACCTATATCCGAATACGACGTAATATTGGGAATGAATGGTTATCGCAGACACCATGCACAAATGGATTGCCATAACAAGTCCATTAAGCTATGTGAACGGAAAACCCGAAGTGGAGATTTCGGGAAGGGCACGAGTTAAGATTGCCCCAATCATTTCAAAGAATGAAAGCGAGAAGGGCGATCACTAGAGGGGCTCAGGGGGTATTTGGCGTTTGTAATTAACAAACCCAAGGTTGAGATACAAATCAACCAAGTACCTATAGTATCAAAGATATACGGACATATTTCCACAAGAACTCACCACTTTGTCCCTCCGGATAGGGAAGTCGAGTTCACCATCGAGGTGTTGCCGGGGACGCCCCGATTGCTTAACACCGTATAGAATGGCTCTCTTGAGTTACAAGAGTTGAAAACGCAATTACAAAAAACCGATGGATGTGGGATTTATCCCGAGAGACGTCTCGTGGGGAGCACTGTGTGCTGTTCGTCAAAAAGAAGGATGGCACATTAAGACTATGTATAGATTATCGTGGACTTAATAGTGTGACCATCAAGAACAAATATCCCCTCCCGAGGATAGACGAACTATTTGATCAACTTCAGGGAGCAACGGTGTACTCAAGTTTGATTTACAACAAGGATATTACCAATCGAAAATCCGCTGAAGGAGACATTTCCAAAAGCGCATTTCAAACCCGATATGGACACTACGAGTTTGTAGTAATGCCTTTCGTCCGCGAATGCACAAACAAAGCATTTATGGACGATGCATCGAGTCTTCCAACCTTATTTGGATCAATTCGTAGTGATATTCATTGATGACATACTTGTATACTCTAAGTCTAGAGAAGAGCACGAACGTCACCGAAAATCGTTTTAGAGACACTACGAGAGCATAAGTCGTATGCTAAATTCAGCAAGTGCGAATTTTGGCTTAGTGAAGTCGCATTCTTGGGACATATAGTATCCTTTGACCGGATTGTAGTAGATCCTTCGAAGGTGACGGTGGTTGAATGGAAACAACCCGAGTCTATAACGGAAATCGAAGTTTCCAGACTAGTGGATATTATGGAAGATTTATCCAGGACTTCTCTAAGATAGCCGGACCACTCACTCGACTAACCTGCAGCAAGTCAAGTTTGAGTGGAACGACAAGTGCGAGACGAGTTTCAAGAGTCAAGAAACGACTTACTACGACTCGGTCTTAGCCCTTCCAAAGGAAGAAAACTTTGTCGTCTACGGTGATGCATCAAAAGAAGGACTAGGAGCGTGACTCATGCATGAAGGAAAGGTTATCGCTTATGCATCACGAAAGCTCAAGCCGTATGAGGCCAATTACCCAACGCATGACTGGAATTGGCGCGATAGTTTTCGCATTGAAGAAATGGAGACACTATCTCTACGGAGCAACATTTACGGTTTTCACGGATCATAAGAGCCGAAGTATCTATTCTCCCGAGAAAGATCTCAACCCGAGGCAACGGAGATGGATGGAGTTGATTGAGGACTATCACTTTGATATTCAATACCATCCCGGGAAAAGCTAACGTCAGAAAGACGCATTCTAAGCGTAAAGGCGAGCTTAGCGGACTTATGATTCGAGAGTGGGAATCATTAAAGGAGCCGAGCAATTGGAATCGACGAGAACCAATACTCAAATTTCATGTGCTAACATTTCGATTACACCCAATCTATTGAGTGAGATCAAAGAAGCACAAGAGAAGGATACACATCTTCAAAAAGCGAAGGAGAAGATACTTAAAGGAGAAAGATCGAATTCTCGGTACACGAAGATGGAGTTATCGGGTTCGATCGAGTGTGTGTACCAAATGACGAGCAGATTAGGAATAAAATCCTAGCAGAGGCACACCGTTCAAAATACACTATACATCCTGGAGGAAATAAGATGTATAAAGATTTGAAACGAAGTTATTGGTGGGTAAACCAAGAACCAGGTAAGCGGAGTTCGTTGCAGATGTTTGACTTGTCAACGAGTAAAAGCGAGAACACCAACGACCATCCGGTTTACTACAACCGTTGAGAATTCCCGAGTGGAAATGGGAACATATAACAATGGACTTCGTGACGGATCTACCAAGGACCGTAAGAGGCCAGGACGCTTATCCGGGTAGTTGTAGATCGACTCACGAAATCGCACACTTTTTACCCATCAAGAAAACCGATAGCTTGCGTAAACTTGCATGCATTTATATCCGAGAAATCATTCGATCGCATGGAGTACCGGTCGATATAGTATCCGACAGAGACCCGAGGTTTGTCTCCATTTTGGAAGTGCTTGCACGAGGAATTGGGTACTCACTAAGTTTCAAAGACAAAGAAGACATCCACAAACCGATGGACGGTCAGAGCGAACAATTCAAACCCTTGAAGATATGTTGCGAGCCCGCACTGGACTTTCAAGGAAGTTGGGATTCGCACTTACCATTAGCCGAGTTCGCCTACAATAACAGCTTATCAAGCCACGATTGGGATGGCACCCATGAGGCATTGTATGGGCGAAAATGTAGATCTCCACTACATTGGGAGATTGATGACCAATGGACTCGAAGAGAAACGAAAGTCACCTCGATTCCAAAGGTCGACTTAGTTCAGAGGCCATGGAGAAGGTCAAGCGATCAAGGAGCGGATTCGCACGGCTCGTAGTCGCCAAAAGACTTACGCGGACAAGAGAAGAAAGGATTTGGAATTTGAAGTCGGTGATGAAGTATTTCTTAGACTCTCACCACGGAAAGGATTGATCAATCCAGAAGAAAGGAGGCAAATTGAGTCCGAGATATGTTGGACCTTACAAGATTTTACAGAGGATCGGGCGGTTAGCCTACGGACTCGAGTTACCAAAGCACCATATGCGCAGAATGCACGATGTATTCCACGTGTCGAGATCAAGAAGTATCAACCAGATCCCGAGCATATCATCACCGAGATACTCCTCCTCTAATGGAAAATCTATCCTACACCGAGAGGCCAATCAGATCATCGATCGGCAGATACGGCGATTGCGTAAGAGAGAAATTCGATGGTTAAAGTGGTGTGGCAGAACCACAACCGAGACGAAGACGCAACGTGGGAAACGGAAGAAGACATAAGGAATCAATATCCAGAACTATTCTGAAGAGAATTTGGGGACCAAATTCTTTTAAGGAGGGGAGGATGTGAAGCCCCGATTTTTCCGAAGCTATTAGTTGAACCTTATTGTTGTTTAAACATTTGATCGACTATTTTACCGCGTCATTTTGACGGGTAATTATTAATAATATATACATTTTGTATTTTATTTCCTTTTATTTAATTACTTGTGATCATGATCATCATTAATTCTATTCCTCATTTATGATCACTTGATTGATCATTATTACTATTTTTGTATTTATTAGTCACCTTAGAATTTTAAGAGACTATTTATTTTAGAGACTTTTACCTTATAGAATTAAGATGTTGATTTAGATTAAGTGATCATGAGACTTACAAGTGATCAAGGAAATCACTAATTATTTTGGAGATTGATATATTTCATCTATTATCATCAAAATTGGGACAAAAAAAATATATGGAATTACCATTTTACCCTCATAGTGATTGGCCATGATGGATATTTTGGGATAAAAATATCATCCAACTCTTGTACACATACACCATATATTAGTCATCTTGTGTATAATTATATCATTAATTCAAACATTATACACATCATCTTATACACCAATTCTTTATTACTATTTTCCCCAACTTATTCCCACTTAACAAACATTCTTCTTATTCCTCTCAAATTCAAATTGACCCACACTTTGACTTGCATTTTTGTCTCCATGCAAGAGACAAATTACAAGACACAATTTGATCAAAATCATCTCCCCTCTCTCTTGAAGTGGACGGCCATATGGCCATTTCCTACACAAAATTTCTCTTCATTTCACCAACTCATGTTCTAAGTCTTGCAAAAATCCTCCTCCTTCTCTCTAAAAACTCCCAACATCTCTCTACTCTTCTTCTTACTTTCTTCTTCCATACTTAGAAAAAATTCAACATTTTCCTCCTCATACATCATAAAAATCGAACCACTATACTAAAAGGTAAGAAATTTTAGCTTCAATCCATTTTTGGATATCACATTGTTCATCTCTTCCACCTTCTTAACTTAAGTTTAAATTTGGTTTTGGAGGTACATTTAGAAGACTTTGAAGGTTAGAGCTTGACAATATTTTGAAGAAGGACCTCAAGCTTGAAGAAGAAAATAGTAGAGAAAATTTGACTACAAGGTAAGAATTGTGTACTAGACCCCTTCTTTCCTACTCTTCCTATTTTTTTCAAATTTTAACACCCCTTTTCATTTTTGAGAAATAGGGGCTGACCTTAGAGATTTTTGGAGTTGAACCAAATTTCCAAATTTTGAGCTTCAACTAGTCTCCAAACATCTACTACACAAGGTAAAGTGTAGTCCTTTTCATTTCCTTATTTTCTTTCTTCTTTTCTCCTTAATTTTTCTCTCATTTTTCTAACTCCAAATTTTGATATTTTCTTGACTTAGGGGCTGACCTAAGAAGCCTCATCCAAAAATTAAGGTGGGTGGAAAATTATTTTTCCAACTTTTAGGTGTTTTATTAAAATGCATGTAGAAAATTTGATCATGAGCCTTGAGATATATATAATCTATGTATTGCATGTCCATTTTATATATCAAATCATAAAAATTCTCAAGAGTTGCTTAAAATTACTATTTATTGAATTTTAGGTGCATGCATGTACACTTTAATGCTTTAATTGATGATTTCTTGTATGTATTGGACATGCATGTGTATGATCTTTAAAATCTATGTTTTGGATGACTTATAACCTGGAAAAGTCGAGCATAATTGATTGAATTTCAATTTTGGACTTAAAAATGCAAAAATGGAAAGTTGGTGGACTAAATTGCAAGAAAATAAAAGTTAAAGGACCCTCTGCAAATTTCAAAATTTGGGACTGTACTCAGGTTCAAAAATGACTTTTGGACATTTTAATAATGTTTTAAGAGTTTTAAGATAAATAAAATCAACCTTTAAAAGCCCAAGGACTAGATTGTAAAATTTTGAAAGTTTAAGGGCTACTTTGCAATTTTAAAAACTGTACCAGACCTAAACTTTATAAATTGAAATTTTTACTTTTAAGTTACTGGGAATCACATATTTTAAAGGTATTCCAAAATCCAAGTGGTTAGGGCTTGGAAAACAATTTTTCTAAAATTGAGGGACTAATGTGAAAAATATTAAACTTGAGGACCCAAATGAAAATTCCAGGACTTATGTAGCCCATGCACCTGGGAATACTAACTTAACTATAACTTAATTGTATTTTGGACCCAAGGTTCAAATTTCATAACAATTGGACCCCTAAAAGCCTTAAAGGCAATTATTTTAAAATGGGACAAAAATGATATTTTCAAAAGTTGAAGGACCTACACATATTGCTTTTAAAAACTGCTTTTGTCCCAATATCCTACCAACCTTAGTGACATTTTCCAACTGGAATCACATTAAAAGCCCTTCCGGTTTGTGAGTTCGAATTTTTAAAACTTAAGGTCCGAATTGACAATTTTTACAAATTTGGGGCCAATGTGAGATTTTTATAAAAACTCGACCATAAAACTTTAAAAACCTGAATCTCTGGAAAATTTGGAGAATTTAGGAACTGACCTCATAATTTTTCAAGGTCGGGATATTTATTTATTCAATTTTTAACCCCAAAAGTGTTGGTTTTTACAAAACGGGCTAAATTACAATTTTTCTTTTATAAAGGACCTAACTCAAATTATTTTCTCTTTTACTAAAATAGCCCTGGACTCTCTGAAATTGAGATTTAATTTAAATATTTTACTTTCCCAAAAACCCCTAACTTATCGGATCAATTTGACCGATTAATACCCGATCGCGGAGCGACTTCCCGCCTTGCTAATTGATTCTTTAACGGGACTTATGTTCCACCCAATCTTTCAAGATATCGAAGGTTGCTTATCCTTCCGATAATCATCTTTATCCAAAAACTCCACCAATGCCATAATTGCCACTCGCATTTTTTAAAATATTTCCTAAATCGTCGAATCAATAATACTGATCGCCTGGTTGATCGTCTGTAATTGTAATTACCTTCCCGCCGAGTCAACTTGGTGTGTCGAGCCACAAATCGGAATGGATACGTCGGGGATGGAACCGGCAGCTCGGCTGCTATTCCACTCTTCCGCCCCATCGCCCTAATCCCGCAATCGAGGGACGGAGTTTGTCCAAGGGAAGCGGGTCGTAGTAGATCGAGGTATAATCATGATTATGACAGATCCGAGCCTCGCCACTCCACGGGATTTTGTCTTTGCCTACGGAGCGATAAGGTGCCGGTCTTGGACCATCCGACCGGGAGTTACAAGGAAGAACGAAGGAATCGCTGCCCCGATCCACACGATTCCGGAGTTATCGCCCCGTTTTGGTTGGCGTTACATTTCCGCACGCAACCGCTACTGTTTTGCATTGGTTGGCGCTACAAGTCCGTGACGCAACCATTATTTGCCTTGCATAGATTGGCGTTACACCTCCGCACGCAATCCTACTGTCTTCGATCAGATATCACATAGTGCCTGTGTGACCATGAACGTTTTCTTAAATCGTATAAGTATATTATTTAAATATTTTATCACGACGCTTGTGAATCGTGTGTGAAACCATGCATCATACTCACGCGGTTTCGTATAATCTGTTTTTCTCACATTAACTATATTACGCCACACTCGCACACGATCACCCCATCTATCGAGATTTTTGTCTCATCCCCACTGTTTTCTAACCTTAGATGAGGATTTCGCCGGGGATCTTTGAACCGGCTCGGATTGAGACCTTGTACTACGCTTGTTGGATTTATCGCATCTTGTTGTTGATCGGACTCTTTTCTTATTATGTTGTTGTTGGACTTTTGTATCCTAATCAATTCGGGTTTGTAATTGAGGGGCGTATGACCCTTTGACGTTAAGTTACTACCTTGTTGAATTTCGGATTGTAATTTGGTGATGGAATGTAGACTTTAAGTGATAACTTGTATCCATTATTTATTTATTTCCGCCTGCTATTTAGACTCGCTTTATTGGGTTCTCATTGGTATTGTCAGATCGTTAGTCCATTTGTATTTAAGTTGAGAATCGTTCGTCGCGGCCCCGCTTGGGGCGTGACATCCACATTCAATATTAATTTAATAGTTGTTATTTATTTGCAAAAAAAATCTTGTGTTAAAATACTAATTCATATAATTGTCCGATTATGTCAATTCTTTTATCAAGGACTAAATTTTAAATTTCTCAATCTATAATTGATTGTATCCATACGAAATAAAGATGAATAAATTCCATCAATATATCGATTAGTAATTTTCTAAAATTGGGACAAATTGGAACTCCTCTTGAATTCTCACCTTAATCTATGTCGTGAATAAATTAAAAAAGAAACTCAAATTCACGACACACAATTTAATAAACCTCAAACTTTATTGAATTCATAATTGTACAAACTACAAAATATATCGTTATATGCAAAACTAATCATATTTTTAGCAAGCTTTAGATATCATTAATGATGAAATTGTTGATCAATTTAATATTTGTGATCTAACTCATGCAAAACTAAAGCATCTCATAATCTTATGTTGCAAAATAAATAATAGGGATAAAAGATTCATTATGATATAAAAAAATATGACAAATTAAATAATGTTATAATCAAATATCAAGAATAAGCGAGAACAATATAAAAAATTAAAATATTATACTAACTTGAGAAAAGGTTGATGATGATCCAAAAAGAAACTTTCAAAACTTTGATTTAATGCATAATTCGATTCGATCCTCGTTAATATATGCAAAGGGTCCGATGAAAACGACTCTCGGATGAAACATGAAGATGAAACCATACACAAATCAATATATATTCAGATTAGCAATCCGAATAAGTAAGATATGAAAGATAACTATTAAAAATCATTTATGAAAGATGAGTAAGATATGTAAATTAATATAGGTAGAATAAATGAATATGTTAAAACCACCGGTTTACCTTCGTTATGACTAAGTTTCACTTCTAAAGTATTATGGTTGCCCTCTCTTGTGACCAACAAACAACTAATTGATCTTTGTTTTTGAAATTTCATTCGCTAATTTGTTTTATACCATCTTTGGGTTTTGTTATTCATAGACGATATCTATTATAATTTAATTAAATTTGATGGTGTATATATGATTGATTTTTTTAAGCAACTTAATAAGGGAAAATATGATATTCCATTTATTAAGTAATTAATAAGAAAAAAAAACTTAAAAATATATCAACTATGATATAAGGTAACATACATCTATAATTATACCATACTATCAAGGCACACCAATAGAAAAAAATAATTGACAAAAAAATAATTTAAGAGCGGTGGATATGACAAGGCCTAAAGCTTTATTTATGAATGTTTAGTTTATTTTATTAAAAAAAAAATGTCGAACTATTTACTTTTTTTAAGTTGTTAGTTTTTATTTCCAGTTTATTTGAAATTGTTATAATTAGACGTTGGTTAGAATTTTATTTATGAAATATTTTGCTTCCGCTACAATTGAATCAGTCAAAATTTATTTTTTTTAAATTATCCATGTTCCTTTTCATCGTAAAAATTGGGATTATGCTCGTTTATTTTATTAAAGAAATTCTAGGGCGTCACGGGTGGTATCGGAGCGGGTATACCTTTTTGTAGACTTGCAAATTAAAAAAAAAATATATATGTGTAAATTTCGTGTGTGTACTCTAATAAATGAATTAGAATTTTTTTTAATAAAACGGAAATAGTCTACGTATCCACCACCGCTATGCCACGCCAACTCCGAAGCCAAGGTACGGATTTTTTTTAAAGGATTTCGCTTTCTCTTTGCTATTGCCATTGCTCTTTGCTATTGTCAAATGCTATTGATAAAGTGTTTTAATACTGTTGTAATGAATTTTACAATTCCTATTGCAAAGAGAAAAATGAAAGAATATGCTAAATTTTCTTGGATGCATAGCAAAGACGATAGAATGTCATTGAACTATTGAGATATTATGTTAATTGTGAACTTTATGGACAATAGAAAGAACTTAGAGAATTTTATTATTTTTATGCTATATAGATGGCTCGTAGAAGGTATACAAAGACGAAAGTCCGATATTGTTAGCGCTACTAGGAGAGCAAGGATAGAGAGATATGAATAATATCAATGGGAACCTAACCATAACCTTGGGGCACATCTTAATGCAATGTTTGGATTATGGGTAGAGGCTAGATATGCCGGTCACTTTCAGATCCGATCGACAAGGCATACTTAGATTTATTAATACCTTATCGGAGTTACCCTGCGAAGAGCAAGAGAGATATACAATCAAATGGTAGATGATATCCAGGAGTTCGATCACGGGTTAGCTATGAGAATTTTGTTTCGGTTTCCGACAGTGGTGGTTGGACCATGTACAACTCACAATGGATATTTCGATTTCTGGCCCAAAGAGCAAGACATACACTATGATGCCCCTCCACCCGATTCTAGTGATGATGAAGACACAAGGAGGATCCGGAGGAAGACCTAGAAGAAGATGTTGATTAGCCGACTTCTATTTTATTTATTTTCGTAGAGACGATGTTTGAATTTTATATTTTCCTTTCACTAGTATTTTAGTTTATGTCTTTAATTTTTCAAACTAGCAGTTGTTTCTTTAATCGTCGAATTTGATGTAAAAAAAAAAATTGAGATTAATGGATGATCATTCTTTTTAAAATTTGCCTTGAGTACTTGTTTATCATTTGCTGTTAATTTTTTTTTTATATATATTGAGTTTAAAAATCTTCCAATTGGAAATTGACTTAATTTTATATTCATGGTTATAGGATGAATCCTAGAGCCCCTAGAACCGGGACTGCCACAAATTCAACACTAGAAAATTTGGGAGACGTAGTGGCGCGCCTAGCCACAGTCGTTGAGGGTCTAACTCGGGGGTGCTTTGAACCAAGAACCAGCCGACTCCCATATATAACACTTCACATGTGGTGGAACAGTTTCGCCGCTATAGACCTCCGACTCTCACGGGACAGGAAGAGCCGCACACTGTGGAAGAATGGATAGCAGAATTGGAGGGCATATTTGAGTTAATCGAGTGCACTGACGCACAAAGAGTTTCATGTGCTATATATCAGCTCAAACAAGATGCACGACATTGGTGGGATTCACACCGACGAACCATCACTGACCAGCAACGAGCTGATATGCAATGGACTGGTTTTAAAGAATTAGTCATGCAACAGTTTTTCCCACAGTCCTATAGAGACAAAAAGGAAAGAGAATTCCTAAACCTACAACAAGGGACAATGACGGTGCTCGAGTATGAGCGAAAGTTCAACCAGTTAGCGAGGTATGCTATTATTCACTTGACGGACCTGAGACGGTAAGAAGGCTAAGAGATTTGTGTCCGGTTTACGCCCGAGTTGGGTGGGGAGTGATCATCCGGGAAACGCATCATATTCTGCTGTTGTGGAAGGAGCTCGAACGGTTGCCTCCAATATGAGATTGGAAGGAGGTAGTAAAAAGGTTTTTGAGGCTCCCAAAAGGAAATGGGAGGGTCCTAACACTGGGAAGTTTGTTAATAACAACAAACAACAAAAAGTCGGTGGTGCTCCTAATCGCAAGAAGTCGTCAGGATGAAGCCACAATGTCGAAAGTGCGGGAAATATCATTATGGTGAGTGCCTTCTAGGAAAAGATGTTTGTTACCGATGCCATCGCCCAGGGCATCGTGGTTGGGACTGTAAGAAATATTCCAATCAGCGTAGAGAAGAACAGAGGCCCACGGAGAGGGAAACCGGAATGTACGCCATGACCGAGCGGGATGCACAAGAGGAGCTCGAGACAATGACAGGTATGTTACGAGTTTTTAATGTACCGCTCTTGTACTTTTTGATACCGGTGCTACACATTCTTTCATATCTCGCAAAATTCATTGAGGAGTAAATAATGTGATATGTGAGTCTGTGGAACCTTTAGGGGTCAAGATATACCATCGGGTAAAACTATAGTGGCTGATCATAGAGTAAACGGGGTACAATCGAACATAGAGGGAGAACTCTAGAAGCGAATCCATATGTTATAAAGATGAAGGACTTTGACGTAATCCTAGGAATGGATTGGTTAAGTTTAACCGCGCAAACATCCGATGTCACGAGAGGGAAATAGATTTCCATATGCCAGGAAAGGAGAAGTTCACTTTCCATGGGACTAGGTCGGGTGTTTCGCCACGAGTTATATCAGCAATGAAAGCCGTGAAGATGCTAAGGAGAGGAGAATGCCAAGCATTCTTGGTGAATATAATGGCTACCCCGATCAAGAGAGAACAATTGCTGATATCCCGATCGCCCGAGAGTACCCGATGTTTTTCCGGAGGATTTACCGGAATGCCACTAGATCGACAAGTGGAGTTCACGATTGATCTGGCACGGGAGCAAGACCAACGCCAAAGGCACCTACTGAGAATGGCACCTAAGGAGTTGCAAGAACTAAAGGTGCAATTACAAGAGTTGGATAAGGGTTATGTGAGACCGAGCGTGTCCCCTGGGGAGCTCCTGTGTTGTTTGTTAAGAAGAAGGACGGTACGATGAGGATGTGTATCGACTATCGAGAGTTGAACAACCTCACCATCAAGAACAAATACCCTTTACCCCGCATTGAGGATCCGTTTGATCAATTAAGAGGAGCTGGAGTTTTTCGAAGATTGATCTCGAGATCGTGGTATCACCCGGTGAAGATCAAAGAAGCGGATATACCCAAAAAAGCGTTTTCGAACCCGTTATGGACATTACGAGTTCTTTGTGATGCCATTTGGGTTAAGCAACGCACAACGGTCTTTATGGACTTGATGAATAGAGTGTTTCATCCTTACTTAGATCAATTTGTCATTGTGTTCATCGATGATATCTTGATCTATTCAAAGGATAAACAACAAAGACGAAGAGCATTTGAGGATCGTCGGCCGAGACACTTCGCAAGGAGAAACTTTATGCGAAGTTCAAGAAGTGTGAGTTTTGGCCGAACGAGCGAGTGGTGTTCTTGGGTCATGTAGTCACCGCCCGAGGTGTCAAAGTGGATCCACCAAAGTGGATGCTATAAATGAATGGAAAGTGCCATTGACCGTGAGTGAGGTACGCAGCCTTCTTAGGACTTGCCGGATATTTGAGACGGTTCATTGAGGGTTTTGCCAAGATTCTTGGACTAATGACCCGGTGACAAGAAAGGGAGAGAAATTCCAGTGGACTGAGAAATGCGAAACCAGTTTCCAAGAGTTGAAATAGAGATTGGTTACCACACCGGTTTTGACGATACCTAATGGATCGGAAGGGTTCGTTATTTATAGTGATGCGTCAAAACAAGGTCTCGGATGTGTACTCATGCAACAGGGAAAGTGATAGCTTATGCCTCGAGACAATTGAAGCAACATGAGCTTAACTATCCCACACATGACTTGGAGTTAGCACCCCTAGTACACGCTCGAAGATATGGCGTCATTACAGTATGGAGGAAAATGTGATATCTATACGGATCACAAGAGTCTCAAGTACTTCTTCACGCAGAAAAGAATTGAACATGAGACAACGAAGATGGTTGGAGTTAGTCAAAGATTATGATTGTACTATCCACTACCACCTGCAGACAAGGCCAACGTGGTCGCCGATGCCTTGAGTCGGAAGAACAAATGGTGAATCGACGAGCATGATCACGGAGCAAGAGCGATTGATCAAGGATTTTGTCAATATGAGAATTGTTGTGGTAGTACCCCAACTAACACCAAAGCTATCATATCCGCTATGGTGGCAGAGCCGACTTTGAGAAATCGGATCAATGAGGCACAAACGAAGGATACGTTTTTGTGCAAAATGAGGGAGCGAGCTTTAGCCGGAAACATTAGAGGTTTCATTTGAAAGTAATGGATGGTACACTTACTTATGAAGGGAGAGTACGTGTACCAAAGGACGAGGACCTAAGAAAGGAAATCTTAGAAGAGTCTCATTGTACACCTTACACGGTGCATCCGGGAGGTACGAAGATGTATCGTGACTTGAGAAATACTTTTGGTGGAGAAACATGAAGGGATCTATTGCATCATTCGTGGAGAGGTGTTTGACTTGTCAACAAATCAAAGCCGAACACCAACGACCATCGGGGTTGCTACAACCACTTGAGGTCCCGGAGTGGAAGTGGGAGCATGTTACAATGGATTTTGTGACTGGTTTACCGAGGTCGAATAGAGGGAACGGTTATATGGGTTATCGTGGATAGATTGACGAAGACCGCACACTTTTTGCCGATTAAGATAACTTTCAAAGATGGAACAGTTGGCTCGATTATACATTGAGGAGATCGTGAGGCTACACGGGTGCGATTTCGATTGTGTCTAATAGAGACACACGGTTTACTTCAAATTTTTGGAAGGGATTGCAAAGAGCAATGGGGACGAGATTACATTTCAAGATGGGCGTTTCATCCCCAAACGGATGGACAATCCGAGAGGACGATCTGATTTGGAGGACATGCTTAGAGCTTGCGTGTTAGATTTCGGAGGAGGTTGGGAACAACACTTGCCACTAATTGAATTTGCTTATAATAACAGCTTATCGATCCAACTATTGGGATGGCACCATATGAGGCGTTATACGGGAGGAAGAGTAGATCACCAATTCATTGGGATGAAGTTGAGAGAAGAAAGTTTTGGGTCCGGACATTGTCAAAAGAAACGATTGAAGTCGTAGAGAAGATAAGAGAAAGAATCAAGGTGGCACAGGATCGACAGAAGTCTTATGCCGATCCAAAAAGGAAAGAGTTACAATTTGTGGTAGGCGAGAAAGTTTTTCTGAGGGTATCGCCGACGAAGGGAATTTTCAGATTTGGTAAGAGAGGAAAGCTCAATCCGAGATATGTTGGACCATACGAGGTTTTGGAGCGAGTGGGAAGAGTAGCGTATAGATTGGCCTTGCCGCCAGGAATGTCGGGAATTCACAATGTTTTTCACGTATCTATGTTACGGAGGTACATGCCAGATCCGAGTCATGTTGTTAATTATGAGACCATAGAGTTGGATAGACAATTGTCATACGAGGAGAAACCAGTGGCCAGTACTAGATATAAAGGTGCACAAGTTAAGAAATCGAGACGTTGAGTTAATCAAAGTGCAATGGAGTGGTCATAGCCAAGAAGAGGCTACTTGGGAACGTAAGGAGGATATTTTAGCATCACATCCAGAGGTTCAAATTTTGTTAGGTACGTTTAATTTCGAGGATGAAATTATTTTTAAGGGGGATAGTATATAACACCCGGAATTTATTTGGGTTTTATTAAGAATTATGAATTTTAGATTTTAGTTAGATTTATTTTAGGGGCAAATTATTATTATTATTATTTTTATTTTATTCAAGCCCAATCTTTCAAATCCAATGTCCAATTATCCGGCCCAAGTTTAAACAAGCCCATTTAATATGATCCCTTATCAATTTATTGATCAATTCCAATAGAATTTTTAGAATGCCAAGATACTAGATTAAAACACTTAACCCTAATTAAGCATATATATATATATATATTAATCAACATCTAAGAAAAAAAAAAAAAACGCATCGTCTCTTTAGCCAGAAAAAAAAAAAAAAAACAAGGTAAAATATTTCAATCCTCGTTCCATCTTCACGTCTCTACACGGCCACACCCAAAAATCAGCAATCACTTCTCAATCCCAAAGACAACCCAACCGGGCGGCGGCCGAACCTTACCCCGTTTCCGTCACCGAACCAAAAACCGAACTCCGAAAACCCATTGAGCACCGAACCCACTATCAGTAAACCCACACGCCCCGCCCAAAATCGAACGCCACAAACCACCCCAAATCACCCTAATACAGAAAAAAAAATTCGATCAAACCCGGTCCCACCTCGATTGTTGCCGGAAAAATCTCCCGAACTCAAGACCCCGAATAAACCAGAAGAAAACCAATTCGCTACGCCCAAAATCCAAACCCAACCACCGCCGGAAAGTTTAGAACCAGCCCGAAATTGACTATATTCTATCCAAACCCTCGGAAAGATGAAGAAAGGGAAGAAATACGCCCGTGGTTGGGGTGTCAGTGCGTGGTATATATAAAAAAAAAGAAGAAATAGAGAGGAGAGCACTAGATGGTAGGCGTCTGGTAGTTAAGGGGGTTGATTTTATATAGGTTGAGAGGAATTGATTTTAGGAAAAAAAAAAAAAAAATTAGAAAGAGGGAGATGGTGATGGTGGACGGATGTTGAAAGAGAAAAAGTGGTAAGGAAGAAAGAGAATAGGAGTAAAGAAAGAAAGAAATTAAGAAAGGTGATAAAGGAGAATAAAAAAAAAAGGGGGGAAGTTTGGTAGGTTGTGTTGACCGAAAAGTAGGAAAAATAGGAGAGAAAAAAAAAAAAAAAAGAAAAAGAAAAAGGAAAAGGAGGAGAAAAAGAAAAAAAAAAGAGAAAAGAGAGAGGGAAAGTTGAGGGCGGTAGTGTTAGTCCAAGTGGCTACAATAATCTAGAGGGGGTGAATAGATTATGCCGATTTTTCGCAAATCACCCTCTTTTTCGAAACAACGAGTAGATAACAATAATGTAAATGCGGAAAATAAACAACACTCGTTGATTTAAAGAGGTTCAACCCACCTAGGGCCTAATCTCTACCACCCCAAAGTATCTCCGGGATGGATTTTAAAAAGAAAAAGGATTTTATTAATTTACCAAAAATTAATACAACACCTTGAGGATTACCACAACCCTCTTTCACCACCTGAGGATTACCACAATCCTCTTACAACACCTTGAGGATTACCACAACCCTCTTATGACACCTTTGAAGATTACCACAACCTTCTTATGACACCTTTGAAGATTACCACAACCTTCAAACACTATCACCTAGATCACCCAGTGTATTCTTACCACAAGAATACTCATAATGGATGTCTTGTGTTGAATGATGACCAAAATCAAGATTACAACTCAATAATGATTGATACAATATGAGTACAAGTGTAATCAAGAATTGAAAGCCTAGACCTCAAATAAGTGCAAGTGAAAGTGCTTAGGCTAATACAACAAGATATAGAAGTGTTTGCTTTGTATGCTCTTTTTGCTTGTAGTAAGTGTTGTATTTTGTTGCTTGAATGAAGCCTCTATTTATAGGAGAGGACTTGGCTTTCATTTCCGGACATTGGCTCCTCCTTGGGGAGTGATTTGCTGCAAAAGAAACCATTTAAAATGATCAATATAGTGTTAGAAATCAATCCCACAAAATAGGGAAAAGTAGTCCAAAAACGCAACGGATAGTTTCTTTGATAAACATGGGGTTCGACCGGTCGCGTAGAGATAAGATTGAAATTGAATTTGCGAATTTTTACATTGGGGGACGGTCGAAGGGGAGGTGCGGCCGTGGTCGCCTTAGTCGTGACCGGTTGCCCTTGACGATTTTTACGAAACAGAGAAGTCGGAACAAAAAATCCAACATTCGTGTATAGGTCGTCGCCACGGCCGACCGGCCGACCGCACCGATCGCCCACCTGGTCGCCGGTCGCCCGCCTGTTTTTCTTACGTCCCATTTTCGTTTCTCGACTCAACTCAGTACGGGTTGCCCTATAGGGCGACCGGTCGAAACTGAAACAAATGTGTTGTCCAATATTTTATTGAAAATAAACTTCAAGAAATACTCCAAAAAATAGTAAAAACATTTTAGGTTGATCGGAAGTATTTAGACAACATTTAGGGACATAGTTTTGGTTTAAAAACATGTTTGAACAAAATCGAACATAATCATCAAAATCATGATAAAAACATTTATCTAACAAACTCCCCTTTTTGATGATTACAAACCAAAACAATTTTCTTGAGGACGATTTTAAAACCAAATAAAATTTTACGGTTATACGAAGAAAACTATCCGTTAGAAGTATTTCATATAAAGCTCCCCCTATTTATGAGCATATCAACAAACGATTATTATAAGTAAGAAGCACAAGCTATAACAAGCTTATATAGAATGCATCATGAGCTAAGGAGCTCCCCCTGTCACAAAACTTATAAACAATTTCATCCGAGTCCGAAATTCAAGCCATGTAGTAGGTATTAGAATCCACAATACTTATTGTGAGCTTTTATTAGCTTTTCTTGAGCTAATGAGCTAATATCCTATTTCTCCCCTTTGGAATCATCAAAAAGAACGTTAGAATGGTGAAAACACCATACAATAATATCAAAGTGCGCCAAAGGGACGGTTTATTAACCGTTGAGCAATTAAAGCATAATAATCCAAGGAAAATGGGAGAAGTGTAATATGAAGAGTTCATACGCTTGTTTGGTTTGTCAAAACATGATCTTAATAAGTATAGAAAACTTTTGAAAGCAAGAGAATCATGTATAAGTTGAAATTTTCATTGCGACATATCATCGAACACCTGTGCATTAAAAATAAAAAGGTTGTATATAACCTTTGGAAATGGTTCAAGCCAAAAATTTTCAACATCAATTCAAGTCAATCATCATACATAACAACACAACAACCAAGCTCATCATGATCATACGAAAATTACATCAAAAATTTTCAAGAAACTCGAAAACTCGAGGGTTCAACCCAATTAAGCAAGAGAAGCGAAATTCTTACCATTTGATCGGAAAGAGTGAGCCATAATAATGATGATTATGCTATATAATGTCCATGTTGTGTAAAATATGCATGAAATACATTTTTGAATGAAATTTGAGTGAATTTGGCAAAGGGACGAAAAATGGCCAAAAATTTGTTAAAAAGAAGAATCTTTGAAGATTAACGTTTAAAAGCCAAAATATAGCTTTAGGGCGGACGTGGCCGAGGTTGAGGGCGACCGGTTGCCCTCAACTCCTTCACCTAACCTTTGTTTTGTCGCTTTTTCAAAAATCCGAATTTTCAACCAAAAATCCGATTTTTCGCCCCTAAGTTTTAAAAACATGCAAAATGCAAACGTAAGCTTCATTCAATATGCATTATGCCTAACCGAGCTCGTATTGAAGAAAAGTCTCGGAAGATAGCGGTTTTGTGAAAATATCCGCTAATTGATCTTGAGATGGTACAAAGGATATCTCAATTTTACGTTTTGAAACACAATCCCTTAGAAAATGATGTCAAATCTCAATATGTTTAGTACGGTTATGATGAACCGGGTTTTGAGCAATATTTATAGCGGATATATTATCACAAAAGATAGGTACATTTTCAAAAGAGCATTTGTAATCCGCTAAGGTTTGTTCCATCCAAAGAAGTTGAGTACAACAAAATGCGGCGGAAATATATTCGGCTCGGCCGTTGAAAAGAGAAACACAGTTTTGCTTCTTTGAAAACCAAGAAACTAGGCAATCGCTTAAAATTGACATGATCCGGAAGTACTTTTCCGATCATCAATATTTCCGCATAGTCCGAATCACTATAACCTTTAAGAGAAAAATTTTCATTCTTTGGATAAAATAAACCATATTGAATGGTGCCTTTCAAATATCGAAAAATCCTTTTAACGGCACTCATGTGAGATTCTTTGGGATTGCTTTGAAAACGAGCACATAGGCATACGACATGAAGAATGTCCGGTCTACTAGCGGTTAAATAAAGTAAACTACCAATCATACCTCGATACTTTGATTCATCCACGGACTTGCCTTTCTCATCTTTGTCAATTTTGACATTTGTTGCCATAGGAGTAGAGACGGTTCTTCCTTCTTCAATGCCGAACTTTTTCAAAAGTTCTTTTGTATATTTTGATTGCGAAATATAAATACCTTATTGACATTGCTTAATTTGAAGTCCAAGAAAGAAGTTAAGCTCCCCATCATACTCATCTCGAATTCTCCTTGCATTAACTTAGAAAATTTTTGCACAAAGAATCATTAGTAGCACCAAAGATAATATCATCAACATATATTTGCACAAGTAAAAATCTTGCCCTTTTTCAAAAACAAATAGAGTTGTATCAACTTTACCTCTTATAAAACCATTTTGTAAAAGAAAAGAACTAAGTCTATCATACCATGCACGGGGTGCTTGTTTTAAACCATACAAGGCCTTTTTAAGTTTATAAACATCATTAGGCCTAGAAAAATTTTCAAACCCCGGAGGTTGTTTTACATAGACTTTTTCTTGAATAATACCATTTAAGAAGGCGGATTTAACATCCATTTGGTAAAGTTTGAAATTTTTGAAGCAAGAATAGGCAAGCAAAATACGAATAGCTTCTAAACGTGCTACGGTGCAAAAGTTTCATCATAGTCAATACCTTCTTCTTGACAATACCCTTGAGCTACTAACCTTGCCTTATTTCGAACAATGTTGCCTTGATCATCAAGTTTGTTCGGAAAACCCATTTTGTGCCAATAATGGTTTGAGAAGGAGGACAAGGTACCAATTCCCATACATCATTTCTTTCAAATTGATTCAACTCATCTTGCATCTCTAGAAACCAATCCTCATCCTCAATAGCTTCTTTAGCATTTTTAGGCTCTTTTTGAGAAATAAGAGCTTTCTCGGCAAATTTTCTCCGAGTCATCACTTTGTCAAGGGATCACCAATAATAAGATCTTTTGGGTGATCTCCTTAAATTTCAATGCAACGGGAAGATCCGAGATATCACCTCTATCTTCTTGAGAACCATTTGAAGTGGACGGTTGATCATTTGATGTAGACGGTTGATCATCAATTTGAACAATTTGTTCATTAATATCCTCCTCATCACTTTCATCATTAGGAATTCTTTCAACTCCGAAGCTTCATTGAATTTAACATGGATGGATTCTTCAACAACTCCACTAGTCTTATTGTAAACCCGATATACTTTGCTTTTTGTTGAATATCCCATAAATATCCCTTCATCGGCCTTAGGATCAAGTTTGTCTAATTGATCCTTGGTATTCAAAATAAAGCATTTACAACCAAATATCTTGAAATAACTAATATTTGGAGTTCTACCTTTCCAAAGCTCATATGGAGTTTTATTCATTTTAGGACGAATATAAACTCGATTAATGACATAGCAAGCGGTACTTACGGCCGCCCAAAAATACTTTGGAAGTGAAAATTCATTGAGCATGGACCGACTCATTTCTTGTAATGTCCGATTTTTCCGTTCGGCTACTCCATTTTGTTGAGGTGTCCTTGGAGCCGAGAAATTATGAGCATATCCTTTGTTTCACAAAATACTCTAAATTCACCGTCAAATTCTCCACCTCGATCGCTTCGAATAGACTTGATAGTATCTTCTTTTTCATTCTCAATAAGTCTACACAACTTAACAAACTCATTAACGACATCGTTTTTATTGGTAAGAAAAAGAGCCCAAGTATATCTCGAAAAATCATCGACTATAACAAAAGTGTAATGTTTTCCACTTAGACTAGCCGTACCAATGTCCCCGTACAAATCAAGGTGAAGCATTTGTAGAGGTTTGGTTGTGGAAATTTCATTTTTGGGCTTAAAACTACTTTTAACTAATTTGTTCTTTTGACAAGTGTCACATAAGCCAAGATTTTCAAAATTCAATTTGGGTAGTCCTTTCACATGTTGGTTTTTGTAAATATTTTTCAAATTCTTGTATCCAACATGTCCAAGTCGCCTATGCCATAAACTAGTTAAATCATTATTGGCGACTAAACAAGAAACATTTTGACTAATCAAATCACTTGTACAAATTTTGTAAAGATTGCCTTTTCTATTTGCTTCACAAATAATTTCACCATTTTTAAGTATAAGGCATTTTTCTTTATTAAAGGAAACATCATATTTTGAATCACAAAGTTGGCTAACACTTATCAAATTAAACTTAAGCCCTTCAACTAATAGAACATTACTAAGAGAGAAAGAAGAGTTACCAATTTCTCCATTTCCAAGAATTTTTCCTTTGCCATTGCCGAACATGACCATACCCTCTTCTTGGAGTTTGATGTTGGTAAAAAGTTCTCTCCTCCCGGTCATATGGCGTGAACATCCGCTGTCCACGAGCCATTTTGAATCTTCCATTGTGGTTATAGCCCCTATTACCTACAAAAGAATTTCTTTTAGGTACCCTATAATTTTGGGGTCCATGGGGGTTAGTCTTGAGACCTTTGGGTCTCCAAACATGTCTTGAGCTATTTCTCAATTTGCAATTATTAGCATAATGTCCAACTTTGCCACAATAAAAACAAGTAGGAGTATTATAATTATTAGCACGTACAAAAGTCGGACTTTGGTTATTTTTCTTAAAAACACTTTGAAATGGCTTATAACCAAGTCTCGATTTGGAATGCTCACCTATTTGTCCATCTAAAATATTTGTAACTTTATCCGTACTTATGTTGAAACGATGCATATCATTTTTCAAACATTCAATATCTTTTGTGAGCAATTCCTTTTCGGTTTCAAGAGAATGAATTCTAGTAAGAGTAAGAGCATGAGCTTTGTCTAGAGATTCATAAGAGGTAAATAATTTTTCTTTTTCAACTTTAATCTCCTTATGCTCCTTTTTCAAGTTTTTGTATTTAACGATTAAATTTTGAAACTCAATTTGCAATTCATCAAAATCACATTGCAAGTCATCAACTATGGAGGAAGTAGAAGAGTTTGAGTGTACCTCATTATTTTCATCGTCTATAGCCATGAGACCGTGTTCGGTTTTTCCTTCCTCATCGGTTGTTTCGAGTAGTTCATCCCATTTTTGACTTCCGCATTTGGAGCCTTCTTATTTGTGAAAGGCTTCCTTTTCTTTTCCTCCTCTTCATCGAGCTTGGCAATCGGCAATGAAGTGCCCGGGTTTTCCGCATTTAAAGCAAGCATTATCTCTCGTTTTCTTGCTTTATTTTTATTTACAAATTTTGCAAATTTTCGAACAAGTGCGGCCGTCTCCTCATCATCATCATCATTATCATAGTATGCATTATTAGAAGAAGAAGCAAGACCTTTAGAAATAATTTGCATACCCGATTGATTTGTGGATGGTTTGGAATTTTTCCTCTCCTTGAGATAGACTTCATAGATGAGTAGATTTCCAATAAGTTCATCAAACTTGAGTGTCTTAAGATTTTGTGCCTCCGTGATTGCCGTTACTTTTCGGACCATGACCCGGGAAGTGCATTCAATACTTTGGTCACCTTGTCTTCTTCGGAGATGACCTTGCCGAGGGCCACAAGAGGATTGACAATATTGTCAAGCCTTTCCACCATCTTGGAGATGCTTTCGCCATCATACATGTTAAAGTTTTGAAGTCTTTAACAAGCATGGTCTTTTTTGCTTGCTTGACTTTCTTAGTCCCTTCATAGATTGTCTCCAATTTTTCCCAAACCTCATGTGCCGACCTTATGCCTCTTATGCGATTGTACTCGGTGGCGGTAAGAGAGCAATGCAAAATATTTAAGGCCTTACCGTTTAGAGAGAAAGCCTTTTTGTCGTTTTCATCAAACTCCTTAAAAGGTTTAGGAGCCAAGGTGCCATCCTCCGATTTCTTTGTTAGTTGATCAACTCCTTCAATGACCACATTCCAAATGTCGAACCCACACCTTGTAGGAAGCACTCCATACGGTCTTTCCAAAATGCGTAGTTGTTGGCGTCGAATAGTGGTGGCTTATTAGTGGAGGCGCCGGTGGTAAGATGAGCATCATTTGTAGCCATGGATCTTTCCTCTTTACTCGGAACGAGCTAGCCAAAGAGTTTGGCTTTGATACCACTTGTTAGTCCAGTGGCTACAATAATCTAGAGGGGGTGAATAGATTATGCCGATTTTTCGCAAATCACCCTCTTTTTCGAAACAACGAGTAGATAACAATAATGTAAATGCGGAAAATAAACAACACTCGTTGATTTAAAGAGGTTCAACCCACCTAGGGACTAATCCTCTACCACCCCAAAGATATCTCAGGGATGGATTTAAAAAAAAAAAAAGGATTTTATTAATTTACCAAAAATTAATACAACACCTTGAGGATTACCACAACCCTCTTTCACCACCTTGGGATTACCACAATCCTCTTACAACACCTTGAAGATTACCACAACCCTCTTATGACACCTTTGAAGATTACCACAACCTTCTTATGACACCTTTGAAGATTACCACAACCTTCAAACACCTATCACCTAGATCACCCAAGTGTATTCTTACCACAAGAATACTCACAAGGATGTCTTGTGTTGAATGATGACCAAAATCCAGATTACAACTCAATAATGATTGATACAATATGAGTACAAGTGTAATCAAGAATTGAAAGCCTAGACCTCAAATAAGTGCAAGTGAAAGTGCTTAGGCTAATACAACAAGATATAGAAGTGTTTGCTTTGTATGCTCTTTTTGCTTGCGATAAGTGTTGTATTTTGTTGCTTGAATGAAGCCTCTATTTATAGGAGAGGACTTGACTTTCATTTCGGACATTGGCTCCTCCTTGGGGAGTGATTTGCTGCAAAAGAAACCATTTAAAATGATCAATATAGCTGTTAGAAATCAATCCCACAAAATAGGGAAAAGTTGTGCGAAAAACGCAACATATAGTTTCTTCGATAAACATGGGGTTCGACCGGTCGCAAGCAGAGATAAGATTGAAATTGAATTCTGCGAATTTTTACACAGGGGACCGGTCGCCCTTAGATGTGACCGATTGCCCTTGACGATTTTACGAAAGAGAAGTCCGGAACAAAAAATCCAACATTCGTGCAGTGTCGCCGCCGATCGACCGGTCGACCACACCGTCGCCCAGTCGGCCGACCGGCCGCCCGCCTGCTTTTTTTTCTTACGCCCCATTTTCTGTTTCTCGACTCAACTCAGTACGGGTTGCTGCCCTATAGGCGACCGGTCGAGCTGAAACAAATGTGTTGTCCAATGTTTTATTGAAAATAAACTTCAACAAATACTCCGAAAAATAGTAAAAACATTTTAGGTTGATCGGAAGTATTTAGACAACATTTAGGGACATAGTTTTAGTTTAAAAACATGTTTGAACAAAATCGAACATAATCATCAAAATCATGATAAAAACATTTATCTAAGGTAGTATACGTATGATATGGAAGAAAGGGGAAGGAGAAATTTTGGGAATGTGGTCCCCATATACTATTGAGAATTACCCTTTAATCCCAAACCATCAAATTAGCCTCTAATTCCCAATTTCTATTTTGATTCCAATTCAACCATCAATTTTATTTTTTATAATGCCCCTAAATTAGGATTTTTAGATTATTATTTTTAGATTAAGTTTAGAATATTCGAGGATTTTAACTAGTATTATTTTCTACTTGATTAGGTAATTTATCGAGCGAGGATTAGGCGTGCTTGCATCCGACACTTCTAGGCTCTACTAAATTTTCAAGCTACGTTCAAGGTGGAGTTTGTTTTCTAAACTTTATTGTCCTTGTTAAATGCTTAGATTATTTTGCATGAATGTGTAGTACAGTTGCTTAGGCACTATTGAGCCAGGGACTGAAGAGGTCGGGGGTCGATGTATCCCTCGGTGGAACCTGCAGTGCAACTATTGTCTATGTCTATGGTTTTTCAAATGATCTATGCTATGTCCTATTGGATTGTATTTGCATGCCTATGTGAGATATCTCGTGTATTTAGCTTGGACAATTTATACTCCATCGAGCCGTGTCGCTCACCCCACATATAACAAACTTTTCGTGAAGGAGATGGCGGCTAAGAGCGAGTGGATATGACAAGGCCTAAAGCTTTATTTACGAATGTTTAGTTTATTTTATTAAAAAAAAAATGTCGAACTATTTTTACTTTTAAGTTGTTAGTTTTTATTTCATTTATTTGAAATTGTTATAATTAGACGTTGGTTAGAATTTTATTTATGAAATATTTTGCTTCCACTACAATTGACACAAATCAATTTTTATTTTTAAATTATCCATGTTCCTTTTCATCGTAAAAATTAGGATTATGCTCGTTTATTTTATTAAAGAAATTCTAGGCGTCCATGATTTCTTGTTTATACTTTGTCTTGTCTAAGATGTTTTTACGAGGTTGAGGCGGAATAATAATACAATTAGTTGCACGTGTCTTGAATGAAAACTCATGATGAAAGCTATGGTTTTAATTTGATATATGTGACATTAGTTCCCACTTTATCTTGGTCTTAGGACCAACTTTGTTTAGCAAAATTGCAAAATTTGTCCTGTAATTATAAGACGGAGCAAAAAAGTCTTGTAAAAATCACATTTTACAAATAAGTCCCGTAACTATAGCAAACTATTGGTTTTGGTCTTGGAAAATGCACGTTTTGCAAAATAGTCCTTTAACTATATAGAAATCTTAATTTTGGTACTAATTTCTCCGAATTTCTGTCACATGAGCGGCACATGTAATTCCCAATTACAAGTGATATTAGGACCAAAATTGAGATTTTCATATAGTTACATGACTATTTTGCAAAACGTGCATTTTGCAAGACCAATATTGAGACGTTTATATAGTTCACAGGACCTTTTGCAAAACGTGATTTTTACAAGACCTTTTTGCTATCGCCCTATAGTTACAGACTAATTTTGCAATTTTGCCACTTTGTTTAGAAAATCATGTGCATTGGAACCCATTTCAAATGGGACATCGTAGTGTTTGTTAGATTAATATTTTTCACGATATCTAATATTTTTCTTTATTTTCGAAAATTCCAAATTTGAGTGTTTTGCCTTTTCTTGGTTACTTCTTGTAGTAGGATTTATCAAATAAGAAAAGTTGATTTGTAAAAGGATTGTTTTAAAACTTGACTTCAAATATTGGATTAATATGGAAAGATCTTATTCTTAGATATTTTAGGTCATATTGATAAGGAAGGATTCTAGAGTCCTACCTTATATGTGATTATGAATCCTAGTTCTATTATGTCTCTCTTTCCTTGTTTTGTAGGGACTCGGAATCTTCAAGGAGCGTCTCAGTATAAGGAGGTCGTCCCTCACATAATCAAGTACGCATAATTATAATTGAGAGAGAAAATACATGAGAGAGTTCGAGTTCTACGAAGAAACAAAGTTCGATATTTCAGACGCAGTTGAAGTGTTATACGAAGTGTTGATGCGACTTGATTTAACACCTTCAAGATTGAGAGCCTTTGTTTCTTTGATTTTCGCCCAACGTTTGTTTTCATAGAAGTTCAAAAGTCGATATTATTTTGTTTTGGACGAGTTGGTTTACAAAGTATAGATCTACTCATTGTTAGGAGTCTTAATACTTTTCGTACTAGTTGAGTCATTCAAAGTGAGTTCTATAATTGATACTTCAACTAGTGAATTATTCGCTATCTAGCACGTTTTACAAGTATTTTTATACTTGTTGACAAATTTTTCACTATGTTTTTATATTTATCCGATGCGAGTTGGTACAAGTGTTATCGCACTTGTAACAACGCTTTTCTCGAGAACGTTAAGACCTTTAAATCTTTCAATCGACATCTAGAGCCAACACTTGATTTCACTAAGTGTTGATCCCGAGTTCGAGCAAGCGATGGATAATCAAGTGGCAGCCAAGTTTCGTCCTCCTATGGTAGATGGTTCAATTACTCTATTTGGAAGATCAAGATTCGATCTTTCATTAAAACAATTGATGAGAAAGCTTGGCGTGATGTTCTAACTGGATGGACTCCTCCAAAAATTACAGAGATAATGATGGTGACTTCATAAACCAGGATGAAATAAACTCGCAAACTATAATTCAAAAGCATTCAATGAAATCTTTGGTGTAGTAGATTTTAATAATTTCAAAATAATTTGTAATTATGTTGCAGCCAAAGATGCATGGGAGGCTTTACAAAAGCGCTAGAAGGGTCTACAAGTGTCCTACTCTCCAAGTTACAACACTTGAATGTAAGGTTTGAAAATCTAAAGATGGGAGAAGATGAAGACATAACATCATATCATGGAAAAGCGTGCGATATTGCTAATGAGTCCCAATCTCGGGTGAGCCTATTTCAAATTCTAGATTGGTTGGTAAAATGATGTGTTCCCTTCTTGAGAGGTTTGATGTGAAGATCACTACTGTTGAAGAGTTATCAAACATTACTACACCGCGACTTGATGAGTTAGTTGGGATTCTCAAAACCTGGGAACTCAATTTTGTCAACAAGAGAAGGCCTAAAAGGAAAAGCATTGCTCTACAAGTATTACCCGATGAATCGATGAATTAACTCAATTAACTAAGGAGGTTGAGGAATCAATTATGTGAGGAGTCGATGACTTTATTTGGTAAGAAATTAAGTAGAATCGTGAAAAACAAAAGCAAAAATTAATTTCCTTCCAGCAAAAATCAATTTCCTTCCAAAGCCAAAAAGCCTTTTAAACTTGAGGCTCCCAAATATCCTCAAAGAAATATTCCGATAGGAACCAAGAGAAATCTGAAATCAATTTGATATTGAAAAGGTCGGATGTAGAGCATATGTCTTGGTTTTGGGCACTATGCCAATGAATGTGCAAACACCTTACGGAAAAGGGTATGAATCGAGTGTTACTTTAAGTGATGATGAATCGAGGAAGAGAAATCAAGTCGAATGATAATACGCCCTCATGACAATCATCAAAGAGAAAAAGGAACTGCAAATTAATCGACTAAGTGTCTCTCGAGGTGTTGCTCGAGATGTTCTAAACACGACACGTACACTTTCTCTAACACTTGGATATGTTTGTTGAACATCCGCCCTATAGTTTAAACATATAATAAAGTTGTTGAGGATTCGATGGTGAAGAACAAAACATTATGGATGCTTACCAAAAGTTGTATCACGATTGGCAAGCGTGTCCAACATATTGCATGTCTCACGAAGGAGAATGAAAAATTCACCAAAATAAATGAGGAGCGAGGAAGGGTACTTTAGCACGTCTGGAAGTATTGTTGACACGAAGAGATGAAAAACTCGAAAAGATAAAATCAACTTAACAAATCCCTTGAAACCTTGCATAGGCTAAAAATCGCAAACCTAAACTTGATAAAATTCTGGCATTAGGAAGTACAAGCAAGGCTAGTTTGGGATGTAAAACACCTATTTTTGTTAAAGGAACCGAAAACTCGAGGCTTGAATTCTTTGATTTAAAAATCCACTTGTTCTAATCAAAAGCCACAAAAATAAAAAGGTATTATGTCTGTCATTACCGCCATAAACCTGGCCACATTAAACCATATTGCGATAAGCTAAAATCTGATTTGAAGTATCAAAGGTTTTCTGGTCAGGTGTCTTTACAAGTGTCCTCACACACTTCAAGAAACACCCCAACTGTACAAACTATTTGGGTCCGCAAAATGAAATGACTTGTAATGTTATATATACATCCTTGAAGTCTAACGTTGCAGGGTCTTGGTATTTCGATAGCGGGTGTCCTCGACATATGACATGCACCGTTGAATATCTTACAGACTATGAGTTATTTTATAGAGTTAAAGTCAGCTATGGTGGTAGTGCCCGAGGACAGATAGTTGGTAAGGGTACTTTAAATGTAGAAGGTCTTCAGAAGCTTAAGAACGTTCTACATGTTGAAGGGCTTTCGACAAATTTTCTTAGTATAAGCCAACTTTGTGATGACGATTTATACGTTAATTTTGATAGGGATTCTTGTGAAGTCTTTGATAAATATAACATTTGCATCTTAGCAGGTTTGAGATCTATTAATAATTGCTACCAATTTGGTGGTATTACTCCATGTCATAGTGTAAAGTTAAACAAGACAGATTTGTGGCATCAAAAGTTAGGACACGTTAACTTTAAAATGATTGATAAACTAGTAAGGTATGAGGTTGTGAGAGGCTTACCTAAGCTGAATACGAAAAATACCTATGTGTGTGGATCTTGTCAAAAAGGTTAGTAAACTCGAGTGTCGCACCAAGTGTCACAACACTTTAACACTACTCGATGTTTTAAACTTCTCCATATGGATCTTATGGGTTCTTTTGAGGTCGAAAGTGTTGGTGGTAAGAAATACTCCTTTGTATGTGTTGATGAATTTTCCCGTTATACCGGGTTCGTTTTCTACGTGAAAAATCGATGCTTTTGAGTCTTTCGAGAAACTTGCATAAAAAGGTGTGTAATTTGTATAGTGTTTCTGTTTTTAAGATTAAGACCGACCATGGAAAAAAATTAGAAAATTCATCTTTTTCATCCTTTTGTGATAGGAAATGTATTTCTCATGAATTCTCCGAACCCAAAACTCCATAACAAAATGGGGTGGCGGTAAGAAAAAATCGAACATTGCAAGAAATGACACGAGTTATGTTAAGTTCAAAAATTTGACCAACGCGTTTTGGTCGAGGCCTTGAACATCGCATGTCATATTACTAATCCTGTGTATGGATAGGAAGTACTATGACTCCTTATGAGATTGTTTTGGGTAAAAAAACCTAACCTTAAATATTTCCATGTATTTGGATGCGTGTGCTATGTGTTAAATGATATAGATGAACTTGCTAAATTTGATTCCAAAAGTGATAAGAGTATGTTCCTAGGATATTCCACTAATAGTCATGCATATAGAGTGTTTAATCTTCGAACAAGGACTATTATGAAAACTGTGAATGTTGTTTTCGATGATTTGGTTGACCTTGAAGGAAAGACTGAAGGAGACTTTGTCTCTGATCTGATTAAGACAAGTGGTACATCTGTGTCAGTTCTTGAACCTGAAGTTGAACTAAGTGTTCAATAGATGTTGTTGCAAGTGTTCCAACAAATGTTGAGACACCTGCAGCAACACCTGAAAACACACCTGTACAAACTGAATCTGAACATGAGAATGAACAGAACATAGTACTTGATGATCATGTGACTGATCGTACTAGAGACCTACCTAGTAGAATTCATAAAAATCACCCAACTGCTCAAGTGATAGGTGATGTTACTGAAAGTGTACGAACATGGAAGAAGGAGAAGGTAAACTACCGTGATATGGTATGAAATGCATACCTACCCTCAAACTGCATTCTGTAAAGAACTTGTTGTTTTATCTCGAATTTTGAGCCTAAGAATGTCAATGAGGCTTTGAAAGATGGATTTTGAATTAATGTTATGCAAGATTAACTTGATCAATTCGCTGAGAATGATGCGTGGTATTTAGTTCCTAGACCTGAAAATGTGAATGTGATTGGTACTAAATGGATTTTCAAAAACAAAACTGATGAATCTGGGAACATTGTGCGTAATAAAGCTCGTTTAGTTGCTCAAGGATATAAACAGGTTGAGGGGGTGGATTTTGATGAAACCTTCACTCCTATAGTCCCAAATAGAGTCAATTAGACTTCTTATTGCTATAGCTTACACTTCACCAAATGGATGTCAAAAGTGCTTTTCTAAATTGTATTTTGAATGAAGAAGCTTATGTCGAACAACCAAAAGGCTTTAAAGATCCCTGTAAGCCAAACCATGTGTTCAAGCTTAAAAAGGTTCTTTATGATCTTAAACAAGCCCCTAGAGTTTGGTATGGAAGATTGACTGAGCATTTACTCCAAATGGGTTTTAAACGTGATGAAGTGGATAAGACCCTTTTTATTCAAAGGACTAACCATAGTATTTTGATTGCTCAAATTTACGTAGATGATATTGTGTTTGGAGCTTCAAATCAAAATTTTTGAATGAGTTTGTTGAATGTATGTCTTCTACGTTTGAAATGAGTATGGTTGGTGAACCGAATTATTTTTGGGCTTACAAATCAAACAATCGAACGATGGGATTTTTATTTCTTAAATTAAATATGCACGAAATTTGGTAACAACTTTAATTTAGATAATGCATCTCATTTAAAAACTCCCATGGGTCCGAGTCAAAAATCGAGTAGAGAAGATGTTCTTTGAAAGTGTTGATAACACTTTATATAGAAGCATGATTGGTAGTTTGTTGTACTTAATCGCTAGCCAACCCGATATCATGCATGGTGTGTGCTTGTGTGCTCGTTATCAAGCCAATCCTAAGATCACTCATTTGAAAGCCTTGAAAAGAATTATTCGATATGTTGGAGGCACCACTAATTTAGGAATCGGCCTACTAAAGATACAAATACTATTCTAGTTGGATTTAGTGATTGATTCAATGAGATGCGCAGATGATATAAAAAGTACAACATATGGTTATTTCTACCTTGGAAATAATTTGGTGTCTTGGTATAGTCGTAAACAAAATTGTGTTTCTTTTTTTATTGCCGAACTGAGTATGTTGATGTTGGGAGTTGTTATTCTCAATTACATTGGGTGAATCAAATGATTGAGGATTATGGTCTTCATAGTGATATCTTAACCATTTCATATGATAATTCAAGTGCTATTGATATTTAAAAAATCTGGTATAACACTCTTGCACAAAACACATAGACATAAGACACCATTTTATTCGTGATTTGGTTGAGAAAAACATTATTCACATAGAATACATTGGAACTGAAAATCAGTTGGCTGATATTTTCACCAAAGCTTTAGATTTTGAGAGATTTTCCACTCTGAGTAAGTCTCTTGGTTTGTGTGCTATTTAACACTATCTTTGAAAGTGTTACAACACTCACAAAGAACACTCGCCGCAATACCCTTGTTCTCGTGTACATTTTTGTATTTTTCGTTTGCATTCATGCATTAGTTAGATTTTCATTTGCACGACTAAATCAGTTTGACAAAGTTCTGGTAATGTACCCAAGATTGTTCACTTGATAAGCTGGTGCGAGTGGATGTTTCCAATTTACAACATTATTATTTTTTTTTTACCATGGTGATGAGTTTAAAAAAATATCGACCATGTTTTGAGGCTTTTGAGGGAAACAACTACCTACCCCACTGAGTGCAGCTAATCCTTTTGACCAATTCTTACCTTTTAAAAGTGTTTTAAATGGCATGATCTTGTGAGAAAAAGCTACCATTGGGATTTTATGTGAAAGCTACCCACTAGCTAAATCTGGCATGTGTCTTGGAAAAAAAAACGAAACAAACTTGAAAAATCCAATATGTTGGGTATGCGGATCACTATTCATTGAATCAAAGATAAAAGGTGTATCTCAAAGTGTTACAACATTGAAGACGATGTAAGTGATATAAGTCCCCACTTGCGTTTGCGATTTTTATTCTTTTTGTCACATACCTAGGCATAATTAGAACATGCATATTTGGTGACATTTGAAGAATAACTGAATTTTGATTCTCTTGGATTGTATGCGATCTTGGATTTTCGTTCGTTAATTATTGGATTTCTTGGTATTTTAAGTCTTGTGGTGTTATATGGTTTGTGATATATACTTGGAATGATTTGAAAAATCTTCATCATTATCTTATCTATATTTGAGGTTAAGTATTTCACTAATTTCAAAGACTTAAAATCCTAAATCTATTTGAAAAAGTTTTTTAACCGTATTTTCAAGGATCAGTTTTTGGTTTTTATATTTTGTTGGGATTCTCAATATTTCTTCCCGTTGTCACTCTTGGTATTAATAATGACCCTTGTCAATAAAATCACTTCATATATCTTCATTATTATCTTTCTCTCATTCTCTCATATTTTTCTCTCTCTAGATTTCATCGTGCTTCCGTGCTTCTCCCCAACATTTTCTTTGAAATTTTTCGTGTGGTTATCTTTCCTTCTTCACATACATTCTCTACTAATTCAAGATGAAGTGAATTTGTTCGGGATCTCGGTATTTTTAGTCCGACATCGAGCCCCACATCATCTTTCTCGACTCCACAGTGTCAGGTCTAGTTCTTCGACACGAGAAAAATAGAAGGTGAACCTTCAATAGTTGAAACTCACACGAACCACACCGTGAATCCACTCCTCCTCCAACCATCTCGATTAGTCGATATAGGTCTTTGCAACACCCCATGCAAAGACCCATTGGTCCAACTCTTCAAACTCCCCGCCACAACGAAACCCAGGACTCGATGGAAGAACTCTCCAAATCTCCCGAGCATTCCACTCTACTTAAGTATCCACCAAGTTGCTCTGAAACCGTTTCCTCTACGGAAGAAACTCCACAAGAAAATCCTGCAAATATTGATGAAAGGACAACCATGGTCATTTCCTGAAGCACCAACACCAATTGGTGTTTTTCCTCCTGGGGATCATAAAAATGTGATTAATTTGGATGACCTCCGGACTTGGATGAGCAAGAAAACCCTCGAACACTAAAAAATCAAAAATTTGAAAAAGATGGGTTTTTCCTTTACTCAATCTTTTGGTGGTGGATCTCCGTCTCAAGGAAATCCAAAATATAAAAGAAAGCTATGAAACGGTCTTCTAAGAAAGGGGGAGAACAATCCTTATTTCCAAACATTCCATTACAATCCTATTCCGATGATGATGTCTCCAGGTATGTGATGGCTAGACGGTCCGAGCAAGAAGCTCGTTAAGAAATCCACGGGCCAAGAACACTACGACCAAGAAAACTCAACCCAAGAAGACTTCGATCAATAAAGGGTCTACTTTACCCGAGCAAGAAAAGTGGTGTATCCGGGTCTGGGTCCGTAAGAAAAGACAAGAAAGTTCCTCGAGAGAAAGGCTCTACCGACGAAGGGGCGTAAATTCTAGAATCTCAAGAAGAAAAGTACAAAAAGGGGCAATCGAACGAAGAGCTAGTAAGTAAAAGTGTTGTTACTCAAGTTGCAACACTTTCTCGAGTCGAGAAAAGATACGAATCGGACAATTCTAGTGATTAGGATTTCGATGCTAGAAACAAAGATGACAAGGATGACGATTCTCGATCTCAATTTTGTGCCTCGAGACAGAGGCCGAAAGAGCTAAACAGGTGTCCCTACAAGTGTTGGTACTCGGCTACAACACTCGACTCTTTGTGATTTTCTCGAGTCACCGCAACTCATCCCTCTGTTGCATCTTCTAAGACCTCGGTGCCTTGACCGATGAGTATGAGATAAGTAAAGCTTCTCCAATTCTTTTTATCCGAGGTCGCTTCCACTCGATTCGAAAAAATGCATGATCGAAAGTTTATTTGTGAAAAACGAATTGAGTATGATATCTTTGAGAAAAATAATATTGTTCACCTATTTCAAAAGAGAAATTTGTTGAGTACTTGGACCATCAAGCTATGCCATTTGTGAGAAATGTGATTTTAGAATTTTATGCTAATTTGGAGTCCATTGCTAAGAATAGAAGATCGACTAAGTATGGGAAAGTGTATGTTCGACAACATATTTATGACTTCTCTCCAAGTGTCATTAACATTTTCTTTGGCACTGGTGACTTTGAGGAAGGGCATTGATAGATGATTACAATAAGGTAGTTCGCACTATTATTGATAATAAGGTTACAACTTGGCTCATCCACCCCGCCAAACCGCCTTCTTCTTCTAAGCGACTTCTTTATATTCTGTATTGCATAAAATTTCAGTTCGGAATTAGATTCCTACTTCCCACGGTACTTCAGTGGCTAAAGAACAGGTTGTGGTTTTGTTCAAGGTTGGGACTGAGATTCCATTGAATTTTGGGCAGTTGGTCATTGACATGGTTTTGAGGTTTGCTGAATCTAGTATGTCTCATGCTCATCCTTATACCTCTCTAATTTACATGATTTTAAGTTCCCAGGGACTAAATATGGGAAGCTCTGATTCTCTCACACCTGAGCCGAAGTCATCACCATCTCTCACAAATTTTTCAAATGAGACAGGGAGAAAGATTTGTCGCTCGATTTCCGGAGAAGAGGAAGAAATCAACGCATTGCTCCGCCGGTTCCAGGGTTCCTACAAGTGTTCCACCAAATGTCACCAACACCCCGATATCCCTTCACTTGCATTTGATTCTTCTTCCGCTTTATATTCTTTATGAACTTTATGCGGGGATAACTTGCATTTCTTTGACCAAAGCAAAGTGCATTGGCAAAGCAACACATCCAATACTACGAACAATTCAAAGCTCATATCAATAGCTTGCTCTCACATCTTTCTGGACAAAAAATGGGATATGGAGCTGCTGCTGAAGGTGCTGGAATAAGTGCTGAGCCAAACATAAGTGGAGGTGGAGCTAAGGAAGGAGTTGGTGGAGCGAATGATGACATGGATATGTATTTTGATTTCGACGATGAATTGTATAAATTTGATAAATGATGTTGCTGATGTACTTAACTAAATAATGTTGCTTTTCTTTGACCTTTTGATAATTAGGTCTTATGCTCTGATAGACTAATATTTTGGTTTTGATGTTCTAACACTTAATGTTTTTTCTGTTGAACTTCTTGATGAAAGTACTCTAAATTTGTAGTTAGCATTTTGATGACTCTTGGTCTTATACTCTGATATTATGTTTGAGTACTAATTATTTTTGCAGATCTTAAGTGTTTGTGGAAGTGTTCGACATCTATAGCAATACCTTTTGACAGGCGATATTTTATTAAGGGGATATATTTCTTTTACTTTAATTTTTTAACTAAGGGGGAGTTACTTGCTTGTTTTCTAAATCCTATGATTGATTTTCTTTGTTTTGTCCGAGTAAAGGCAAAGGGGGAGAATATTAGATCTGTGTTTTTCACGATATCTAATATTTTTCTTTATTTTCTTTATCAAATAAGGAAAGTTGATTTATAAAAGGATTATTTTAAAACTTGACATTCATGTATTGGATTAATATGGAAAGATCTTATTATAAGATATTTTAGGTCATATTAATAATGAAGGATTCTAGAGTCCTACCTTATATGTGATTATGAATCATAGTTCCATTTGTCTCTCTTTGCTTGTATTGCGGGGACTTGAAGTCTTCAAGGAGCGCCTATATAAGAGGCCGTCCCTCACATAATCAAGTATGCATAATTTTAATTGAGAGAGCAAATACACGAGAGAGTTCGAGTTCTTCACGAAGAAACAAAGTTCGATATTCTGCACTAATTGAAGTGATATACGAAGTGTTGCTGCAACTTTAGTACAACACCTTCAAGATTGAGAGTCTTTGTTTCTTTGATTCTCGTCCATCGTTTGTTTTCATTAAAGTTTTGAATAGTCAATATTATTTCTTTTTGGACGAGTTGGTTTAAAAAGTATAGATCTACTCATAGATAAGAGTTTTAATACTTTTCGTACTAGTTGAGTCATTCAAAGTGAGTTCTGTAAACGATACTTCAACTAGTGAATTATTTCGTCCTGCTGGCACGTTTTACAAATATTTTATACTTGTAGACAAATTTTATCTCCGTGTTTTTATATTTATCCGCTGCGAGTTGGTACAAATATTACTAGTACTTGTAACAACACTTTATTTTGAGAACGTTGGGACCTTAAAATCTTTCGGTGTTGCTTAGTTAACTGTTTATTACAAAATAGATACTTCTTTTTTTTTATCAGAATCGCATTATACTAATGTTTATCATGCAAACCAAAAATTTGATTATAGTCTCTTTCAAAAAGAGAAAAAGCTCAAAACTAACGATTTTGCGACTTTGCTATAATTCCAACAACTTGTGTTTTTGTCTTTTAAATAGTAAGTATTTTATTTTTAAAAATTGCATATTAATTATGTTAAAAAAGTAAGTCCGCCCCACTAATTTGTTTTATTGTAGTTTTTTTTCATTGTTATTATTTATTTTAAAAGCTATTTAATTAGGTTGGAAAAAAATAAATGTGCCCTCACTAATTGATTTTTTGTAGTTTATAACCACATTCCCCTATTGTAAAATTTCGCATCCGTCTCAGGGTCGTATGTGTATTTATTTATAATTTGGTCAAATTAGATCCATTTTTTTAGTAATTATGATATTTTCACATGCTAAAGGATACTAGTTATAATTTGGAGACTTTTCCATTGAGACACAAGCTTTTCTTTTTTTTTTTTTTTTTTTTTTTTTGGCGGGGCGCTAGGAGGGCATGGCATCGAGACACAAACTTTACCCCTACAACTCCAACAACTTGTATGAAAAGGTGAAAGAGATGACTTATTTTTACATATGGATTACACGAGCAAATTGAGGTTGTTAAAGCTAGGGATATAAGTTCCAATTAATATGCTAACAGAGGGTGTTTTGCTTGATTAAAGAGAGAAATAACTACACATTTTTTCCTCCCGGACTTGAAAAATGGAGATTTTTACTAGGCCAAAAACAACTAAAAATTGATCAACAGAGCATTGTACACAATTAGCCATATTCACATAACATAAAAACACATGTATGCATGCTTTTTATGTTCGCTATGACAAAAACTCGTCCGACCGTTTAATGGGTCTTTTCATTGTTAGACGGATCCAATCCGAATCGTGGTTTTTTCTTTTCGTAATTTCAAGTTCCAGCGGTTTTTGTAATTTTCAATTGGCCTTTTTGTAATTTCAAGTACCATCAGTTTTTAAATTTCGCTCACGTCCGTCCTCCTCCTTTTTGAAATTGAAAGAATGTTTTGTTGGAAAAACCTAAACAAAATTTGCGCACAAATCTTCTTGTTGCTTTTTATGTTGCAATTGAATGAAGATGATCAAGAAGAAGTTGTTCAAGACAACTTAGTTGCAAGAAGAATCAACCTAGCCGACTTACTCCAACGGATGTGAGATGGGAGAGACCATCCACCTTAGTTAGTAATTGGAAATATCGAGAGAAGGAGTAAGAACAAGATCCGTAACTCAATATGAAGTAATGTTCACTTGTTATATATCCTGAAATTGAACCAAATGATGTGTCACGAGCATTGGATGACGCATAGGATCCTGGCTATGCAAGAAGAGTTGAATCAGTTTGAAAGGAACAAAATTTGGGAATTGGTTCAATGGCTTACTCACAAAAATGTCATTGGTACAGAGAGGGTATTTAGAAACAAGATGAATGAGGAAGGATCTGTGGTAAGAAACAAGACATGATTGGTAGCCAAAGGGTATTGCCAAGAATAATGTATAGATTTTGACGAGACCTTTGCACCAGTTGCTTGATTGGAAGCAATAAGGATGTTTCTTACCTATGCTGAACACAAGAACTTCACAGTTTATCAGATGGATGCGAAGAGTGCATTTTTAAATGGGCTTTTGGAAGAAGAAGTCTAGGTGGAACAACCTCCAGGTTTTGAGCAGAAGACTATTGGAGACAAGGTGTACAAGTTCAAGAAACCACTTTTTAGACTGACTGAAACAAGTACCAAGAGCGTGGTATGATCCATTATCTCAATTCTTAATAGACAATGGATTTACCAAAGGAAAAATTGATAGAACACTTTTTATAATTCAAGATGGAGAGAGCATCTTCCTTGTTCAAATCACATTATTTTCGGATCCACAAATAAATTGATTTGTGACAAATTCTCAAAACTAATGCAAGCAAATTTTGAGATGTGTATGATGGGAGAATTAAATTTGTTCCTAGGACTTCAAGTTAAGCAAATGGAGGATGGAACCTTCATAAGCCAAAACAGGTATACTACAGATTTGATGAAGAAGTTTGGTATGAAAGAGAAATCATCTATGGATATTCCTATGAATACTTCAATCAACATTGATATGGATGCACAAGGCAAACCAGTGGATCACACAAGATATAAAGCACTTATTAGATCATTGCTCTACTTACATTTGAGCAGTAGAACTAACATCACCTTTGCAGTTGGTGTATGTGCAAAGTTTCAATCTGCACCTAAGGAAAGTCACATGACAACAACAAAGAAAATATTGAGATATTTGAAGGGAAGCCAAGAAGTTGGATTGTGGTATCCTAAGGAAGGAAGCTTCAAATTTATTAGATACTCAGATTCAGACTATGCTGGATGTAGAGTTCATAGGAAGAGTACATATGGTACATGTCAATTGCTTGAAAACAGATTGGTTTCTTGGTTCAGCAAGAACAAAATTGAATAGCTACATAAACAACTGGGGCTGAGTATATTGCTACAGGTAGCTATTGTGCCCATGTCTTGTGGATGAGACAACACCTGAGAGTATGATAATGAAGAAAGAGAAATTCTAATTATGTGTAATAACACAATCGCTATTGAAATTACTCAAAATCTAGTATTGCATTCTAGAACAAAGCAGATTGATGTCGATATCATTTCATAAGAGATCATGTTGAAAAGAAAGACATCACATTGGAATATGTCTCAACCGAGAAGAAGTTAGGCGATATATTCACAAAACCCTTATGTTAATAATCAAGGTTTGAAGAATTGTAGAATGAGTTTGGATTGATTGAGCTATGTTAATAAGCTCGGAAGACTCATTCAAAGCAGAGTTAAAAGTTGAAGAATTGAATAAGTTTTAATATTTCGTCGTAAAGAAGCTAAAATAGATATTCAACAGTAATCGAGTCAATCAAGCAATTGAGTCTCATTAGCGGATCGAAAAGTGGAGCGAGTCAATCCAAAATGAGTCACCGACACATTTATTGGCTAAGACAAAAACAGAATGTTTTTTAGATGACGTATATCGTCATTTAATGCCGCATAGTAAAGGTTGCTATATGAGGCCTATGATTGACCATAAATGTTACGTGCATTTAATGCGACTAATTAAAACATCCTTACCTTTTCGTCTCAACCATTGATCAAAATTCAAAATGCACGACCTGAAGTAGTCTCTTCATGTCCCATATATATCAAAAACCATTTCTCTCTCTTCTCATTTTATATTAAAGTTATCATATTTCAAAACTCTCTCGAGAAAAACCTTCGAAAGTTCTTCAATTTATTTTGAGAAATTCATCATGGCACAACATAAAAGTTTTGGTTCCGCCCTTGATTTTATCAAACTATTGAAGAATGTGTATGAGTGCATCGATTGATGCTCGGGGCTTGTGACACGATCGTCCGACAAGGAGAGAGCGAAGAAGATTGTTGGGCACTGGAGAAATCATGATTCTTTGAAGTTTCTCACCTTGTCCATGCCATAAACCATCTTGGAGGAGGTTGTGAATGGAAAAGATGCCAAGTTAGCTGCCAAAGACTGGATGAGTTGCTCACTTCCCATCGGTGGATTCACGAGTGAAAGATTACGAGTTCGACTTCATGAAGATATGGAAGGAGATCACTAAAGAAGAAATAGCCGATAAGCTAAATCCTTTAGCTACCAAGACTGTGATCAAAGAAGAGTACAATAAACTGATGGATGTGGTGGTGAAATGCATCGGCATCAACTTTGGCTCTTATAATATGCTATTTAGGACTATCTTGCCGATTGTAATGGAAGAGCTAGACATAAAGTGGAGTGAATTCATTTTTGACAATTTGTGTCACAATGTTGAGAATGTGGAGCTTGGCTATGGCATCATCATTGGGTATTTGGTGGAGAAGATAGGAGTCCCTCAGCACAAGGGAAAGGCATTCCATGTCACCAAAAGGTTGTTTAAGCATAACTAATCCTACCCAAAAGAAGGCCCATGCCAAAAAATAAGGGTGCTTCGAGGGGGAAACAGTTGAAAGCCTCACGAGGAAGAGACAATCGCTCCCACCGCCCCAATTGTTACAAGAAAGAGAAGAACAAATGTGCCTGCAAAGCGCTTGTTATTCTGAAATAGAAGACTTAACCCAAGAGTGGTTTGAGGTATGAGCCAGAGGAATTAGCTATCCAGATTGTACTTGAGACCTCTAAGACCAAAGAAGTGAAAATTCCTTTGGAGAGGCGTTCCAAAAGGAATCGCAAATTGTAGTATACTGCAGCTGCCCCCATTGAAAAAGCTGCAGTGAACACAACTGCTATCGAGCAAGCAGCAGCTGAGCAAGAGGAAGCGATGGTCAATGACACAGCTGCACTGGTACCTGAAAAAGCAGCTGCTGAGAGCATTATTGAAGCCGTTGAGGTTATTAGGCCTCATATTAAAGACGAAATTGCTGAAAGAGATACAAATGCTTATGATGAACTATGATCCCCTATTTATTTTGACTTCAAAGCAAGGCTATACAGATGGAGGAAGTTGAATTTGAGTGAAAGCTGCATGTAGTTTCAGAGGCCAGAGATGATTAATGAGGAAGTGTGGCTTCTGAAATTCTTGATGAATGCCTCAGTTGTTTAATCCTTAGACGAAATATATGCCACCTCCATTTTATTTGAAAGAAGGAAGAAGAGAAAGCAAAAGAATTGGCTACGGAAAAGAGCACAACTGAGACACACATATGCCTCTTTAGGGAATCAGCTAGGCAACTTCCTAACTACAGCAGGAGCAGTGACAATGAGAATGTTGAAGGTGCTAATACGATCAAAGTCGCACAAAATAAAAACACGCCGTGTCGTGAATCCCATGAGTTAGCCGAGCAAGCTAATTGTCCTGGAGTTGGGAACCATCATCCCCCACTCTCATTAGTGAAAGAGTGGTGAGAGATACCACAGCTCTCCCATCACAAGCTCGATCACATGAAGACATCGCAAGTAAAGGGGATGGCGATGAGACTGGATCTAAGTTGTGGATCTTGATGAGGTAATTCGGAGGGTAACCCGGTGGAAACAAATTGGACAAATTGTCTACAGATGCTATTGAGACAGCACAAGACAAATTGGTTTAGAATTCAAGTGAAAAAGCCAAGTCCCCTGTGACAATTGACCCCAAACCCATTGAAAATCAGTCAGCTGGTGAGCCAGCTAAGAGGGGAAAGTGGTCACACTACAGCCAGGTCGGAACAGGCTATAGGGGACCAAGAAGTTTTGAGTTTGGAGGTGATGGTGAGACAACTGAGAAGGATGATGTTCTTGCCAGTGAAGTTTTAATGTGGAGATTGCTACAGGTGAGGTACCAACAGAGTTGAAGCCAATGAAGTTACAGAGGTTGAGACCACTGTAATAGAGGCAAAGAATAGATCCGTTGAGACCATGATAGTTGAGACAGTTGCTCAAATTGAAAGTGCAATTCTGAAGTTGAGACATCTAAGGATGCCTCTCTTGTTGAAGACCCAACATTGGTTCAAACTCTTTGTAGGTATTGTAGAAGGCCCTTGATGGTTAAGATCGTGAAATTGTGGATGAAGACCCCACTAGCAGGTTGGACGTCTAGGGGAACGTTGAAATATCCGTGACGCCCTAATGATTCATGAATCAATCAACTAAGCCCATGGTCATCGATGCTCTTCTGAAATTAACTTAGAAGTGAATATTCCAAACAGATGAAGATCTTTATGAATCGGCCTAATATGAAAAGGTGGCTAGTGATAAAGATGTCAATCTTAAATACACCATAATGAGATTTGAGGTAGTTGATGCCCCACCTCCACTAGTGAAATATCGTGCATATGAAGCAATTGAAATAGCGATTGCGGTGAAGATGTTAAGATAATCGAGGCACGATCGGCTCAACGAGGCTACCACGATTGCGTTTTTGATGAAGCTTCCACGACCGAGGCAAATAGAGCTATTGGTCGGAGATGAGAGAAGTGTTCCCGAATGAGGAGTGGGACCTTCCAATGATCCTAATGATATTTTGGGAATGTTGCATTTCCCATTCATAGAATAAATCCCATTTGAAGTAGAGTCCAAGGAAGAAGTCGCCCGATTCCATGTTCAAGTCAACATAGATGATATGCACATCCCTTCGGATACACATATTGTTCCATAATGGCAATGATATATTATGATTTTTGTCTTTGAAGATATCGGTGAGCAAGCATCAAACTTTCGATGAGCTTTCAAATCCATGTGTGTAGAAATGAAGAACAAGTATCGATAATCATGATGCCACAACCATCGGGATATACGAGGAGTTGTGCTCGGGATTAACGAATGGGTGCGAGATACAAAGGCTCTACACGAGGAGCAAGTTGGCTACTTTAGATAGTTGTATTCCAAGTTCTTTGGTCCGGGAGTCGACCAACTTGCCTTCCAACGAGTGTCAAAGGGATGGCATTGCAAGAATAGAGATGAGTCACCTAAGCGATATGGAGCTACTCCAAATGAATATGGAAAAGAAGATGGAGTACATAGAAACTTCATTAAAGGAAGAGATCTCATCTATGAAGAAGGCAGCATATACTCACTCTAATCAAGAAGCGGCGAGACTCCATGACTCACAAGAAATTGGACTCCGTTCTCTGATCAGTCCAACTACCTTCTCGAGGTGACGATGCCAAAAAGAGGAAGAGAAATTTGAGAAAGTACCCCTTGATCATTAAAGGCAAATGCACCACGTCTATCTTTTCTCAACTTCCTCAAGATTGTCTCATAAAAAGAAGGCTAAATTAGCCTTGAAGAAATCAAAAAAGTGATAGCTTGTTAGGAAATTTATTGAGTAGATTTTGATGATACCATGTAAAACTAAACTAGGAAGTTGGCACCCCATTTTCCTTGTAATTTGTATTGTAATAGATAGGACTAGAAAAGTGAATTAAGTCGGCCTATGCCAAAGTTACAAAAAGTCAGCTGCGGACTATATGAAGCCTCTGTTGTGTGTGGTAATGATGTGAAGGAAGTCAAGGACTCGATCAAGGAGAGTCGGTTGGGGAACAATTGTAAGAAGTGTCGTCAAGTCAACTTAAGAAGCCAAGTCTCAAGTTTAAGTGACGGATGAGTTATCCATTGACCTGGAGCCGACTCAAGTCACTTAGGTACAGCATGATAGATCTAGTCAAGACAACCGACTTAGACCCGTTGATTAAAGTCAAGAATATTACTCAATATAGTAATATATCAAAGTCAGAAGGTCTAAAGTGTTAGTCCCGAGAATTATACAAAAGGAATGAACCAATGGGAAATACTGAACCTTGTGTCGACACTCGCAATGCCGCAAAGACATTTAATACGAGGAAGGGTCAACATCAAGGATGAGACCAAGACAAGCCAACGGACACAAGTGACATTTGAAATTAGCCTATCACTTCAACGGGCAAAATTTCAAATGTGCACTATAAAAGATCGAGGAAGTTATAGGTTACCCGAACCACGAGCAAGCGAGCAACTTTCAAGCATTTAACCCGCAATATTCTCATAGACATTCAAGCAATTCCTCAAGCCTCGAAACTCAAAGGAAATCGACGCAACACAAGTTGTGAATGAAAGACAACTTAAAACCTGTTGAAGAGGAAACTTTTGAAGAAATCAAAGGGGTCTACTCTCGAAGCTAGGATTGTAGAAAGGTTCCAGGTCAAACCATTATCAAGTTTGTTGGAGGGCTTCGTGATCAAATCCAAGAACTTGAGAAGTGAGCTGAAGTAGCAAGGCAACTGCCCTGTGAAGAAGCTGAGTCGCAAGAGAAGCCAACTGTGTGATCAAGGCTGTCTCCAGACTGTTCACCACTTTGTAAACATATGTGTTATATAGTGGATTCCTCAAGGACTTGGAGAAGAGAGGATTGGAAGAATTACTCCATCTTCGAACCTCTATAAAATATTTGTGTCATTTACTTTCAGCAAATTTACTTTCCTACATATTCATTTTCTATCTGCTGATCATATTTGCAATCCAACTGAAAATAACAAAGTGCTAAAATCAAGTGTTTAAAATAAGCTAAAATCTAATCTAAGAGTGTTAAGTCTTTCCATTTGTTAAAAACCAATCATCCAAGTTAAGTATTTGGCTTGAGCGTGGAGTTATACTATCAACAAACTCTATCGAAAGTGCTGTTGAGTGGGTAGCTTATTTGAAAAGCCAACTTAGTTGTCCATCAAGGACACAATGTTTGAGTCAACTCTGTTGAATTATTTTAAAAGGACTAAATCGAAAATTTGGTAAGGTTTATTCAACCCCCTTCTAAACCTTACTTTACACCCCTTGGGACGTACATAGCTAAGTTGGACCAAAGCTAAGAGGAGAGGATCCATAAGCTAACTATCCGATATGGTGGTCCACCAACAAGGATGCTCCTTAGGGAAGAAGCTACTCCACCAACAGTCCGTTGGAAGAAAGATCTAATGATGAGTTTGGAACTCTTTTATCAGAAGGATACTATGCTGGAATGGACTTAGCTGATGCTTGGTATTTGTATTGGGCTAAGGTCTTAAGAGATATTGAAGAACCTAAGAAGCAGCCGAAAAGAAAGGCAAGAGTTAGCAGGTGTTAAGAGTCGGCCAATGCCCAAGTTCCGGGAGGCGAATTTGTAGGGGGAAAAAGTTCAGACAGAGGAAGAGGCAGAGATTCTCACTCTGGTGGGAGAGGCAAAAGCTCTCCACCAAAAAGAGTAAGTGGGATGATGGCCGTAAACCCTCTCAAAAAGGACTATGATTGTTGGATTGGGCCTGGATGAAGCTCAGAACAGAGAAGCTGCACGCAGAGCAACTGAGCTGGCATGCAAATATGTGCAGGATGAGCTGGGATTGAGAGAGATTGAGGACGAAGAAAAGAGGAAGGCTGAAGTAGAAAGAAGGAAAAGAAGAAGAAAATAGCCAAGAAGATAGATGTTAGCTGTCTAAAAATTTTCTGTTGTATTTTTACAATTCATTGTAAATACATAAAAATAATGTAAGTGTTGAATGTTCATTAATAAAATTGATTCATTCTTTCAATTATTTAAAATTCAGCACATGATGTTGTAAATAAGTTTTGGCATCATCAAAAAGGGGGGAAATTATTAGGAAATTTATTGTATAGATTTTGGTGATACTTAGAAAACCTAGTATTAGAAAGTCGACACCCCAATTTTTGTATGTACTTTCAACTTTGTAATAGTTAGTAAATTAGTTGAGTCAATAAGCATCAAAGTTGAAGATACATAAGACTTGCTGAAGAATGCAGAGAAGAGTCAGATGAGTCGCAGCTGAGTGATTCAGAAGACCTTAAGTCAATTACATCAGTTCTGTCTTTCAGAAGACTTAAAAGCAGAGTCATTCAATAAATGAAGGAGACGACTCATCTTATGGGGTAAAGCTACTGATGGACTTAAAGAAAGTTGAAGAAGTCCGTTGCGAAGAAAGTCAAAGATTTGCTCATTTTGGTAAGGAGACATACGTGCAACCTTAAAGTTGTTTTGCAAAAAGAGTGTAAAAATTTGGAATCTATGGAATGGTTGTAGAAGTCGAATCGTTTTGCAATCGCAAGTACTAAATTCATAGGTTGGGTCAACATCAAGATGCTGCAAGAACAAGACAAGCCAACGAACAAGATTGTGAGTTTGAATTTGTATATATCTTCAATGGACGAATTTCAAACTCTCACTATAAAAGGCTGAGAAATTTTTCAGAGAAAACAAAAGGAGCAAAATATTCAAAACGTGACATAAGAGCAAACAAGCAATCAAGCAATCTACAAATACCCTCTCAAGCAAAGAAATTCTTACATACTCAGGCCTACATTCGAAGTTACTTTATCCAACACATCTTTGTGGAAGATAGAAGTTATTCTTCAAGTTAAAGAGAAAACTTTTGTTTAAGACAAAAAGAGTTCTATATTTCTAAGAAGTGAAGGAGATATAGTGAGGTTCTAGTTTGAACTGTTTCAAATCCGAAGGAATTTGGGTGATCAAGTTATGAAGATTTGAATAGTTGAAGTAGTGAGGCATTTCTTTGCGCAACGAAGATCGAAGATCCGAGTCCCAGTGAAGCCGAGTTGTGTGATCAAGGCTAAGCTTGGTGTTGTTCTATTATAACAAAGTCATCACATTACTTTAGTGGATTCCTCTGGGAGTAGGAAAAGAGTGGAGTAGAGGAATTATCCCATCCTCGAACCACTATAAAATAATGTATCATTTTATTTCTGCATTTAAATTCTGCAATTTACTTACTTGTCTTTTTATTGTGATCCAACTAATAATAACAAGCTTATAATATAAGTGTTGATAACCAATCTCTAAAAGGGTGTAAAGACTTCCACCGTAAAATTAAGAAAACTGAATTTTTAAAAGCTAACTTCACTGAGCTGATTTACTCTATTAACAGTTCTCTCAGAGTTTGTTGAGTTGTTAACTCTCCTGCTGAAGTTTGACCCAACTGTCTCTCAAGAGAATTATATGTTTTCTTGCAAAAACTCTGATTCTGTTTTAAATCGAAAATTTGGTAAAGTATATTCACCCCTCCCCCTTTCTAGACTTTACTCACACCCTTGGGACATACGTAATTGAGAGTAGGTCATATTATATAATTTTTTTGTTATTGTCCCATGGAAGTATTAGTAATGAGCTCTCTGTTTTTTATGTGTGTTGTCTTAGTTGCATTGTAATGTATTAATAATGAGCTCTCTATTTTTTTATGTGTATATTGTTACTTTTCAGGCTTTGTGCTGTAAAGTGTTAAGAAATGTATTACTGTTTAGTATTTACTCTGAATAGTAATAGTTCACACTGTAAAGTATTAGTAATATCTATCTATTTGTTTTTCCGTTATTCCGGTAATTTTGTGACACAATGTAGACCACCATGTCTTTGTGAGGTAATATATAAATTGTCTACTCAGCAAAAGAAAGACATGGAGGATATTAGTTTTGGAGGATCAATAATGTGTGGGGTGAATGCAATCCCCACAAAAATATTGAAGTGGTTTGTTAATAATTTTAATGATTCAAGTTGACTACTTATGATAGACCAGAACAAGAGTTTCGTTGTGATCGATGATGAGATTTATGACTTTTTCCTTCTACCTGGGAATGAATGTTTGATGTTTTAAGGAATAATGAGAAGTTGGAGAACTTGGTTGTAATAGTTGAATGAATTGATAGGTATGGTTTTAACGGGAAAGATAGTTTACCGTTGTTGTGGTCTATTATTGAGGAGGGGATGGTTGATAGTGGGGATGACTTCAAAAGATTTTTTTGTTATATTGCTTATCTTCATTCTTCACACCAACTGCTAATTGATTGGTGGATTTTGATATTCTTAGGTCACTAGTTGAGGTTGACCAAATATGCTAATTTGATTGGTGTTCATATGTTCTGAATAGGCTTTGTTTTCTTGTCAATAAGTACTAGAAGAGTTATCTTAAGAGTCTGAGCGTGTATATATTGGTTATGCGAATCTTATATTTTCACAGATTGAAATGGTAAGGCCGTCCGGAACCCACCACTCTGCCCTTGATCCAACACTAGAATACAAATAAAATCAAGAACAAAGTTGATGAAGAATGTGTTGCTAGGGCTTTTGGCCAATGAGAACTGTTGGCAGATAGAAAAGACAGTAAGCTGAAGAAATAGAGCAATGAAATTGAGAAAGTTGATGAAAAATGGAGTAAGCAAGTTGAGAAAGATCGGGAAAGAATGTTAATGAGGAAGGTGAAGACAAGGAATCGTTAAGAAAATGCCCAAGGAGAGATGTACGATACGGAGATCCATAAATGGCAAAAGTTGTAAGGTATGTTCTTACATGTATTAGATGTTGCATTTGAAAGTATTATGATTTTTGCAAAAGTAATAATATTTTCTTTTTAAATATTTGTTGTTTTTTGCAAGATATGGTGAATTATCTATGCTCCTTATAAGGGACATGAATGTTATTTTTCATTCCCACATGGAGGGATTGAGGAAGCTGGAGACATAATTGCAATAAAAAGAAACTTCACTCTCCCACTCACTTGTCTAATACTCAACAATTTTTTTTTCAAGTGCAAAATTGCATAAGTATATTGATCGGTGGTTATCAATTTCGAGAAGATGAAGAAATTCACCGATGCTCCAGTGGCTTTTTTGATATTTTCACTCATAAAGAGAGAGGATTGTTGTCGGATGTGAATGTAGAAGCGTTGTTGATTGTGTTGCATCACTTGAAAAAGATGAAGAAATAAAAGATGAAGAATCGAAAAAGGGTTAATTAACTCGATTCGAGGTATTAGTAGTTACTCCGAATAGTATTAGTTGTTTATCTTGCAAAGTATTAGTAATGAGCTTTCCGGTTTTATGTTTGTAGTGTTCATTTCGGGCATTAACTATTTTGTAAAGTGTTATGAAATATATTACTATTTACTTTGAACAGTATTACTTGTTACATTATAAAAGATTAGTAATGAGTTCTCAATTTTTATATATGTGTAGCGTTAGTTTTCAGGCTTTGTGTTTTAAAGTGTTAAGAAATATTTTACTAATTACTCATAATGTTTTTAGTTGTTATACTATAAAGTATTAGTAATGAGCTCTCTTTTTTATGTTGTAAAGTGTAGTTTTATGAAATGTATTATTAGTTACTCTGAATAGTATTAGTTGTTATGTTGTAAAGTATTAATATAACATTCAAAGTATTTGTCATCTCATGTGTTTGTGAAAGCATTTGAACGTTGGCTCATTCCTAAAAAGCTAGTTTTAGATGTACATTCATGAAGAAACACATCAAGAATTTTAGTAAAAAATTGTCGAAGGAGAAGATTGTGTCGACTATTGTTTTTCAATCACAAATGATAAAAAGAGTAAGTAAACTTGAATTGTACTTATTTATGTTGTTTGAAAAATATTTTTCTATTCATTATCAATTATCGTAAATTATTTTTTTCGATTAAATGAACTAATTTTTGCACATGATGGTGTTTATTACATTATCATTAGTGATAAGTCTACATTGAATGATGAAAATATGATCCATGCGAACATAATCGACATAAGGTCATTGATTCTCAATAGAAGACGGTGGATGCAAGTAGGTGAAATATTTTTATTTTTATGTTCAGCATTATGTAAGCAATGTTACTTTTCATGTAGTGTCATGTAATACATTCATGTAGTGGTATATTAAAATCTTGTTATTTGTCATGATTATATGTCTCAAACATTTCAAGAAAGCCCTGACAGAGATTGGTCGAAGGATCTCGAGAGATTGTTGGGGAATATGGATGAAAATGTTTAGAGTAATGGAGAGTAAGATATTATTTATTTCTTATGAAAAGTATTAGAACTTAGTACGAAAAGTATTAGTTAATATTATTTTTTGTTGAAATTGTAGATAATTTTTCCGATTTGCTTCAAAGAACATTTTGTCGAAGTTGTCAATAGTTTTATTCGCAATAAGGTGCAATATCTAGATAATTTGGCCCACCACGAAGCTGATGTTGAAAGTTATAACAAACTTGGGATTATTATTGTAAAGTATCATATTTGTTATTTTGGATTGATTTCTTATTTTCGAGTGACTTCTTATACATTATATACAACAAAGGAATTTTTCTATTTTGGCTAAAGAGTTTAATCATCCACAAGCTAAAGAGGTTGAATATTTTTCTTGGGAAAATATCCGCTTACTAAGAAAACCAATATGCACAACGCCAATTGTGGTATTTTCTTAATGCACTACATCTAAAATTTTATGAAGGAAGTCTATTTCAGTCCGATTTGAAACAAGTATGAATATTGTTGAACAAATATTTATATTAATTCATATTTGTCGATTTTTTTAATTTTTGTCTGTAGCGCATTGTAAGGCATACTTTATGAACATCATATTAATCCGAATTATTTTGAACCAGTTAAACGAGAAATGAATGCCAGTTGAGAAGGATGTTCTTGAATTTGTAAAGGTCATGAAGTAGCTTGAGGAATGATTTTGATGTAAGATTTTATTGAATCAAAAGTTAGATTTATGTGTTTTCTGAGTATTTTTTATTAAAATAAAGTGTTTTTGATGTCTGATTCACAAGATGTTATGGTGGAGATCATATTCTTTGGATTTTTTTGGTTGTTTAAAAATAATTCATATGAAATTGTAGGGAAGTAGTCATAGTTACAAGTAAATGTATTGCTATCGATTAATAAAAGTATTAGTGTCTTGCTTTGGTTAGCTCTTCATGAAGTATTAGTACAAGAAAATAAATTAATAATTAATCATCAAAATATTAGTGCATCGCTTTTGTTAGCTTTGTATGAATGTATCTAACTTCCAAAAGCACAATAAAATCAAGTTTTTATAGAAAACAAAAGTTGTCAAGAATAAAAGTATTAGCATCATAACTTTTGAACAGAAAAATATTAGGTTTGAACAAAAAAATATTAAATATTAAACATAAAAGTATTACCACAAGAAAGTAATATTTTAGACATACAATAACGAATGTATCTAACTTCCAAAAGCACAATAAAATAATATTTTTCGGACATTAAGGTGTCATAATTTATTATGCGGACCACTTGGTAATAGCTTTTTACAACGAGTTGGTCAAGAATTTAGACATACAATAAGAATGTATTAGCATATACATTGAAAAGTATTTGCAAATACGTTAAAATGTATTAGCAAAAATGTTGAAATGTGTTAGCAAATACATTGAAGTATTATGCCATAATATAAATCGACACACAAAACAAGAATGTATTAGCAAATATGTTGAAAAGTATTAGCAAATACGTTGAAATGTATTAACAAAGACGTTCAAATGTATTAGCAAATACGTTGAGGTATTATGCATATCGAATAAAGTCTGAAATAATTAACCATGCAAAAATATAATTAACATTGCATGCTTATCTCACAATATGAACTCACACATAAACAAGAACGTATTAGCGGATACGTTAAAAATATTAGCAAATACATTGAAATGTATTAGGAAATACGTTAAAAGTTTTAAGCCCTGTCTCTAAGAAATATTATGTAAAGATAAATCGGAATAAAGTTATAATAATCATCCATACAAAAATACAACTAAAAAAATAGTCTAGGATTAGGAGTCTTCGATCCGAACTCATTCGATGCATGAGATGCGACATGCCAATGCTCTTCGTCTCGTTGTTTCTTGGGAAGTACTCTTTCATTCTTTGTTTTCTCCCCTTTGTAACTAAATGAGTTGGAGAATATTATTAGAAGAACTAGAAATCTCGGTTTGTCTTTGCAGAATGCAATGTAGCAACCATCAATTCATCAACTACCATAGAATCCCGGTAATAACCATCTTCAAGGATTCTTCTTATTTCTTTATTTTCCTCGCGTTTAAATACGAGATTATAATACGTGCACGTCATTTCATGGCTCCAAGGAATGCAATCGTAGGCTTGTTACATTAGTCATTTTTTGTAAATTTAGTCCATTTTCTTTTGATATAACGATCTGGTATTTGAGCCACCAAATTCACGTGAAAAACCTTTAAGGAATGACTGCACAACAGACCGCACTCTTCAAATCTTTTGCAAGTTCAACTTATGAATTTTTTCGCAGTACAAAATGTCACAATATAGGAAATCACTCCATCATCATGCAAAACATTATAAACATAATTTCGCTCTCAATATGCCACAATGTACAAAAGTAGAACTTGACTTCAAAAATTCATCATCAGTGTCAGCGTGTATACCTCAAAAGCATACTTGAATATCTAGTTAATGGTAGTACAGATGTAGGAGCAACCATTAAACACTCAAATCTATATTTTTCTTTGTTGCTTTCGAACACTTAATTGTTTCCTTGAAAATTCTATAAAAGTCAGCGAAGACAATATTCCAGTAGCGAAAAAGTCTTTGTTTAATGATGTACTATTTCTCCCATAAATCAAATAACCTCTTAAACCACATATGATCTTCCAAGCCATTTTTCAAAACCATGTCGTCCAAATAGACTTGAAATTCAGCTTCATCTCTGCACCCCGACAACACTTGTTAAATATGTGTTGAAGCATTTGTCATCTTTCAACTTCTCGAACCAACTCACATACTTTTGGTAGAGGTTTCATAATCATAATGTATGTCATGTTCCTTGGAAAACCTACATAAAAGCAAGAGTATAACGTTTTACACTGAAAAGTATTACCTATCACACTGAAAAGTATTACTACTAACAAAGAAAAGTATTACTTATAAACAAAGAAGTTAAGTATAAACTGTATCGCAGTTTGTATAGTAAGATATTGAAGAGTTTAGTGATTGTTACATAAAAAAACAAGAGCATTGCATATCACACCTAAAGGTATTACTAATAACAAAGAAAAGTATTACATATAAACTCAAGTGCAATTTCTCTGACTACATTTTCAATTGAATTTTGATCGCTAGATCTTGATCCATAAAGATTGAATTCTTAAAAACTTCAAAAAGTCACTCGAATGATTCGCTTTTCTCACCCCCAATGAAGGTGCAATCAAACATTATGTTCTTCCAGTGATTATTGATCCCAACAAATGTAGCACAAATCAAACTATACTAATTTGTACGATGCGTTATATCAAAGACAACAACATTACCATATATCTTGTAATCTTCCTTCATCACTGAATCCCTCCAAAATAGATTACACAATCCCCCCACATCATCTAATTTTACTTATTTGAAAAAGAAGTCTTGATCTTTAGCATCTTGTTTATACAACGCGTGCCTCTATAGCATTCATTTTTGAAAGGATTCATAAAATTCAAGTGATTCTTCATTGTATGATCAATGCACTCATGACATCCTACATCTTGTGCCATGTAATGGAAAGATTGATGGTTCTCATTCCGGATGAAATCATCTCCTCAATAGTATTAGTTATTTAGGTGGTAATCACTCTTTCGGAACGTGCAAATGACTCCAACCTTTTTTAGTGAGTTCGTGATTGTGCAACATATTATGGTCAACTATTTCATAAAGACCATCTTTGTTCAGCAATCCCTCAATGATGATATACACCATGTTCGTTTATTATAAAAAAAATTCAATGGTGTTTTTGGATCGCGAGACCCCTCACAAGAATATAAAAACTACTTTTCCGTCATAGTCCCAACTTCATTGCATCTTGTAGTTATTTTAAGAATACTAAAGAAATGTTGTCGAGCATTGTTGCGATACATTATATATATATATATGTTCAATATTATCCATCTTCATACCAAAAAGAGACCAGTCATATCTGTTATATTAACAGAAAAAAATAAATAACAGGGGAAGTGTATGAAAATGATGATATTTTTATCACAAAACATAATACTTTTTAATGTATAATACTTTTTCACAAACAAAAAATAAGTAACATATGTACCTTCACCATCTCTTAGTATGATATTACCCCTCTGCTCTTTGTCATTATGGCTTTCTTCATTCTCATCACTCTATTAGTATTATAACACCTAAAGGTAATACATTTTAGGAACAAATAAGAAAAAAGATAGACAATAAGATGCAACTGCTACAAAGTGTGGTATTTTTATGTTGGAAAGTCTAATATTTTTATTTAATGCTTCTAATACAATTTAAATGTAACTTATATTAATTTTCTACAAAGTTGTCCCTTTGCATTATAAAACAATTACTTTTTATGGTGGAAAGTCTAATACTTTTCTTTAATACTTCTAATACAGTTCAATGCAACTTGCATTACTTTTCTACAATATTGTCCCTTTTAACTATAGAACATATATTGTGCCGTATCGCATAAGGTCTTTTAAGTTTGGGTAGCCGGAATTAAAAATGCTCTCTCTTCACTCCTCCCCAAAACACTAGCTTTATTCGTCGGCCCATGACTAATCCGGTCTCCACTTCTGATCTGGATATGGTTGCCGACCATTTTTTCGTCGTGACATCCCCTCCACAAATTTCTCCTATGATTATGTCTTGTGCGAAGGCCATGCAAAACGATCTCTCTAAATCTTAAACTAATGGAACTTCCCCGATCGATTTGGCGAGTGCCCACACAATCTCTACCTCACATATTTGCTTCAACGTTTGTTTTCCCAAGCCCTCCTTCTAGGGTTTCCCAATCTTACCACTATTGCTGCGATATCTTCTTGCCCAAGTAACCTACTGTGTCTAGCCCTCTTGATGTGAACCGTAGCAACGACGTGCTTACGACCCAAACAACAATATGTTGTTAACCCAAGATCTTCACTAGCTCGATTAAAGATGGTGAAAACCTCGACCCGTTGCTTAGAAAGGCAAGAGCCTTGGTATGCGTAGACGCCACAAACAAATGCGGAAGTTTGTTTGATAAGTCGAATTCGCAAGAAGATGAACAATCTTGAAGCTCTTGAAAAACCCAAAGGGTTGTAGAGAAAATCTCAATTTAATATTCAATATCAAAATTATTTTCTTAAAAATAAACAAAGTTCAAACCCAAAAAGGAAACTCAATCGCGATCAAGGTTCACGTGTGGGCGAAAATACGCGTATATGATTTTCGAATCAGTTCCTGGTGTCTTCATAATAGTTTTATCCCTTTCTCTTAGCTTTCCATAGCAACTTGAATCAACCCAATAACAATTTTGTAGAGAAAGTTATGGCTCAAATACTAAACCCTGCTAGTCTGAAAATCGTTGACGCGCTTGGACATTTTTGAAAGCAATCCCTTGTTGTTTGATCGTCCATGCTTATTTTCGACACATGATTAACTACCATGATTCTACACTAAATATAATTGGCCCTTAACGTGAATTTGGTTACACAAATGACTTAAAACAACGAAAATAAACACCTAATCTGTGATAAACAAATACAAGAACTCAAGAACTCAATTACATAGTCTTCAATAACTCGAGATAACTTGCATTTGGTGTTGCTCGGATCTATGAATCGGATTCACATCATTCCCCTTCTCTTGAAAGAGATTCATACTCGAATCCGAATGTTGGACCCCAATGGTTGAACGGTCATGTCAATCCACCTGGATCAAAACCAAATGACAAGTGCAATCATCTGTTTCTCCACAATCGTGTAGCCAAGAAACAATACAACTAAGCAAAACAAAATTAAATATGTTAGTACTTAAAAACTCATTCCTAGATCCCTTCTCTTTTGCCATGAATATAGATCTTCCTCGAATTTTACCTAAATGGCCATAAACCCTATGTTTTAGGCCCACTCAAAATTATAACACTCTTTTTCTCGGCCATCACATTAAACTCATTGATACCCTTAGCGGGACTCTCAATGTTTTTCTCACTAAATCTCTCACTGCCTCTCCGCTTCATAATTTTTAATGAATCATGAGATGTAATTGAAACCCTACTGGAGGACTGTCGAACTTGGCTTTTAATCCTTCTATGCGACCATGCTGTCTTTCATCCACTTTAGCAAATTCAGCTTCGATGGCTTCTCTAGTCTTCTTGAAAGCTAACTCATCTTTTTCTTCAGCTGACAAGTCCTAAGGCAACTGTGAAAGAAGTGAGCTGGTGGATGAGCCTTGTTCGGGTTTTGCAAGCACTATCTTCAAGGGGGTCTTCTAAGGGTTCCTTCCCGCTTAATTCCACTACCTTCCCCTTTACTATCTTATCCCTTTTTGGCACCATCACCAGGGAGAGTCTTCTGAGAAGATTTTGACATAATAAGATCCACTTTTTCATGAGTTTCATAGTGAGCTGTTATGTTTTTTGAGCGCAGAGCCTTCATTTCTGCATCCGTGATCTTTATCTTTCATGACCATCATTTCCATCCGCAGATTGGCTTCAGTCTTAAGAAGGTCCTGTTTATGTTGAGCTTTCAGCAACTCCATGTCTGATTTATGAGCCTCGTCTATTCTGAAAATATGGTCCCTCTGCCTCTGTTGAAACTTAGCATTTTCAGCACTCGAAATCACCATCTTTCAAGCAAGGACTTGAAGTAGCTGACTTGTTCCCTTCGGAGTACCTTTGTTTGAGCTGTGCATTCCCTGATTCTTAGTATTGTGCGTTCAATGTCTCCAGAGATTGTTGCATCATGATTGCCCAGCCATTGGTTCAGAGCAGCAAATCCTTTCTCATTGTTTTCTATTTCTGAGCAGATAACCTTGAAGGCTTTTTGAAAGTCTGCTGCGTCAGTGGACTACTCTTCTAGCCATACTTCATCGAAGTCAAATCCAAACGGCACTACTCGGAGATCATCTCGGAGCTTCAAATTCTTGGGGTGGATTTCCATGGTACAACAAATGACTCTGTCTCAAGGGTACCTCAACTACAAATGGGAAGTAGTTTGAGAACAAATCATATGGGACAAAAGGAATTTCCCCCACTCCTCCTTCAGGAGCCTTTCCTTTGCCCTTCATACTTGCTTGACTCTATGTGCCTCGATTGTTTTAGCTTCATCGGTAGTCGTTGTGTGTTAGCTGCGGAGTCGATCGATCCTCACTGTCTTAATGACTTCATTGGACTAGTTTGTGTTTCCTTTTGAGTAACCCGTGCCTCGGCTACCTCAAAGAACGTCATGGGCTAGGGCTAGTGATGGCACCATAGGGGATGGGCCATCTACCAAAACAAACTTCGTGCAAGCAGCTTTCTCGCTTGCCTCCCTCATTTTTGCCACAACTTCCTCGATTTTTGGGTCCTCCACTGGTTTTTCTTTGTGAGAGTACTCAACTTTGTCTTCTGTAGCAAGAAATTCTATAGACACATTTTCTTCCTCAGAGTCATGTAGTGCAGTAATTTCTTCCATCTCGGTTGACTCGGGTGAGGAGAGTGGCATTTGTTTTTATTATTTGGCCACTTTACCCAAGGAAGTCTCAACCTCCTGTGGGCCTTCATTACCCTCAACAACAGTCTCAACCACTGTGGGACCTTCTACATTGTGTTTAGCAGACTCAGCTGCAGCAGGGTCTTGGATATTTCCTTTAGCAGACAAAGCTGCTTTGGGGTCTTCAATGGCATCCTTAGACGTCTCAACCTCTTGGTTGCGCTTTCATGACCAACAATCTTAAGTGCCATGGTCTCTTTTTCATCCTTCGCCTCTTTTGCAGCAGAAGAACTTCATTGGCCGCAACAGCGATTGGGATTTCGATTGAGACAGTCTTAACCATATGAGCCTCGTCAACCCCACTCGGTTGTTCTATTATAGTCTCCTATCACCTCCAAGATTCAAGTTAGTGAGGTCTCCCACAATCGCCTCCAACCCTGTGGTGTGTACAATTTTCCCCTTAGCTAGTGCACCGGTGATACACGGACAGTGGGGTCACTAGACACTTGAAACTCGACTATTTTTCCCTATGAGTGATCAACGTCTTGGCGAGTTGTCTCAACAACTATCGCATGGGTTGGCTCGGCTAAGGTTCCTCTACTTTTCCTTCCTTAGATTCATCGCCAGTTTCCTGGTTTGTCCTTGGAGTGCACAAGTGAGGTTGAGGCATCAATGGTCCTCACCATTTATAATATATCGGGGGTAGGAGAGATTTGCATGGATGAAGACTCTACAGGCCCCTTCGCAAGGTTTGATCATGCATCTCCTTGAATTCTCTTAAGGCGTGCTTGACCATTTCGGCCATCATCTTGGATCATCATCGGACCTCCAACACTTCGACATTGTTGTCACTTTGCTTGAGCTTTGCAACGTCTTTCGGGGACATCATCGAAAGGGTAAGAATGAGGTTTCTTTGACTCCTCAATTGCCTTCGTCTTCTCATTTTCCTTCATCTTCTCCTCATCCTTCTTTTAATAAAGGATGGTAGTGTAGAAATCGGGCCCAAAGCGATGAATTGCTATGTTTCCCAAAAAGATCGGGAGTTCTTCCTCGGGAAAGCTTAGGCGGGGAGCTTTAGCGAAGCAGATGTGTCCACGGGGACGCTCTCGGTGATTCCCCTCACCGGTAGTTATTTTGTTGGCATGAGCTTGTCTGCGGGCAGAAATGTTTGCCCAAAACATCTTCTTGTTGACATGGAAGGGTTTCCCATTTCGGAGAGGAACACCATTCACCTCCATCAAGTGGCCTAAGATCGAGGCCATAACCAAGAGAATTACCAAACATTCCATATTCTCCTATAGTCTTGTTCATCACATTCGGCACACTGACTTGCCAAAGATGAACTCTGTCCAATTAACTTGCTTCTCCTCCATGATCGCCGTCATGACAATCAACTTAGTCCGAGAGAGCCGATTGAATGCTCCAAATTTCATATCAACACCATAAAGCCACCACATACATCGGTTTGTGGTAGTCTTCTTTGATTAGCTTCTTCAGGGCGTGTAGTTAGGTTTCGCAGCTGACCTTAGGTTTAACTATTTCCTTCGGGAAGAAGCCAAATCTACATCCTTCTCGATTATCTCCTTCCGTCGAGAGGTTGGGAGATAACAATGATCGATTAAGTCTGCGGCATTGTCGCCTTAAAGTCCTTGATGTGGACCGATGAACGGATCTCATCATTGTGAACCCGATCATTCACGTAATACATAGCGACCTCCTCGAGGTAAGTGTGAGAGAACTCCATAGACATAAATTTCTTGAGACCAACTTTCTCAAGTCGTCACGATCTTCTTGGCTAAAACCTTGTCCACACCTTGCTTGACAAGGCCTTAGAAATCCATTGTTGGTCCTATGTGGATCTTTTCGGTGAGCATTGCATAGTCAAATGCGATGGTGCCATTTCTATCCTTAGATTGAGATTCAAACGGAGAAAAGAGCTAGGGTTTGAACTTTGTTTGCGAGAGAGAAATTGTTTGAGTTTTCTTTGAGAGAAAGAGTGTATGTGAGGAGAGAAAATTTGATTTCTCTATATATGGGATATGAAAGGATGGTTTTAGAATTCAAAAAGATGAAAATTGATCAACGGTTGAGATCACATTTTGAAACTGCATTAATTTTCCCGCATTAAATGCAACAACATTTATATCCAATCATGGGTAAACTTGCGCAGGATTTTTCTTTGAAATTATAATTACTTCTAAAGTAAAGACTAAAACATTCCCTCTCACAGCAAACGACTGCGTTTTGTCACTTAGCTCATAAATAACTCACTATCTTCATTTATGACTTAACTCTCTTTCTCTCTTGACTGAATAACCACTCGGCTGTGCAGCTAACTGATACAGCTGACTAGCCATCTTAGCTGTTCACTTGGTTGTTAAGTGAAACTCTGTTGAATTCCATGTCTTTCATCTTTAACTCTGCTGATTGAGTCTTCTAAGCCTCCTAACTCAGCTCAATAAAACCAAGCTCATTCTTAAGCTCTTCAAATCTTGATTCACATAATGGCTTTGTGAATATATCAACTAACTGCTTATAAGTAGATATGTATTCCAATGTGATGTCTTTCTTTTCAACATGATCTGTTATAAATGATATCTGACATCAATGTGCTTGGTTCTTGAGTGCAATACTGGATTTTGAGTAATTCCAATAGCACTTGTCTTATCACACATTATTGGAATCTCTCTTTCTTCTATAACATAATCTCTCAGTTGTTGCCTCATCCATAAGACTTGGGCACAATAGTCGTCATAAAGAATGTACTCGACCATTTTGTGGATGTGGCTATTGAATTTTGTTTCTTGCTAAACTAAGAAACCAACCTATTTCAAGCATTTGATAGGTACGATGTACTTTTCTGTCAACTCTACATCCAAAGATAGTCGACTCACGAGTAGCCAACTAATTTGAATCTTTCTTCCTTTGGATATCATAAACCAACTTCTTGGCATCCCTTCAAATACATTCGGATTCTCTTGGTTGTAGTCATGTGACTTTCCTTTGGAGCAGAATGAAATATAACACATACATCTACATCAAATGTGATGTCTGGCCTAGTTGCTGTCAAATAGAGCATAGATCCAGCGAGAGCTCTATATCTTGTTTGATCAATAGCTTTGCCTTCTGCATCCATGTCCATCTTGTTCAAGTATTCATGGGAATCTTCAATGATGACTTCTCTTCCATACCAAATTTCTTCATTAAATCTTTGGTATATTTTGTTTGACTTATGAAGGTTCCATCCTTCATTTGCTTGACTTGAAGACCTAGAAAGAATGTCAGCTCTCCCATCATACTCATCTCAAATTTTCCTTGCATGAAATTTGAGAATTTGTCACTGACTCTTTGTTTGTGGATCTAAAGATAATATCATCCACATATATTTGAAAAAGCAATATACTCTCCCCATATTGAATTATGAAGAGTGTCCTATCAGCCTTGCCTTTGGTGAATCCATTGTCAATGAGAAACTGAGACAATGTGTCATACCAGACTCTTGTTGCTTGTTTCAAACCATATAATGCCTTCTTGAGCTTGTAGACTTTATCTCCAATAGTTTTCTACTCAAAGCGTAGAGGTTGATCCACATAGATTTCTTCTTCCAAAAGTCCATTCAAAAATGCACTCTTACATCCATTTGATAGATAGTGAAGTTCTTGTGTAAAAAGATAAGCAAGACACATCATTATTGTTTCCAATCTTACAACAAGATGCAAATGTTTCATCAAAATCTATGCCCTCTTTTTAGCAATACCCTTTGACTACCGATCTTGCTTTATTTCTTACTACAGATCCCTCTTTATTCATCTTGTTTCTAAATACCCACTTAGTACTAATAATATTTTGGCGGGTAGGCCTTTGAGATAATTCCCAAACCTTATTTCTCTCAAATTGATTCAGCTCCTCCTGCATAGATAGAATCCACTATGGGTCATCCAATGCTTGTGACACATCTTTAAGCTCAATCGGCAAATGAAACAAGAGAACATGGGTTCATGTTGAGTTCTTGATCTGGTTCTTACTCCTTCTTAAACATCTCCACTGATAAGCTCTGGAGGATGGTCTCTCAACCATCTCACATCTGGTTGGAGTAAGTCAGCTGGATTCAGTCTTCTTGTAGCTAAGTTATCTTGAAAAACTTCATCATCATGCAGCTGCAAATCTTCAAGTTGTCCTTGAGATTCGGCTATATGATCTTCATCTGGGTTGAGTTTCTGACATCTGCCTCAACATAGGGACTCTTATGAACAGTTAGCTGATTCATCTTGTCAGCTAACTCATCAATATCTTCTTCATTGACATTATGTTCATCAAAAACCACATGGATAGACTCTTCTGTGACCATAATCCTCTTTTTCAATACTCTGAAAGCTTTACTCAGCTGAGTATCCCAAAAAGATACCTTCATCAGCTTTAGCATCAAAGATTTCAAGTTGTCCTATGCCATTATTGTGAATGAAGAACTTACACCAAATGATATGAAAAAATCCAACATTGGGCTTCCTCCCTGACCAAATTTCGTAAGGGTTTTTACAACTGCCTATTAATCATACACATATTTGAGTGCAGCAAGCAGTATTAATGGCTTCAGCCCAAAATATCTTAGGCAATCCAACTTCAGCTAACATGGTCAGCTTCCTTGAGAGTTCTGTTCCTTCTTTCAGCTACTCCATTCTGTTGTGGAGTTCTTGCAGCTGACAACTCATGAGAAATACCATTTTCTATGCCTGAGTTATAATCCCATTGACAAACTCAGTTCCTCTATCAGACCTTATCTTGATAATGGTTTGACTCTTCTCATTTTGAACTCTTCTCATCGGTGAGGAAGCACGCAAAGTTTCCTTCTTTTTACACATAAAAATGGTCTATGTGTATCTTGAATAATCATCTACCACCACTAAGGTGTATTTCTTTCCAATAATGTTGGGTGGTTCAACAGGACCAAATTAATCCATATGTAATAAGTGCAATATCCTTGTTGAAGAAGGACTTGGCTTATCCTTGAAAGAAGACTTGATTTGCTTTCCCCTCTGGCATGCATCATAGATGCTTTCCTTCTTGAATATAAATCTGGCAATTCTTCCACAAGATGAATCCTTGCAAGCTTGCCGATTGTCTTAAAATTCAGATGGCTCAGATTTTTGTGCCACAAACCAACTTGATTTAGTTTGTGCTCTTTGTTATGAGACATGTGTTTGGTATATCAGTTGACCAATCTACTACATACATGTTTTTCTGTCTTGATCCTGATAGCACAACTTTATTAGATTCATCGTCCTTGATCTAGAAAACTCTCATGTTGAATCCTACATTGTAGCCCTATCACAGAATTGGCTGATGCCCAGCGGATTGAAATTTAGCCCTTCAACATAGGCTATGTCGTTTATTTCTAGTCCATTTTTCCTTATGGATCTTGTGCTTTTGATCTCCCATTGAGCTTCATTTCCTCCAAATATGACTTTGGTTTCTCTTGCTTCCTTGAAGTTTTATAGATTTATTTTATTCTCTGTCAATGTACCAGGTTCCTTGGCACTCAGTTGTTCCTTGAACCGCAATCCGAAATTAGTTTTAGGTACCCATACTTGCCTGGGTCCCAAGGGGTTAGAACTATAAGGTGATCCAACCAACCTATAGCCAAATGGTCGACTTTAAGAGGTTGCCACCTTTCATTTCCATTTTCATAATAAACATTAGCAAATTGCTTAAGAGCTTTAGGCTCATCGATGTCTCTTTTGTCTCGTATGCCTTTGTGTGAGCTCGTGCATTTACTTTCTTAGGATAGTAATGAAACTTTTGTGCATATTGGGCATTGTGCTTGGGTGCATATGTGTCGATAATGGTTCCTTTGCCTTAGGAATGACCTATTTTGAGTTTGAGGTCTTTGCCACTTGGGCTTGTATCCCTTAGGACTTGCTGATGTCTCATTTGATTGTTCCAATCAACTTGGCTAGTATAGTTTCTACCATTCCCATCATATGGCTTTTTCTCTTGAAACCTCCGGGGCTTTTGGTAGTTCGAATTTTGTTTCAACTGCCCTCTAAACATACTCGATGGATTTTCGCTTTACCTTTATATCCTAAGCCTTGACATGGTTGTGATTGTATTTATGAGTGGGTGTGGATGCAACATATAGTACTTTGGATTTTGGACTCCATCATTACTTGAGGATCCTTTTTCCATTACCACTCTTGGAGTTTGGGCATGCAAAAAGGAATTAAATCCTATGTCTGTTTTATCTCCACTTTCTTTTTGTATCATTATCAATTCATCCAATGATTTGGATGCCTTGGTAAATGATGCAATCACATTTTTCAAATCTTTTTCCGTCTTTTCTATTTCAGCTAAGTCAGCTTGAATTTTAGCTATTTCAGCGTTCAACTTAGTGTTCTCAGCAGCTATGTGACTTAGCGTACCTAGCTTTTTAGTCAGTTGTGAGTTTTGGTTTTTGAGCTAGATGTTTTCCTCATTTAAAAGTGTGTGAGAGGTTTTTACGTGCTCAAAATCTTTCATCATTTTGCCTAATTAATCATAACGATCAGTGGGTAATGGAGTGTTTGTGTCCACTATCATCAGAATTAGAATGAGATGAGTTAGAATGCACCTCATCTTCCTGTTCTTTGGCCAGGAGGCATCAAAGCCTTTTTTCTTGTGTATCGAGGAGTAATCGGCCTCACTTCGCTATATCTGGTTCAACTGTTCTTTACACATTTCGGCCGTGCACTTCAGACACCGACAAGTTTTCTTCTTTTCTTGTGTTCTCTCTCTGAAGACTTTTTTTTCTTCCTTATTTATATATTTGTTGAGTGGTGGATAGGGACAGTCAACAGCAAAATATCCTGGTTATGCGTAATTCGGCATAGATAGGTTTTCATCTTTCGGAAGTCGGCTTATTGACTCTACGATATTCGATCCTACGACGGTCGACTCTCTTTGGTGGTCTATATTCCCTTGCTTTGGAAGGTGTTGAGTGTCTTACGGATGATTCACCCTTGTTTCTTTTATAGTTCATCTTTGAAGAACTTGTTGAATGTCTTTACTATTAGGACAATCTCCTCCTGGTCAATGGTTTCCTTAGATTGACTATTTTGGATTGCCATCATACATCGTTAAAATGTTGTAGGCGCATTAAATAGCCCAAACGGTAATCTACGAAATGCAAATACACCATATGGACATGTAAATGTTGTCTTTTCTTGGTTCTCTGGAGCAATCACAATCGATTATACCCCGAGTACCCATCCAGGAAGTAATAGTATTCATAACATGTAAGGCGATCTAACATTTGATCCATAAAGGGGAGGGGAAAGTGATCTTTGCGAGGATTCTTTGCATTTAACTTTCGACAATAAATGCAAATACGCTGACTGTAACAACTCCTCGTAGCTAAGATTTCATCAATTTCACTTTTTACTATCGTCATCCCTCCCTTTTTTGGTACAACTTTGTCTTGGACTTACCCAATTTTCATCGGATATATCAAATATTATTCCATTATCTAACCATTTAAGTGCTTCTTTCTTAACGACCTCTTGCATAATTGGGTTAAGTCTCTGTTGGTGTTGCACATAAGGTTTACAATCATCTTCCATTCTTATCTTATGCATGCAAATCGAAGGACTTACAATCATTTATCCATACGGGCGTGTAATTACGAAGGCTTGTACCACACGACCTGGCCGTGTTTCTCCACACGCCCATGTGGGATGTCCAGAACGCTGTTTTCTAGTATTTTCTTCTCCGCAGACTCTAAGGCAAGCACAAAATTGATAACCTCATTTTTAGTAATGTCAAAAAACATACCTTGGGACTCTAGTGAGTGACTTAAGCACCATTCCAACGCGTCTCTCATCACAACATGTTCAAACTCGGCTTCAATGCATGGGGTTAGAACATCAATCATGTTGTAATGTTCGATGTTTTCATGAAATTGCATAGCTTTGTAAATCGAAAATAATATGTGTTCATCATTTACTCGCAATGTTAGTTCACCTTTTTGCACATCGATTAATGCTCTACCTGTGGCCAAGAAAGGTCTTCCCAATTAGTGGATCCTCTCGGTCTTCTTCCATCTCCAACACAATAAAGTTTGCTGGAAAGACAAATTTGTTTACCTTCACTAAAATGTCTTCTATCACCCCTTTCAGATATGTTACCGAGCGATATGTTAAGTGTAGGGTAATTGTCGTAGGCTTTACTTCGCCTAATCCCAATTTAGAAATATTGATAACGAAATCAAGTTAATGCTCGCACTTTAAGTCACATAGTGCTTTATTAAAGGTTGTACCCCTATTACGCAGGAATCGTAAAACTCCCAGGATCCTTAAGCTTTTGAGGTAACTTCCTTTGAATAATTGCACTACACTACTCTGTCATTTTACCATTTCATATTCCGAGATTTTTCTTTTCTTTGCCATGATATCTTTAAGAAATTTAGCATAATTTGGCATTTGTTCTAAAGCATCCGCAAAATGTATCGATTTGAATTTTCTTGAAAATTTCGAGAAATCTAATGAATTGATCATCCAATTTCCTTTTTTGAAACCTTTGCGGGAAAGGGATAGGTACCTCGTTCTTGCAATTGTTGGGGCACATTTTACCTTTTCTTTTTCCACTAATGGTGGCGCCACCTTTACTTACGTGTCTCCGCTCCTCGATTGCTTCTATTTCTTGATCAATTGGCGTCTTTGGACCTTCATAACTTGTTCCACTCCTCGAGACGAATGGATTGGAACTGTTCTCCCCAGATCTATCCTTGTATCTTTCGGAAATTTGCCTTTTCGGTGTTGGCTTTGTATTGATGTAGCAATCGCCCCACCTTTCCAAAGATTTCAATATATCCTTCATGTTAGTATTTAATTGAGTTACGATCCTCGGTCTGTCTATCTTGGCTTCATCCTGGTTTAGTCGAGCTCGAGTTTCTCCAATGAATGAAGCTAACATATCTTCTAGAGATGGTTTATGTTCCTTGGCAGCCCGATTATAGTAAGATTGTGTTTGCGTATTTATGTAGTTGTTGTAGCCTTCTTTGCCCCACAAAGTTTGATTCTTCAACAACAAGCTGCGCCTCTCTTGAAGTTACTTGTTGCATCGCATCCAATTTCATACTTAGCATGGATATATGTTCGTGAGTATGGCTATCTTATCCTCATCCCGAATTTTGCGATATGTCTATCCTTGGATCTCTCGGATGGCCATTGGTAACTATTGCTCGCCATCTCCTCTAAAAATGCTAGTGCCTCCTCCGGATATTTCCTAGCGGTGCACCCCGGATGCGGCATTTATAATCGTTCTCGTCTTGCCACTCAAACCATTATAGAAGTACTTGACCTGTTGGTAGTCGGGATATCCATGTTGAGGGCATTTCTCAAAGCAATTCCCGGAATCTATCCCATGCTTCATATAGTGGCTCAAAATCTAATCGCTTAAAGCGGGCGATTTTGATTTCAATTGCGGCGTTTTACTAGGGGAAAATATTTGGCTAGAAAACCGACTTAGTTACGCTAATTTCCGATGGTGGTGTTAGAGAGCATAACCATCCTTTAGCCTTATCGCGAGAGATAATGCGAAAAGGCATCATCGAATGATATCCTCGAAACACCATTCATCTTAACCGTATCGCAAATTTCTAAAAAGTGCGCGGATGCGCTTTGGATCCTCAACGACTCTACCCCAAACTAATTTTGTGAAACCATCCGGATCAATGCTGGTTTTAGTTCAAAATTATTTGCATTGATCGGCAGACGGACCATACCCCCATAAGTCCGACTTTCCACTATTTGGTCATGTACGCCCCCGCCCCGGTGGGAGCTCCTCATTGATTAAGTTATTCACGGCATTCTAATTGTTCTCCTCTGCCATTGCTTTAGTTCTTTTCCTTAGTTGCTTCATTGTTTTCTCGATTTCCAAATCAATGGGTTTTGGCCGGGTAGATCGGGAACGCGTGATCTTGCACTATCCGCACTTAACAAAAATAATGTTAGAATCAAAGAAAAAAAAATAATTTTCGAAAAAAATTACAAAAATGCTTCAATTAAGATTGAACTACTTATTACTATATTTAAGTAGAATCTTGTTCGCCAAAAAATATTTGTTTGGATCTTACAACCGCAAGTGTACGGTGTAGTTTATAGAATAATGGCAAGCAAGGTCGTATTCTTAGGAATTGACTATGAAACACTTAGGCTATAATAACATCGCATTCCAATTTTATTGAAGCGACCAAGAATATCACAAGTTTATAAAAATCGAAAATAAAAAGAAAAATAAATAAATTTGCGAACCCCACAAGTATTTTCAACAAGCTCGAAAGTAACCTTAGGCACATAATCTCGGCATGTTTCTTCAATATAAATCCCATTAATGTTTAACAAAATCAATTCGTGCAATTCTATGGGTTCAATTCCTAAGTTAGTCTATTCCCCCCGAGCGGCGCATAAACTTGATGAGATTAATAACAATTGTAGGTCTCCAACTGGATACAACTATTATTAACTCCCAAAAGATCTATGAAATGAATGACTCCTATAAACGATTTGTAGGTCTCCCAACTCGATACACCCATTTATGTTTAAATACGGTTTAGTCTTTCTTACAACTCCTCTTCCAAATTTCACACTAACAAACATGACATGCAAATTATTGGCCAAATAATAAGCAATTAAGAATAAGCACTCAAATTCATAAAATAGAACACATGAATTAATTAAGAAAACAATTGTCGGGATGGATTTTCCTTTCAAACCTTGAAGCTCTTGTGCTTAGTAGATGCGAAAGGCCTCGTGGTGTTCTTCGCAACCTAGCCCTCCTCTCTCTCGAAGACCTTAGATCTTGTGTTCTGTATAATTTGATGTATTGTATAGTGTATGAATGAATGAATTTTCGTACAACCCTTGGTCCCTTTATATAGGTGATTGGAGAGATCATCGATAGAGTTACAGTAGGATTAGGATTCAAATCCAGCCACGATACATCGCGATTGGCCGTGTCAACCCACACGATCGGGTCGTGAAAATACTAAATCCTACCCTTGGTCCCTTTTTCTTAGAGTTCCATAGCCACTTGAATCCTTAATATCTATTTTGTAGAGAAATGTATGGCAAAATACTAAATCCTCGCTAGTGTTGGAAAGCGTTAGCGCATTTGGACGTTTTTGAAGGAAATTCCATTTTGTTCGACCGTCCATTGCTTCTTTTCTTCATATCTTTGATCATACCTTGTCTTTTGACATATCATTCGAGACATGTTATCACCTTTTGTCCAATTTAGCTCAATTTTACGCAAAATTCACAAGAGTACACATGATATCACGCCAACAATGGAAATCAAGTAAAACACACTAAATATACATGCAATTGCATCAATTATATATCAAAATAAGCCCTTAAATGCATGTATATTTTACACGTATCACTTGGTGATGAAGGATTTCTTAATTACTTGGACCCCCGACCGTTTTGTTTCCAAATATGTGAGTTCGTGACGGGGTTTCATAGATGTGGTTAGAACGTAGTGGTCGGATCCTATTGATTTTGCATGTACTTGGCAGCGAGTTATTACTAAATTGAAACGTCTCAAAGGTGCTCTAAAGGCTTGGAACACGTTGGTTTTGGGGATATATTTTAAAAAAGGAGGCGGTTTTTGAGTTCTTTATCTAACATTGGGCGGAAATTGCGAGTGATGGTTATTCGATGAGCTTTTATGTCGGGAAATGGAGAAAATGGCAGAACTTTTCCAGGTTCTTGATAAGGAATATGACTATTATCTTCAAAAAAGTCGTATTGCTTGGCTCAAGGATGGAGATTGTAACTCTAGCTTCTTTCATACCACTACAAAGATAAGAAAGCGTCGCAACTTTATTAACATGATGCATTGATGGTGCCATCTGTCGTGATCTGCGATGATTGCGGATCATGTGGTTGATTATTATTTTTGCCTCTTTAATTCCTCTTTCACGCCGCGCGCGCCCTGGCTTCCATTAATGGAATAATTCCAAATTGAGTTTGTCTTGATCAAAATGATAGGTTGATTCGTAGGCCGATTCTTGAGGAGATTCATGTTGTGGTTTTATATATGGATACTAATAGCGCCCTTGGTCCGGATGTGTTTTCTAGTAAGCTTTTTCATGTTTCTTGGAATATTATTGGTGATGAGGTAACCTAGATGTTCAACATTTTTTCGATCATGGAATCATCGACCGGGCTTAATTCTAGTTTTGTGGTTCGATTCCTAAAATTTGGGAGGCCATTTGAGTCGATCAAGACCAACCTATTGTCTTAGTAAGTTTCCTTGTAAAATCTGTTACTAAAATTCTATCTTCGCATTTTGCGGAGGTTACTAGCTCTATTATTTCCCCTTCTCAATTTGGCCTTATTAGTGGTCGTTGTATTCATGATTGCATTGCAATGGCTTCGAGTGTGTTTATTGCCTTGATAGATGGGCTTATATGGGCAACATGTCTATCAAAGTAGATATTCTTAAGGCATTTGACACACTTTCTTGGGATTTTTACGATGGCTACTATGAATGCTTTTGGCTTCTTGCCTGTTTTTGTACTTGCATTTTTCGCATTTTGCAACCGCCAGGTTGTCCATTCTCATTAATGGATCTCCTATGGGCTATTTTGAATGTTCTCAAGGTGTCCACCGGGGATCCTCTCATTACCTCTTTTATTACGTATTCTTTGAGGAGGTCTTTGAGTTATCTTATTTTGCGGCGAGGTTCGAGACAATGCGTTGTCATTTATTATAGCCGATCGTGGGATTTCTTTTCCTTTTCATTTGTTGTATGCGAGATGATGTCATTATTTTTGTCAGGCCACTTCGGTGAATGCTCGCATTATTTCTAATGTTGCAGTTCGATAAAAGGAGCTTTCGAGGCCAATATGCAAATCGAGAAAAGTCGATGGTTTACTTTGGTTAACATATTACTCATAGGAGCGCAATTCTTCGTCGGTTAGATATGATTGAGGATGACTTCCCTTTTTGTATCACGGGGTTCCGTTATTTGCTCGTATTCCCGTAAATCTCACTTGGAACCTATTACGGATCGTATTATTGCTAAATTGATGAATTGGAAGGGAAATTTTATCAATGGCAGGTCGTGCGTGTTTGGTGGAATATGTTATTTATAGCTAAACTTACAAACTATGATGGTTTACAAATGACCATCCAACCTTATTAAGCATATTGATAGGGCAACCCATAACTTTATATGGGTGGGGATACTACTAGAAAAGGATTGATATAGTGTCATGGGCTCGGGTTTGCGCTCCTATATCCGAGGGGGTTTTAGGAGTGAGATCAATCGAGTCATGAATGGGTTATTTTTGATGAGTCTTTTGTGGGATATCATACAATCGGACTTGTTTATGGGCGGCTTTCTTGAGTCGTTTCTTTAATCCAAGATTGATCCCTAAAAGCTTTGTTTTTACTCATCGATTTGGAATGGGGTTAGACATCATATACAACCTTAATTGAAGATTTGAGGTGGCTTATTGGAGTGCGGAACAAAGGTTTCTTTACGGTGGGATAATTGGCTTGGGTAATCTATTGTCGAGTGCTTTGGTATACCGCAAATGATTTTGATGCGTTTATTCTCAAAGTGTTGTGGATTATTTAGTTGACGGAGTTTGGCATTTCACTTTAGGTTTATTCTTCTTTGCTCGGATATTGTTTTGGATATTCTTATTCATCCGATCGGGAGGATTTTTATACTAGAGTTTGGTCTTGTTCATTACGAGGAGATTACTTCTAGAATTGCATTTTAGACGATACAACCAAGATTTCCATTGTTAGTGGGGGAAATGGATCGGCCCAGTGCATTCCCCATGGCGCTTCTTACGGAGGATTATTCATAACAAGTTGTCGTTATGGGGAGTTTATAAATTTAGGGATTTATTGGGCTGTCGATTTGCCACTTTTGTTATCGAGAAGGGGAGACGTTGGATCATTGCTTTATGGATTGCCCTAATGTTAGGCGGTTTGGGCATTTACGGTGGATCTTTTCAAAGTTGATATTGATAATGCTTTGGCGCTGGAGAGTTTCTAATCCAATGCATGAAGGTTCATTTTAGTTCTCAAATCGGTTTCTTGGCGATTGGCTATTGTTTTTTGCTTTGGGTTATTTGGTTTTATCGGAATCGTTCTATTTTTGATAATAAGCGCATACGTGTCATGGTCATTCGGTCCATTTGATGTCATTGCTCAAGGAGCCAAATCATGCTTCTGATCGGATTTATGGATAATTGTTGCTCGATCTCTACATACTTCATTCGTTGGGCATTTGGTCACCCAAACCTTATAAGCTTATGTTACTCTTGTTCGGTGGTTGGCACCTACTAAGGGATGGATAAAAATTAATAATAATGGCGATTGCCTTTGGGTGCATCCGGATCCGCTGCCGGAGGAGTATTTATGAACTATTTTGATTCTATGGTTGGTTGTTTACGTTGCGCATAGGGGTGGGATTTGCTTTTATGGCGGAGCTTTTGGGGCTACCACGGCTGTGATATTGCTTTGGCTCGTGGATGGAATTTTATCGGTTGGAATTTGATTCGAGAATATGTGGTTTCTATTTTCTTTGTTTTTTCGTGTCATACACCTTGGATCTATCGGACTCGTTTCTCTCGGCTATATAAATAACTTAGTAACATTCATTTTTGTGTTTCTCATGGGGTTGCGAGATGCTCTATCCAAACATGCGCACGATTTGGGTAGTTTTGGTGGGAGACCTCACCTAACTTTATTAAGGACATGATGGCCAATGATGATACTCTATTGTATCATTTTCGCCATTATTTTTGGATGAGGGTCATGCACGATGACTCTTGGCGTCGTTTTTGATGATTGGGACTTCTTAGTCTTTGACTTGTATCGGTTTTTTGTTTTTGGATTTTATTCTTCATTTTTCTCGAGGCTAGGTAACCGGCTTATGGTTACATGGATTATTAATATTCTTTATTTTCTTCTCGGGGTACTCTTTTTCCTCTCAAAGGTTTTCCCATAAGGGTGGATTTTACCTTGGGAGATTTTAACGAGGCCCCCCTGCAACTAGCCAGGCATCCCATTTTTGTTTTATTTATTCTCGGTCTTGTGCCTTGATCCTTTTAAGAATTTGAGTTGACGCAAGTCATATAAGTCCTTGGGGACAGCTAAGTTGGCTTACAAAATAAAGTTACCCCACACAACTCGTCGAAATTTGTTGATAGTATAACTTAGCTATTTTACTAACACTTTAAATAGCGATTGACTTGGTTTTTAATAAACGGAAGACTTTCACTCTTAGTTTTTGAATATGGTTTTCAACACTTGATTTAGCGGGGTTATTATCGGTAGACTTAAGCAATTTAACAATCAGTTGATATAAAGATAATGCAAGAAAGTAAGTGTGATGAAAGTAAATAGACACAAGAAATTATTGTGGTTCGAGGATGGGGAAATTCCTCAAATCCACTCTTCTCCAACCCCGGAGGAATCTACTAATGTAACTTGACTTGGTTACAAAAAGGTAGTCGATCGAGTCGGCTTTGATCACACATCTAGTTGCTCCGGGACTCGCTTCTTCACAAGACGGTTGCCCTTCTACTTTAGTTTCCTTCAAACCTTTGGACTTGATCACTTAGTCCTCCAATAGGTTCAAAGCTCGGTTCGATCGGAACCTTACGACACCTCTTTTAACCTCGGGAGAGTAGACCCCTTCTTCTTGATAACAAGTTTTCCTCTTCAACTGATGAAGTCGTCTTTCCTTCACTAAGTGTGTTGGATTGATTTTTTCGAGTTTATGCTTGAGGATTTTCTATATAATTGATGCATTTGCACCCATATTTACTATATTTTTACTTGGTTTCCTTAAAAAGGGCATGATCTTTGCGTATTCTTGTAATTCTTGCATGAAAGCGGAGCTTCAAATGAAGAAATATCAGTTGGAATGCCCGGCTAAGATTGACGAATGCAAAGAGAGGATCAAAACAGCGGAAAAAATGGACAAAAACACTTCACATGGCGGGACCGTGTGGAGTCACACGGCCGTGTGGAAGTGTCGGTGTGAAATCACACAACCGTGTGAAGTTGGGCAAAAACAGTACGGGAGCGGACTCACACGTCCATGTGACCAAGGGCTCAAGCCCAGGACCACACGGCCGTGTGGTGCCACATGGCCGGCCATGTGGGACTTTGTTTTGATCGTTTTTGAGTGTTTGCTTCCGTTCCAACTCTACAAGTGATCTCTCCAATCATCTATAAAAGGGACCCAAGGCTTGCACGCAAATACATCACTTGATATAGAGAAAACACATCAAATAAAACAGAACGAAGGAATCGAGGGCTTATGAGAGCAAAAGGCTAGGTCGCGAAGAACACAAACAAGGCTTTCGCATCTAGGGAGCACAAGAGCTTGAGGGCTTGGAAGGAGAATCCATCGACAAGAAGGGTTTTCTTTCTATGTCTAAGAACTCTTGTCTATGCTTATATGATGTCATAATATTGATTCAAATTAGTCTACATGAGTTTGTAATCAATGTTTGGCCAATTTTTCGGATCTTAGGGGCATAATCGAAACTGTGGATTCATGTTAAATATGATTATTTGTTTTTTTAATTACTTTATGCTTTCTATTTTATCAATTTGTTAGTGCAAAATTTGGACGATGAGTTCTAACAAAGAAGAAAATCGAATTGGACATACACGGATGTAACGAGCCCCAGGACTTACAAATTGTTTGTTGGGAGTCATTCAATTCACAAATATTTTAGGAGTTAGTAATAATTGTAAGGAGTCGGAGACTTACAATTGTTATTAATCAACTGTTTATTCACCCGTTTGGAAGGGGAGTAGACTAACTTAGGAATTGAACCCATAGAATTGCATGAATTGGTTTTTAAAACTTTATTCGCATTTAATATTGAAGAAGCATGTTGAGATTAGGTGCCTAAGATTGCTCCTAAAGATGTTGAAAATACTTGTGGAGTTCGCAAATTTATTTTTATTTCTTTTTCTTCATTTTTGATTTTTTAGTTATAAAATTTCATAAGATCGGTCGCTTCAATAAAATTGGAATGCGATGTTATTATACTTTAAGTGTTTCAAATATCTATCCTTGAGGAATACGATCTTTCTTGCCATTATTCTATAAACTACACTTTACACTTGCGGTTGTATGAACCAAAATATTTTTGGCAAACAAGTTTTTAAGCGCGTTCTTGAGGATTTATTAGATTCTACTTAGATATAGTAATAAGTAGTTCAATCTTAATTGAAGCATTTTTTTGTAAATATTTTTCTTTTCTTTTTCGATTTTTTTTTTCGGTTCTAACATTGTTTTTAGTGCATGATCACGCGTTCCGGATCGACCCATCAATTCCCATTGATTTGGAAATCGAAAAGACCGCGAAACAACTAAGGAAAAGATCAAAGCAATGGCGGATGGGACTAATCCGACGCGATGGTGAAGAGAAACAATGAGGAGCGCCACTAAGTGGCATCCAGGATCGAATTGTGGAAAGGCGTGAGAAGAAAGCGATTGGGACTACTTCCCGGTAGGAGGTATGTCAAACTTATGGTGGTGTGGCGGTCGCGATCAATGCAAACAATTTTGAACTAAAACCGGCATTGATCCGGATGGAGTCACAAAACTAGTTTGGGGTAGTAGGTTGAGGATCCAAACGCAGCATCCGGCGCACTTTTTAGAAATTTGGGATGTTGTTAAAATGAATGGTATTTTCCGAGGATATCATTCGATACCGCCTATTCGCATTCTCTTTACGCGATAAGGCTAAGGGATGATTTTGCTCTTTAACACCACCAACCGCAAATTGGGCGAGAACTAAGTCGTGGTTGCTAACCAAATACTTTCCCCTCAATAAGACATTTGCAATTGAAATCGAGATCTCAGTTTAGGCAATTAGATGTTGAGCCACTATATGAAGCATGTGATAGATTCCAAGAATTGCTAAAGAAGTGCCCTCAATACGAGATATCCCGACTACCAACAGGTTGATACTTCTATAATGGTTTAAGTGGAAACACAAGAACAATTATAGATGTTGCGTCTGGAGGTGCACTACTAGGGAAATATCACGAGGAGGCACTAGAATTACTAGAAGAGATGGCGAACAACGATTACCAATGGCCATCCAGAGATCCGAGGATAGGCGTTTATGGAAATTCGGGATGAGGATAAGATCGCCATACTCACGAGAATAAATATCCATGCTAAGTATGGCTGGATGCGATCACGACAAGTAACTTCAAGAGAGATAGTAGTGGTTGTAGAGGAAGAAAATTTTGTAGGGCGGCAAGGTTACAACACTACGAAATAATCAAACACAACCTCACTATAATCCGGGGTTGCCAAAGGAACAAAAACCATCGTAGAAGAGATCTAGCTTCATTCATCGGAGAAACTTGAGCTTGACTAAACCAGGATGAAGCAAGATAGACAGAATCGAGGATCGGGTAACACAATTAAATACTAACATGAATGATAGATTGGAATCTTTGGAAGCGGTGGGGCGATTGTTATGTCAATACATGGCCAACACAAAAAGGCAAATTCGAAAGCCACAAGGACAAACCCAGGAGAATAGTGCCAATCCGTTCGCTCCGAGGAGTGGAACAAGTTATGAAGGTCCAAAGATGCCAATTGATAAAAAAATGGAAGCAATCGAAGAAGCGGAGGACACGGACAGAGGAGGTTGCGCCACCCCATGTGGAAAAAGAAAAGGTAAAATCTGCTCCAACCATTGCAAGAAGCGAGGTACCTATCCCTTTTCCACAATAGTTTCATTAAAAGAAATTAGATGATCAATTTCTAAATTTTTTGAAAATTTTTAAGAAAATTCAAATCAATATACATTTTGCGGATGCACTTGAACAAATGCCAAACTATGCGAAATTTCTTAAAGATATCATGGTAAAGAAAAGAAAAATCTCGGAATATGAAACGGTGAAACTAACAGAGGAGTGTAGTGCAATTATTCAAATGAAGTTACCCCAAAAACGCAAAGATCCCGGGAGTTTCACGATCTCATGCCTAATTAGGAAACAACCTTAAATAAAGCACTATGAAACTTAGGTGCAAGCATTAACTTGATGCCGTTATCAATATTTCAAAAAGCTGGGATTAGGCGAAGTAAAGCTACGTCAATTACCCTACAATTAGCGATCGCTAGGTAAAGGTAGACAAACTCATCTTTGAGACTTCATTGTGTTGGAGATGGAAGAGGACCGCGAGGTTCCATTAATTGCAGGAAGACCATTATTGGCCGAGATAAAGCCCTAATCGATGTGCAAAAAGGTGAACTAAAATTGCGAGTAAATGATGAACACATATTATTTTTGATTTACAAAGCTATGCAATTTCATGAAAACATCGAACATTGCAACATGATTGATGTGCTAACCCCATCCATGGAAGTGAGTTTGAATAAGTTGTGATGAAAGGCGCATTAGAATGGTGCTTAAGTCACTCGGTGGAATCCCAAGGTATGTGTTTGGATGTCACTAACAATGAGGTTATCGATTTTGTGTTTGCCTAAAGATTGAAAGTGAAAATTCAAGAAAACATCGTTTCAAACATCCCACACAACCGTGTGGAGCAACACGGCCTGGCCATGCGAAGCATACCTCCAGATGCACATGGCGTGTGGATCAACACAATCAGGCCGTGCGGTGCGGCTGTAACAAAAACCTTGATCACACGACCGTGTGACTATATACAACGGACCGTGCAAAAAGAAGAAGGCCCATCACACGACCATGTGATCTCACACGCACCATACCGTGCGTTTAGTTTCCGGCGACCCTAAGTCCACATGGTCATGTGGCTTCACACAACAGAGACCAGCCCAAGGCCACACGGTCGCCTAAAAATTCAAAAGCGAACTCCTGGATTCTCTGAACTTAAACCTCTTCCAAACCATATCAAATATGCATTCTTAGGCTACAACGAGACCTATCCAGGTAATTGTTTCTTCTTCCCTTATTGAAAATTAATTGGAAAAACAACTACATGTCTTAAGGGAACATAAAGCTGCGATTGGATGGTCAATTTCGATTTAAAAGGTATAAGCCCTTTGATTTGCATGCATAAAATAAGAATGGAAGATGATTGTAAACCTTATGTGCAACATTAACGAAGACTTAACCTTGATTATGCAAGAGGTCGTTAAGAAAGAAGTACTTAAATAGTTAGATAATGGAATAATTTTTGCTATATCGTGATGTCGGGTAAGTCCGGTGTAAGTCGTACCAAAGAAGGGGAATGGCGATAGTAAAAAGTGAAAATAATGAAATTTTAGCTACTAAAGTTGTTACATGATGGCGTATTTGCATTGATTATCAAAAGTTAAATGCCACAACTCGCAAAGATCACTTTCCTCCCCTTCATGGATCAAATGTTAGATCGCCTTGCGGAGGTTATGAATACTATTATTTCTTGGATGGGTACTCGCGGTATAATCAGATTGTGATTGATCAGGAGGACAAGAAAAGATACCATTTACATGCCCTTATGGTGTGTTCGCATTTCGCATGATTACCATTTAGGTTATGTATTGCACCAACAACATTTCAAAGATGTATGATGGCGATATTCCATGGAATGATTGAAAACATCATGGAAGTTTTCATGGATGATTTCTCGGTTTTTGGTAGTTCGTTTGATCATTGCTTGCATAATCTAACCTTTATTTTGCGAGAGATGCGAGGAGGCGAACTTAGTACTAAAATGGGAAAAATGCCATTTTATGGTAATTGTACTTTCGGTCATCTTATTTCTTCTGCGAGGTTTAGAAGTTGGATGCAAAGGTGGTGGCAATCAAAAAACTTCCACCCCAAAGAAGCGAGAGCAAAGCGATAACAAGCTTTTTTTTGGGACATGCGGGTTTTTATAGACGCTTTATTAGAGATTTCTCAAAAATAACCAAACCCCTTTCCCACTTACTTGAAAAAGATGTACCTTTTGCTTTTCACCACGATTGTTTACAGGCATTTGAAACATCGAAGAATGCTCTAGTATCGCACCAATTTTGATCACACAGTTGGAGTGAACCTTTGGAGATAATGTGCGATGCAAGCGACTATGCGATGAGGGTCCGCATTGGGATAAAAACACGAAAAGTCTGTTTCGTGTTATTTACTACGCAAGTCGAACATTGGATCCGGCACAACAAAATTACACCACAACCGAAAAAGAATTCTTTGGCGAGTAGTGTTTGCATTTGACAAGTTTTGGGCCTACTTGATTGGAACAAAGACACTAGTCCATCTGGACCACGTTGCGATCAAATACCTATTCACAAAGAAAGATGCCAAACCTAGGCTCATTCGATGGATACTCTTACTACAAGAGTTTGCTATCAAAATTGGGGACGAGAAAAGGGTGTGAGAACGTGGTAGTGAACATCTCTCACGACTTGAACAAAAAGCGAGGAAAACATAAAGGGGATCAAAGAAACATTTCCGGGCGAATTAATCGATGGCCCAAACAACCATCCCCGGTACGATATTGTCAATTATTTAGTAAGCGGGGTTTTACCACCGGATATCACATTTCATGCTAAGAAGAAATTTCTTCTCTATTATTTAAAAGATATGCATATTCGATTATCGGGAGATGTGTATCTCAAGAAGAATGGGCAAGCATTATGGAGTAATGCCATTCCTCACCATGTGGTGGTCACTTCGCACCAACATGCGCTGCGGCTAAAGGTATTACGATCTGGTTTCTTTTGGCCTTCTATTTTCAAAGATTGCTATAAGTTTCTTTTGCGGTGTGATAGGTGTCAACGTATGGGAAATATTTGAGGGCAACACAAGATGCCATTAACTCTAATAATGGAAGTGGAATTATTCGAGTTTGGGGCATAGACTTCATGGGACCATTTCTAGCATCAAATGGGTACTTATACATTCTTCTTGCGGTGAATTATGTATCCAAATGGGTAGAAACTATCCCTACTAAAATAAATGATGCGAATAGTGTTAAAATGTTTGCAAAAAAATATTTTCACTAGGTTTGGCACACCGCGGCCCTAATTAGTGATGGGGAAATTCGCAACTTACGCAATAAATTGTTCAATAATATGATGGAGAAAAATGGAGTAAAACATCGAGTGGCCGCGCAACCATCCTGAAAATGGGCTAGCCAAGGTATCGATAGGGAAATTAAGCAGATTTTAGAAAAAAATGGTTAGCATAAATCGAAATGATTGGGCTTTAAATCTCGATGATGCTTTATGGGCTTATCGTCGACATACAAAACACCTCGGATATGTCCCGTATCGATTAGTTTTTGGGAAATCATGCCATCTTGGTGGAATTAGAACATAAAGCATTTTGGGCAGCAAAAAGCTTAACCCGATATGATGTAGTAGGCGAGAAGAGAAACTACAAATAAGCAAACCTGGAGGAATTCCTCAAGATGCATATGAAAATGCCCAAATCTACAAAGATCGCACAAAGAGATGGCATGACAAAAAGATCCCGAGGCGAGAATTCCTACGGGCAAGTAGTACGCTATAAAACTCAAGATTGAGATTATTCCGGGTAAGCTTAAATCAAGGTGGGCTGGCCCTTTCGTAATCAAAAGGTACTATCATCGGGAGGAGCCATTGAACTATTAACAAAGAATGGTCGAACTTTCATCGTAAATGGGCAAAGAATTAAACACTACTATGGGCGAAACTCCACAAGAAGTTTCGGCCATCTTCTTGATGTGAATAATCTCGTAGTACTTATTACGCATTCCTCTTTCTTTTGATAATTTCCTTATATGTTGGGACGAAGCATATTTTAAGTTTGGGGGATTGTCAAGAATGCGTAATTTAGTACTTTATTGCATTTTGCATCGCATTTAGAATTTGCATATAGAGCACTTTGCATTTATATTTCGAAAAAAAAAATCAATTTTTAATTTAATTTTTTTTCCGATTTTTAGTTATTTTTATGTTAGCACGTTTACCGCTTTAGCATGTTTAATTGCTTTTGTGTGTGGTTTCTATCCAGTTCATATGCCTAGCTTCCATATGATTTTACTATGAATATTTTATGGCATGGGATAACATACTTTTGGGAATAATGTAATAAATTGGGTATTTGAGCATGTTGCGAAAAATAAGCATGTGAGCTTTTGTGCCTTAAAGCGCTTTATATTCAGCAGACTTATTTTTTTCTTGAGTGTGTCATTCATGATTGATAGAACTCTAGAACTTGTTGCAGTATCTTCATTGAAGCCATGTGTGTGTGCAATTTTGAGGCCATCTTTGTTTTAGCCTACTTAGCCTAAAAAGCCTACCTATTAACTCATGATTCCCTAGTTAGCCAATTTTGAGTCAAAACTATTATTCCGAGCCACATCGATCTTTAAAATTTATATGTTTTTATCCCTAAAATTTCTTGAGCTTATATAAAATGAATAAGTTTGGGAGAGATGTGGTGAAAATTTATGAAAAAAGAGAGGAAGCTAGCAAAAGATAGAGGGATGATCGAGATATCGGGTAAATAAAAAAATACATGAAGCTCGAAAAAGAAAGAAAATCTCGGAAAGAAAAAAGAGAAAAACGAGCAAAGCAAAAGAAAAATTCTGAAAATTGTGAAAATATGAGAGCTTAAGGCTAATGAAAAAGGCAAAAAGGGCCTAAGAATGAAAAGGAGAAATAAGGGTGAAATTGAATTGAAAAAAAAAAGCAGATATTATGTTGAAATTGGGTTGGTGAATTGCAAGTCGTAAGCTTAAATTCTATTTGCTCAAGTCAAGTCACTTAATCCAAATTTTCCTACCCTTACCAATGAGTCTACACTACTGACCCTAATAAAAGTCCTTTTTGATTCTTAGATTGTTCACATAAAAGTGGTCGAGATGTTACACAATTTGCAAGCCTATGGTAGTTCTACTTTCTTTGAATTGAATTTTAGCGTAAACACTTACCATACACTTTTGAGAGTAGAGTGATACACTATTTACTTGTGAGTCGCGATGTCAAGTACCCGAGAGAGTATTAATCATGCCGAGTTTATAAATAATGACTTCTTGATGATAAATAACATGGTTTCTTTGAATATGAAGTCGGATGCTATTTAATGTTCATAATGTTCTTGGGTATTCTTTCATTTTTCCCCTTGTATTAGTTTTTAAATTTGCTCGAGGACGAGCAATGCTTTAAGTTTGGGGATTTTGATGTGTGTAAAATATACGTGCATTTTGGGGCTTAAAATGATATATAATTGGTGCATTTGCGGCATATTTACTATGTTTTTACTTGGTTTCCTTAAAAGGGCATGATATCGCATATTCTTGTAATTCTTGCGAGAAAGCGGAGCTTAAAATGAAGAAATATCAGTTGGAATGCCGGCTAAGATTGACGAATTCAAATAGAGGATCAAAAAACGGAAAAAGTGGACAAAAACACTTCACACGGCCGGACAGGTGTGGAAGTGCTAGTGTGAAATCACACAACCGTGTGAAGTTGGGCAAAAATAGAGGACGGAGCGGAGTCCACGGTAGGACCGTGTGAAGTCTCACGGCCGTGTGGAAAAGGGAAGCCATCGCACCCTGCCGTGCGGACTAACACGACCATGTGACCAAGGGCTCAAACCAGGACCACACGGCCGTGTGGTGCCATACTGCCAGGCCGTGTGGGACTCTATTTTGCGAATTTTTAGTGATTGCTTCGTTCAACTCTACAAGTGATCTCTCCAAGCATCATTAAAAGGAACCCAAGGTTTGCACAAAAATACATCACTTGAGTACGGAGAAAACACATCAAATAACACGAGAACGAAGGAATCGAAGAGCTTCGGAGAGCAAAAGGCTAGTTCGCGAAGAACACCACAAGGCTGCATCTAGGGAGCTCAAGAGCTTCGAGGGCTTGGAAAGAGAATCCATCGACAAGAAGGGGTTTCTTTCTATGTCTAAGAACTCTTGGTTGAGCTTATATGATGTCATAATATTGATTGAATTTTTATATAAGTTTGTAATCAATGTTTGGCATATTTTTCGGATCTTAAGGGCATAACCAAAATTGTGGATTCATGTTAAATATGATTATTTGTTTATTAATTAATTCATGCTTTCTATTTTATGAATTCGAGTGCTTATTTATATTTGCTTTTTATTTGGCCAATAATTTGCATGTCATATTTGTTAGTGCAAAATTTGACTATGAGTTCTAACAAAGACGAAAATCAAATTTAGACATAAACGGATGTAACAAATCGGAGACCTACAACAATGTTGTTTGTGGGGAGTCATTCAATTCACAAATCTTTTTGGGAGTTAGTAATAATTGTAACGAGTTGGGAGACCTACAATTGTTATTAATCAACTGTTTATTCACCGCCGGAAGGGGAGTAGACTAACTTAGGAATTGAACCCATAAAATTGCATGAATTGGTTTTTAAAACTTTATTCGCATTTAATATTGAAGAAGCATGTTGAGATTATGTGCCTAAGGTTGCTCTAAATATGTTGAAAATACTTGTGGAGTTCGCAAATTTATTTTTATTTCTTTTTCTTTATTTTTGATTTTTAGTTATAAAATTTGATAATTCGGACACTTCAATAAAGTTGGAATATGATGTCATTATAGCCTGAGTGTTTTGAATATCAATCCTTGATGAATACGACCTTGCTTGCCATTATTCTATAAACTACATCGTGTACACTTGCGATTGTATGAACCAAAATATTTTTGGCGAGTTATTGCTTGAATGCTTGTATATGCTTGTAATCTTGGTAATCCAGGTAACCTTATCTCAAATGACTCCTCGGCCTTTTATAGTGCACGTTTGGAAATATGTATGTTGAAGAGATATACACATTATTGAAAGCGTACTTCTTGGTTTTGGCTTGTCTTTTCTTGTTCTGCAAGTGATGGTGACATGTCCTCATTTTAATGAAGTGTGCAACTTTTCAGTCGACACACGGTTTGTGCTTCCCATTGGTTCATTCCTTTTGCACGCTTCTAGGATGAGCACTTTTAGACATGGCGGTATGGATGTATTACTATAATAAGTAATGTCCTTGACTTTTGTGCAATAGATCCATCACGATCGACTTGACTTGACGGTTGCTTTACTCCTTTTGTCTTGAGTCGGCTCAATCTTTTAGGAACGACTTAACTATCTGTCGGTGTGAAACAACCTTCTAACAACTTGAGTCGATGCTTCTTTGCACTTTACTCGGCTACCTCACGGTGGGTCTTCTTCTACAATCTTGATCGAGTATTGTAATCTTCAACTTGATTGCCTTTGACTCATCTCATAGAAACGCTATCTATTACAAGTTGTATTATATTTTAAATGGGGTGATAACATCCTAATCTAAGTTTTACATGGTGTCATCGAATCTATACATAAAGTTTACCAACAATTATCCCTTTTTGATGATGCCAAAACTTAAATACAAATAACAAAGTAAATAGTCGAGAAAATAAAGAATGATTGTGTATAATATGTCATTTTATTGAACATATCATTCTTTACACTTTACAAAACTTTTACAATGTATAAATCGATTCATGGTATCGAGCATTAATATCCATCGAGCATATACATAGTACTTACAAGTGTATGTGTATATACAATTAAGTAAAAATACAACATGAAGGGGTTCAACCATCTTCAATTCCTCATTTAGTTCTTTCTTCGCTCAACATCCTCCTCTACTCTTCTTATGTCCTCTTCTACTCTTTTCTCTCTTCTTGTCTTCCCCCTCTCTCTTCTTCTTTTCATAAGCTCTCTTGGCGGCTAGGTCTTCCCTTCTCTGTCTTTCTTCCCATTCACGATTGAGCCTTATGTTCTCTTCTTCTTGCTTTCTCCTTGCCTCCTCATTCTTCCTCTCCACCTCTCATGTTAGGCAGTTCGTCCAGCCCAACCCACTATATCAGCCATTTCTTACGGGGGTTTACATATCGAACGTGCTTAGGCCTTGGTGGTGGAGTTCCTCTGCCTCTTCCACATTCACCAATCATTCCCCTTCCTCATCCAGTCTTTGCTCATCCGGAAGTGTACTTCACGGGTTGTGCCTTTGAAGTCTGTTTGACTACTCGTCTCTGCTTCTCTTTTTGTGAGCTCAAACCCTACTCCCGGTACAAGTCACAAGCTTGAGGTAGAGTCATTTCTCTGTAAAATCCTTCTAATGCAAGTGTACGAAATTCCTCTAAAGATCTTGGCTCATATCATACATCGGGGACATTTAACTCACGGGGGCTTCACGGTGGAGAGTCCTTGATAATCAATGGAGAACCGTCAAATTTTGCCTTTAAGCTTTCAATCATGTCATCTTTGCCTTTCACTTACCTTAGCAAAATCAGCCTCAATGGCTTCTTGAGATTTCTTGAAATCAATGCAACTTTCTCTTCAAGCGATAGATCTTGTGGTAGGCGACTTAGGAGTGAGGCGGTGGCGAGCAAGTTGGGGGTTTTCGCGAGCATAATCTTGAGGGTGGTTTCTTCATCTCACTTCCACTACCTTCTCCTTACTACTATCTTCCACATTTTTGGCATCATCACCAGGGAGAGAGTCGCGAGAGGATACTCCCGAGGATAAGATCCGATTTCTTATTTGCCATGTCCATTTTCTCATGACTTGCGGTGATGTTCTAAACTCCGATCGCGAGCCTTCATCTGTTTGCCATCAACTTCATTTTTAAATCGCATCACCATCATTTTTGTTCTCATGGTGGCTTCGGTTTTAAGAAGTGCGCCTTGTGTTGTGCTTTCAACAACTCCATATCGGTTTTGTGCGATTGGTCTATCTTAAAGATGTGATCCCTCTATCTTTCTTTGAAACTTGGGGTTTTACGGCTCCAAATTACCGTCTTGGCAAATAGAGACTTGAAATATGTTACTTTCTCATGCATGAGTGCTTTTGTTTGGGATGTACATTCCTTTATCCTCAATACTGATTCCTCGGATATCTCCCATAATCAATGCATCTTGTTATCCAACCGTTGGTTCAATCTTCGCAAATCCTATTTCCATATTCTCAATCTCAAGCCTGAGATGGCCTTGAAAGCTTTCACGAAATCGATGCTTTAGCGGATCCTGCTCCTTGGGCCATATAGCATCGAAATCAAAACCAAACAAAGACAATGGTATGATCATCTAGAGTTCCGATCTCTTCAACAGGATTTGACAAAGTATATCTTGCACTTTCGATAGACTTTGTCTCCAAAGGTACTTCCACCACAAACGGAAAGTACTCGGCAAAAAGATCTTGAGGGAAAATTGGAATTTCTCCCCCTTCGCTTCAAGAGCTTTACCCTTTCCATTAAAGTGTTCTTCAAATGTGTGCCTCGATTGTTTCCGTGTCCTTGGAATCTTCTCAATGTGTTTGCTGTTGTTAATTTGGTTGATCTTTGGTGTCTTAAATGCGTCGTTGGCATCATTTGTCTCTTCGTCTTGAGTTGTCTATTCCTCAAATTTGGTTCATCAGCGTCATGGGATGGTGTTGGCACCATAGGGGGTGGGCCATCAACCATTGTAAATTTTGTTAAGACAACTTTCTCATTCGCCTTCTTCTACGTTGTGCCAATGCCTCCTCAATAGTTGGGTCCTCTTGACTTTGTCTTTGGGCGAACTCACCTTCGTCATCCATATCGAAGAATTCCACCGATACATTTTCCCGAGAGTCATGTAGGGCACTTATTTTCTCATTCTTAGTAAACTCTTCTTGAGGGACGGGCACTTCATCTTCACATGTCTTACCCATGGAAGTCTTAACCTCCACTAGGCCTTCATTACTCTCGGTAGTCTCAACCATTGATGGGTGTAGGTACCAAGGGTGTGAGTAAGGTTTAGAAGGGAGGGGTTGAATAAACATTAACAACTTTTCGATTTTAGTCCTTTTAAAATATTACGAGTTAAATACGGCTAAGTCCTTGGGGGACAGCTAAGTTAGTTAACCAAATAGAGTTAGCCACTCAACAAACTCGATTGATTTTGTTGATAGAATAACTCGACTATTTAGTCTAAACCTTAACTTGTTTGTGATGAGATTTTCAGCGGAAGACTTAACACCCTTTAATTTGATTTAATTTGTTTTAAACACTTGATTTTAGCACTTAGTTACTTATCAGTTGGATAGCAAATTATCGTGAGATATAAAGTGATATGCAGAAATAAAATGTTGAAATGTAAATGACACAATAATTTTTATAGAGGTTAGAAGATGGGGTAATTATTCTACTCCTCTCTTCTCCAACTCCTGGAGGAATCCACTAAGTAATGATCGAGTACAAAGTGGTTATCGGTCCGGATACAAGTCTTGATCACACGGCGGACTTGCTCCTTTGGGACTCGGATGCGAAGATGCCTTGGTCACACACGGTGGCTTCTCGTCCGGCTCGGCTACTTCTTCGGGTTTTGCGCTTGCTACTTGACTCACTTTCTCAAGCTTCTTGGATTTGATCACGAAGCCCTCCAATAACTTGAGATTGGTTCGACCTTGAACCTTTCTACAATCCTCCTTGGAAAGTAGACTCCTTTTGCTTCTTCAAAAGTTTCCTCTTCAATGATTTTAAGTTGTCTTTCCTTCACAACTTAGTGTCGGATCGATTTCCTTGAAATTTAGGCTTGAGGATTTTGCTTGAATAACTTGAGAATATTTTTCAGGTTACTGAGTATGAATAATGCTCTTGCTTGTTCGTGGTTCGAGTAACCTTTTCTCAAAGTGATTCCTCGGCCTTTTATAGTGATCTTTCAAAAATCGCCCGTTGAAGAGATAGGTGATTTTAAAAAAATCACTTGTGTTCGTTGGCTTGTCTTGTTGTAGTCCTTGATGTTGACATTTCTTCGTATTAAATGTTTTGCAAAGATTGCGGCGTTTACGACAACTTTGGTGCGTGCTTCCCATTGGTTTGTTCCTTTTGCACACAATCGGAACTAATACTTTATCTCGACAACTTTAGCGAGTTACTATTCGAGTAACATTCTTGACTTTAATCAACGGATCGGTTGTCTTGACTTAAGCTAGTTTTTATTCCCCAGGTGACTTTGAGTTAGCTTCCAATCAACGGATGACTCATCCTGTCACTTCAACTTGAGACTTGGCTTCTTGAGTTGACTTGATCGCCTCTTCATCAACCTGGTGTATCACGGTGATATTCCTTCGATCGAGTCTTTGGTCTTCTTTCTTGGCCATACTCAATTGCTTCACAAATGAGTCTTTACTTTAGTCTTGATTGACTTCTTGTATATCCAGGCATAGGCGACTTGACTCGGCTCATACCTATCTATTACAATACAAATTACAAGGAAAATGGGGTGCCAACTTTCTAGTCTATGTTTTACATGACATTCATCAAAATCTAATTAATAAATTTCCCAATAATTTCCCCCTTTTTGATGATGCCAAAACTTAAATACATACAAACAATATGTGAACAACAAAGATACATACAGACAATGCAAGAATAAGGAATGTATGTGTAGAATCAATCTTTTTATTGATCATAACATTCTTGTCCTTTACATTTATTTTACAATGTGTATCATAGCAATCGAGCATACTTATATCTACGCAAAATCTGATTTTTCATTAAATGTACTGAGAAGACCTATATACATATGTATTTACAAAAGTAAAATACATGAAGGGGTTAGCAACAACACTTCATCGCCTTCGGTGCCTCCTTCTTTCTTCTTCTTCGTCTTTCTTGACTCTCTTTCTTTTCTTTCCCTCTTGTGCTTTCTTCTTCTCGTAAGCTCTCTTGTGACTTTATCTTTTCTTTTTCTTTCTTCTCTTTCTTGCCATGCTAAGTTTGCCTCTTATTTTCTTCTTCAATTCTTTTGACGTACTCAGCATTTTTCCTCTCCACTTCCATATGGCTATAGCATCATATCCGGCCAGTAGATCCTTCCTTTCTTGCACGAATCTACATATTCAATATTTTTGGGTAGAGGTCAGGTTTAAAACCTCCACCTCCACCACTTCTTCCTTCTCTTACGGGCGTATATTGTCAGGAGTCTTCTTCTTACAGGCCAGAGTGGGCGCTAGTAACTTCTTGCTGTCGCCTTCTTCGCTGACTTGGACCTTTCTCCCAATACAAGTCCCCAGGCTTGGGCTATGGACATGTTTTTGAAATATCCTTCGGACTCGAGCATTTTGAATTCTTCATGAGATCTTGACTCTTGTCCGTCATCCGGAATGGCATCTCAGTATCTTTTCTGTAGGAATGCCTCCGAATTGTTTCAACATTTCTTCAACACGGGCATCCGTTCTCTTATCGAAATCCTCCATCTCTCGCTTCTACAATTTTTTTCTTATGAGATATTGGCACAACAGAGTGATAGAGCGGCGGAGTTAGATGAAGTTTCTTGATTATGCTATTTGTGACATGACCTTCTTTGAGGGGAGAAAGCCAAATGTTGGATATTTCAGGATATTTAGATGTAAATGCTTTATTCATAACAATGGCAAAGATAATTTGAAGGTTTTTTTTGCTAAAGGCGATGAAGGTATCTTTTTGGGATACTCGGCTAAGAGTAAAGCCTATAGAGTCTTGAACAAAAGGACAATGGTCACGAGAAGAGTATATCCATGTGGTTTTGATGAACCTAATATAAATGGAGAAGACATTGAAGAGTTAGTAATTTGAATCACCAACTATGCGAAGAGTCCTTATGTTGAAGAAGCAAGAGCACTCAACCCAGGATGAAGATGAGATATTTGAATCTCAAATACGATTGGAAAGTCTACAATTTGAATGAAAATGAAAGAGTTGTTCAAGACAACTTAGTTTGTGAGACAGGCGGAATCCAGCAGAGACTTACTCTAACTTTGATGTGAGATGGCCGAGAGACCATCCACGAGTTAGTTATTGGAAATGTTAGAGATGGCATAAGAACCAGATCGAGCATAAAATGAAGCCATGTTCACTTGTTTTATTTCCCGGATAGAGCCTAAAGATGTGTCTCAAGCATTGGATGACACACATTGGATTCAAGCCATGTAAGAAGAGTTGAATCGGTTTGAAAGAAACAAAGCATGGGAATTAGTGCGAGGCCAACCCATCAAATTGTTATTGGAACAAAATGGGTTTTGAAACAAGATGAATGAGGAAGGATTTATTGTAAGAAATAAAGCAAGATTGGTAGCCAAAGGGTATTGCCAAGAAGAGGGTATATATTTTGATGAAACCTTTGCTCCTGTTGCAAGATTAGAAGCAACAAGGATGTTTCTTGCTTATGATGCACATAAGAACTTCACTTTGTGTATCAAATGGATGTAAAGAGTGCATTTCTAAATGGACGTTAAGAGGAAGAAGTCTATGTTGAACAACCTCCAGGTTTTGAGCAGAAAACTATTGGAGATAAGGTCTATAAGCTCAAGAAAGCATTATATGGATTGAAACAAGCACCAAGAGCATGGTATGATACATTGTCTCAATTTCTAATCGACAATGGATTCACCAAAGGCAAAGTTGATAGAACACTCTTCAGGATTCAAGATGGAGAGAGCATACTACTTGTTCAAATATATGTGGATGATATCATTTTTGGTTCCACAAATAAAGAAGCGTGTGACAAGTTCTCAAACCTCATGCAAGGTAAATTCGAGATGAGCATGATGGGAGAGCGGCTTTCTTCCTAGGACATCAAGTCAAGCAAATGAAGGATGGAACCTTCATAAGTCAAACAAAATATACCAGAGATTTGATGAAGAAATTTGTTATAGAAGAGAAGTCTTTTGTGAAAATTCTAATGAATACTTGATCAAGATGGACATGGATGCGGATGGCAAAGTTGATCAAACCGGATATAGAGCTCTCATTGGATCATTGCTCTATTTAACGACAAGAAGCGAGCCGATATCACCTTTGCGGTAGGTGTATGTGCAAGATTTCAATCGCACCAAAGGAAGCCACCACGATTTGCGACTAAGAGAATCCTAAGGTATTTGAAGGGATGCCGGGAAGTCGGCTTAAGGTATCCAAAAGAAGTAGGATTTCAAGCTGGTAGGATATTGGACTCGGACTATCTTTGGATGTAGAGTTGACGGGACGAGTACCTCGGTACATGTCAAATGCTTGGAAAGCAGTTGGTTTCTTGGTTACGCAAGAAATAGAATTCAATTTCCACATCCACAGCTAAAGCGAGTACATGTTGTGGGCGTTGTTGTGCCCAAGTCTTATGGATGAGACAAAAGCCGAGAGATTATGATATTGAAGAAAGAGAAATTCCAATTATGTGTGATAACACTAGTCTTATTGCAATCACTCGAGAATCATGTGTTGCATTCAAGAACAAAACACATTGATGTCGGATATCATTTCATAAGAGACCATGTTGAAAAGAAAGACATCACCTTGGAATACATCTCAAGCGATAAACAAGTTAGGCGATATATTCACAAAGCCTCTATGTGAATCAAGGTTTAAAGAGCTCAAGAATGAGTTAGGGTTAATTGGTGAGTTGAAACTCGGGAGACTCAATCGTGAGAGAAAGAAGATGAGAAAATGGAAGTAGATCAAGTTTCACATTTCGGCCAAGTGCAAATGACCTTAACGGAAAGTCGGTTGTATGGAGTTAGCGACAAAGTGAGTCACTTCATGAGAAGAGAGAAGCGAGTTAAGTCACCTTGGATATAAGTTGAATCATTTATGAGCTAAGTGACAAAAACACGATCGTTTTAACTTAGCGGGAATGTTTTTAAGGATGACGCGGTAAGCGTAATAATGTGATCCATGATAAAAGCCGCACAAAGAAACCATATGATTAGATATAAATCTTTGCTGCATTTAACACGGGAATTAAATGCGGTTTTGACGTTCTAATCTTAGCCGTTGATTTTGATAAAAATTTCAAAATCCAAAATATGTCCTTTCATGTCCCTTATATACGAAACTTCGCATTTCTCTCTCCTCACGCGCGAACTATTCATCTTCAAGCAAAGGAAGTTTTTTTCTCCGAAACCTTGTGCGAACCCTAGTCTCTTTCAAGCAAGTTTTTCTTATTTAAATCATAAGAATCATCCGAAAATGGCCCCAAAGTACGATTTCGTGAAGCTTTCAAAGCAATACCACACTTTGGTTCTTCAAGAGATTTTGAAGGAATGATCAAGCGGGTATCGATGAGACCCTAGTCAAGAAGATTGCGGAGATGTTGGAGAAGTCCGGCTGAAGGACTTTTTGATGATGGAGTACACTCATACGTACCTTGAATAGGTCGCTTTGTTTTATGTGAATGCGAAGTGCGGGACGATGAAATCAAATCTTCCGTCCCTAGTAAGGTCATCAAATTGTTGCAAAAGACCTCGTTGAGCACTCTTTGTTGCCCGCAGAGGGCTTGAAGGACATCTATGAGGAAAATGTCGACTTAGCTACGGCTTGGAAAGAAATTGCCAAGGCGAGTGTGCTACGAAAATGGTCTATACGGCCAAGAAGGAACCGTTGAAAAACGACTATCACAAAGCGATGGATGTTGTCTAGAAGTGTGTTGACATGAAATTTGGAAGCTTCAATCAACTGTCCAAAACTATCGATCGTGATGGTGCGATCATACAAGGAAAAAAAAGTTAATGGCTGAGTTTGTTTACAATAAAGTGTTTGCAAAATGTCTTGAACAGGACCTTTAAGGATGACGGTTCCTTTGGATGCTCATTGGGCTATGGCCTTGTGATTGGCCATCTTGTGGAGGTAAAGGGCATTGATCTCCGTCATCGAAAGCCCTTCCATGTTAAAAGATAATGTTGGGCAAATCTCTCCCATGCCTAGAAGAAGGCCCACGCCGAAAGGCGATACGGTGAGAGGGAACCAACTGATCTTGAAGATGCGGTGAGACTCCTCCACCAAAGAAGAGAGCCGAGGTATCCAAGCCTGCTCCCGCCCTGCTGACCAAGTCAAAGAAAGCCCCTGCTCCTGTAGCAAAGTCAAAACTCCCGCCCACGCAGGAGTCACTGCTCGTGGTAGAGACTCTTGCCCCGTGACAAGATATAGGAGGAACGCCATATTCCCTCCCCTATCGTAAAGAAGAAGAGGCGCCAAGTCGAGAAAGCGACTACATCTAAGAATAGTGTCCAAATACCTACTTGATAAATCTGCGACATAGAACGAGAAGTTCCACCTGGTTCGTCCCAAGAAGAGACAGTTGTTCAAGCAACCGAGCTTGAAATGACGGTGAATCCAGTCTTCGGCTAGAGAAAGAAAGCGAGATCGCTTTGGTGATCAAGAAGAAGCGATCTCGGAAATTGTTGATGTATCGATGCGGTCTGGCATTGATGATGATCAACAGAGATCCGTCAAAGACCTAATTTGTGAGGAAAATAGCTAAGGAAAGTGAAGCAAACGAGATAATGAGCACGATGTTGAAAGAGGTGTCACCCCTCCTATGATTGATCTTTGATGCATCTAAGGAAAGCAAGGTCTCTTACCTCCCATTCAAAACTAGAGATGAAGGCGATGATGATGATGATGATGATGATGATGATAATCGATCATGTATTCTCGATTTATCCCGATATTGAGACGCTTAAGAGAGTGGAGAGCATGGAAGTTGGATCACTCAGGTACAGTTCACTCACCCCGAGTTCATTGAATAAGAATAAGAGCTTTTCCGATTTCTCTGCGTAAATGATTTTCGATCCGCCCTCAATGAAGAAAAGCTCGCTTAGACATCCTTCGCATTCTCAAAGAGGAAGAAAATGAGAGAGCCGCCAAGCAAGCCCGAGCCTTGGAGAAATCCAAGATGTGCGCATTTACTGAGGCTCTCTAGAGCATACTCACAAGCATCTTGATAAGCTCTCGGACTGCGATGAAGACATGGATCCTGCTGCTGCGGTGAGAAATTGGAAATGCGGCAAGCCTTACAGGAATCCAAAGTCATGCACGAGAAACGCTTACTAGAAGGTACAGGAGAGTCCTCTCAAACTCTTCTGCAAACTGATCCTTTGGGAGTGGCACAGCAAATTGCGACGGACATTCTTTGCCGCTACGTCCCCGTGCAATAAGAGAATGGATCCCGGAGAGATGGCCATGAAGCTCGGAAATTGGGCACCCACGACAGGCCAACCCTTGAAAAAGTGTTCTCACACCTACTCCGGCAATTTGAACACTCGGAGGACAAAGCCACGTCTGCGGAGCGAGTGACCTACTCTTATTCACTCGGTGGTGTACCAGTGAGGGGGAAACTCTCTCCACCACAATTGGGTTGGAGGTTCTTTGTGGGACACACATCAATGGAGTTAGGAGGCGAAGGTAAGAAATAATTTGAAAAACAACGAGTTACATTGTGAAGCTCGACGGTTGAGTCTGTCTCGGTGAAATGTCTATGCTTTGAAGGCCGATGACTTTGCTATCACGATTGAGGCAAAGGATGTCAAGCCCCAGGAGTTAACACTCAGGCTCGAAAGTGCAATCCAAGGAGTTGAGATTCCACTTTGGATGCCAATGTCCAAGATCCCAAGACAGTGAGTCTGTCGAAGAGAATTTAGAAGACCTACGACAGTTGAGGCGTAGAAGGGATTATTGAATGCCCCTGCAAAGAATGGAGGCTACTTTGGGGGTTTTGAAGGCCAACGGGAGGTTGAGACTTCCCTTGGTAAATATGATTGAAACAATAACATCCCTCTATTTGAAAGTGTAGCCACGGAAGAGGTTATTGGTGCCCTTCACGACTCAGAAGAAAATATTGACACATCATTTTTGGGATCGGAAGATGAAGCGAGTCCACGCAACATGATAATCCTATGCTGGACACAACTGAGGATGTTCACAAATGTCAGAGCCAAGTCAGTGAAAAGACGGCTCCTATGAGATTCAATTTTGATGATGAGCCAACTCCTCAGGTCTCATCATCCTCCGATGAAGCTGATAATACAGCTGAGGACAAGATTACTCAATTGGAAAAACCCACTAAGACCGAAGAGGCTGTTGAGACAGCTGAGGCTCAGTCAGCTGGGCAAAACATCTCAAATGCCCCAGCTGGAACCGAGTCATTTGCGTAGGCTCCCACAGCTGCAGCAGTAATGACGACCCTCGGCTCGATCCACAGGCTCCCACAGCTATGACCACGCCAATAAATCTGCCGCTATCAAGCATAATGGTGAGTCATCGCAAGCACCTGAGCAACAAGAAATCCCCTATGTGCGCGATGATGCATTCCAAGACATGTTTCCCTTCTCCAAGGATCTGCCTGAATTAGAGGAAGAGACATCTGCTGAAGAAAGGAGATACACCATAAGGGAAGATCCAGTTATTCCCACAGATACGATTATTCCAGGAGACTTCCATTTTGATGCCAGAATGGCCATCATTTGAATCAAATGTGCAAGCCGAGTTAAAGGACGTCTTCAAGAAAATTTGCGAAGAGATTGAGAAGATGGAACGTCATCGAGGCCTCTCTGGACTTGCGCCGTACAATCGAGATGCCACTCTCACCGCCAATCGAGAGGCATGGTGGTGAGATTATGGGAATGGACTCAACAACAGATCGCAATGAGAAGCGAGCAAGTCCGCTATTTCAAATCTTTATATGGAAGGATGCTCGTATGGAGTGATGATAACTCCGTGTACAAGCGGAGGATGAAGGAGTACATTGAAAGGATAAACAAGTCTCATAAGTCGGATATGGAGTGCTACAACATTTCCACAAAAATGAGATTGCCAGACTCGATAACAGCATGAATGACAAATTCAGTCTTCTAATGGCTGAAATGAAGATCGTATCAGCCGAGTCCAAGGCAACACGCTCAGAATTTCGAACCGCGTATGATGCAAAGACACACTCCAAGCACAACTCTACCATCACCGGTGGACTTTATCCTCGGAGGATTGTTCCCTGGGATACCTTTCTCCTTTGATGATGCCAAAAAGGGGAAGAGGAGCCCCTCGAGGGTTTTAAAGAAGAAAGTGAAGAAAGCGATGTAGGCGAGGGGAGAAGAAAGTTCAAAGGAATTAAAATTGATGTTCGTTGAAACCCTCGGCTAGGTCAAGTCACATCGACATTCTCGGCAAGCTACCCGTGAGATTACTGTCAATAAAGCTGCGGTGGCCATGAAGGGATAAAAAGAAAGGTCATTGAAGCTAAATTTGAGGAGTTAGCCGAGAAACAAGAAGCCCGCGTGCATGAAATAAAGAAACAATATGGTGGTCCTCAGTAGGAAAGGACTACGCTGCGATTCAACCCCAAGAGAACTTACAATGCCCGAAGATAGATCTCGGCCGGATCAATTGAGGAGTTTAAAACTACGGAATCATAAGGCTATTTTCAAGGAATGACTCTACCGCAAGCCTGGGATCTATATTGGGAGAAATGATTGGATGTGGTTAAATCTGCTTTGAAAAGCGATCAGATCTTTGGAAAGCGAGAAGACTCCCATGCAATACACTCAAGAGGTGGAAGAGCTGAGTCGAAAGGGGAAGAAGTGGTGGTGGAAGAGGTTCCCAATCTCAACCAAAACCCAAAGACGTAGCGTATGTAGATCCCCGATAAGAAAGGCAATCTCTTTGGTGGATATGATCACCTTGCCAACCTAGAGGTTGAAAGGAAGACGCCGAGGCTATAAGAAAGCAAGAAGAAGAAAATCAAAGGCAAACAAGAAAATGGCTCGAGAGGAAGCAAAGGGATGACCCGATGCCAAATGGGCCTACGAAAGATGAAGAGAGAAGAAAAGGAAAGAAAGAGGAAAAGGGATGATCCAGGCGAGAAGAAGAGTGAAGAAGAAAGAGGCGGGGAAGCACCAAAGGCGTTGAAGTGTTCTTTGCAAACCCCTTCGTGTATTTTTGTTGTAAATACATCTATGTAAGTCTTACGTAATAAGCTCGGTGAATTTCCTATTATTTTCACTCTTTATGTATCTTAGCTTAGATATACTATGTTTTGACATGTATACATTTATGTTGCTTTGATACGAATGTGAGCATTTGTGTAAAGGACAAGAAAGCTATGATCAATAAAAAGATCTATTTTAAGCATACATTCTTTATTCTTGCATTGTCGTATGTATCTTTGTTGTTTACTTTATTTGAATATTTTTAAGTTTTGGCATCATCAAAAGGGGAAATTGTAAGGAAATTTATTGAGTAGATTTTGATGATACAATGTAAAACTTAAACTCGGAAGTCGGCACCCCATTTTCCTTGTAATTTGTATTGTAATAGATAGGGCTAGAAAAGGAGTCAAGTCGGCTATGCCAAGGATTACAAGAAGTGTTGTGGACTATGTGAAGACTCTAATGTGTGTCGGTGAGTAATGCCATGAAGGAAGTCAAGGACTCGATGAATGAGAGTCGGGAACTTGTTTGTAAGAAATGTCGGTCAAGTCAACTCAAGAAGCCAAGTCTCAAGTTGAGTAGCCGGTTTAGTTATCCAATGACCGAGTGACTCAAGTCACCTAAGTGCAGGACATCGGTCTAGTCAAGAAAATCGACTTATAATCGTTGATTAAAGTCAAGAATATTACTCAATTTAGTAATATGACAAAGTTGTCGTGTCTAAAATGTTAGTCCAGAATTATGCAAAAGGAATGAACCAATGGGAAATCTTGCACCTTGTGTCGAGGCATGCACATCTTTGCGAAGACATTTAATACGCAGTAAGGGTCAACATCAAGGACTACGAGACCAAGACAGGCCAACGAACATTTGAAATTAGCCTATTTCTTCAACGGGCAAAATTTCAAATGTGCACTATAAAAAAAATTTGAGGAAGTTATTGAGAAGAGGTTACTGAACCACGAACAAGCAAGCAATATTCAAGCATCTAACCCGCAATATTCTCAAAAATATTCAAGCAATTCCTCAAGCACGAAACTCGAAGAAATCGATCCTACACAAGTTGTGAAGGAAAGACAACTTCAAATCTGTTGAAGAGGAAACTTTTGAAGAAATCCAAGGTGTCTACTTTCCAAGCTAGGATTGTAGAAAGGTTTGGTCGAATGATTATCAAGTTTGTTGGAGGGCTTCGTGATCAAATCCAAGAACTAGAGAAATGGTCAAGTAGCAAGCGATTTTGCTGTTAAGAAGTTCGAGTCGCAAGAGAAGCCATTTGTGTGATCAAGGTTGTCTCAGGACTATTCACCGCTTTGTAAAGCGATCATTACATAGTGAATTCTTCTAGGAGTTGGAGATGAGAGGATTAGAATAATTACCATATCTTGAACTTCTATAAAATATTTGTGTCATTTACTTTCAACAAACTTACTTTCTTGCACATTTACTTTATACCTCTTTGTTAAGTATTATACTTGTTATCCAACCGATATATAACCAAGTGATAAAAATCAAGTGTTTAAAATAAGCTAAAATCTAATCAAAGGGTGTTAAGTCTCCATTGTTAAAAACCAATCAGCCAAGTTAAGTGTTTGGCTTGAAAGCGATCGAGTTATGCTATCACGGCTCTATCAGTGCATTTGAGTGGGTAACTTAGTGAAAAGCCAACTTAGTTGTCCATCGAGGACACGACTAGTTGAGTCAACTCTGTTGAATTATTTTAAAAGGACTAAATCGAAAAGGTTGTAAGGTTTATTCAACCCCCACCCTTCTAAACCTTACTTCACACCCCTTAGGACCTACAAGTGTCCTACAAACTTTGCCTTTGGTGAATCCATTGTTAATAAGAAGCGGGACAATGTATCGTATCGAGGATCTTGGTCTTGTTGTAATCCATACAAAGCTTTCTTGAGCTTGTAGACTTTATCTCCAATAGTTTTCTGCTCAAAACCTTGAGGTTGCTCCACATATACTTCTTCTTCCAAAAGTACATTCAAAAATGCACTCTTCACATCCATTGGATAAACAAGTGAAGTTCTTGTGTGCGGCATAAGCAAGAAACATTCTAATTGATTCCAATCTTGCAACATGTGCAAATGTTTCATCAAAATCTATGCCCTCCTCTTGGCAATACCTTTTGTTTCTCACTCTGAGATCCCTCTTCATTCATCTTCTTTCTAAATACCGACTTAGTACCAATAACATTCGGTGGGTAGGTCTTTGAACTAATTCCCAAACTTTGTTTCTTTCAAATTGATTGACATTTCCTACATAGCTAGAATCAATGTGTGTCATCCAATGCTTGTGACACATCTTTAGGCTCAACCTAGGAAATAAAACAAGTGAACTTAGCTTCATGTTGAGTCCTGGATTTGATTCTTACTCCTTATCTAACATCTCCAATGATAAGCTCGGAGGATGGTCTCTCACCATCTCACATCTAGTTAGAGTAAGTCATTGGATTGATCGTCTTGCAACTAAGTTGTCTTGAACAGCTTCCTCATTATCATTCAGCTGCAAATAATCAAGCAGCCACTGAGATTCAGCTACCCCATCGTCATCAGGGTTGAGTCTTCTGATATTTGCCTCAACATAGGGACTCTTACGAGCAGGTTGGCTAATTTATCTTATCGGCTAACGCATCTATGTCTTCTCCATTAACATTAGGTTCATCAAAAATCACATGGATAGACTATTCTATGACCATAGTCCTCTAGTTTAGCACTCTAAAAGCTTTACTCTCAGTTGAGTATCCCAAAATGATACATTCATCAGATTTAGCATTAAAAGCTTTCAAGTTGTCCTTGCCATTGTTATCAATGAAGCACTTACATCCAAATATATGAAAATATCCAACATTTGGCTTCCCCTATCCAAATTTCATAAAGGGTTTGGACAACTGTCACGTTTGATCATACACCTATTTCGAGTGTAGCAAGCGAGTATTAATGGCTTGACCCAAAATTTCTTAGGCAATCCATCTCTGCTACCATGGTTCTTGCTGACTTTCTTGAGAGTTATGTTCCTCCTTTTAGCCTCTCCATTTTTTGTGGAGATCTTGCGGTGATAACTTATGAGTAATACCAATTTCAATGCAATACTTGAGTTATAATCCCATTCACAAACTCAATTCCTCTATCGACCTTATCTTTATAATGGTTTGACTTTTCTCATTTTGAACTCTTCTCATCGGTGAGGGAGTTTCGCAAGGTTTCCTTTTTTTTACACATAAAGATAGTCCAAGTGTATCTTGAATAATCATCCACCACCACTAAGGTGTATTTCTTTCCACTAATGCTATTTGGTTCATCAGGACCAAACAAATCCATATGCAATAAGTGCAAAGTATCCTGGTTGAACAAGGACTTGGCTTGTCCCACGAAAAGAACTTTATTTGTTTTCCCATCCGGCATGCATCACAAATGTTTTCCTTTTTGTACACTAAGTCCGACAATCCTTCCACAAGATGACTCCTTGCAAGCTTATTGATTGTCTTGAAATTTAAGTGACTAAACCTTCTTGTGCCACATCAAACTTGGTTGTTTGTACTTTTTGCTAATGAGACATGTGCTTTGTGTAGTGCTTGATTGACCAATCCACTACATATATGTTTTTTCTTCCTTGATCATTGTAGCACAATTTTATTTGATTCAACATCCCCGATTTGGCAAATACCCATGTTGAATCCTACATTGTAGCCCTTGTCATAGGAGTTGGCCGATGCTCAACTTATTGAAGATGAGACCTTCAATATATGCCACATCTATGATTTCTAGTCCATTTTTCTTGATGGATCATGTGCCTTTGATCTCCTGGAGCTTCATTTCCTCCAAATATAACTTTAACACCTTTTATTTCCTTGAACTTTGAAAGATTTTTCTTGTTGTCTGTCATGTGTTTGGAACAACCACTATCTATGTACGAGGTTCCTTGGCACTCTCATTGTTCCTTTAACCGCAATCAAGGAAATTAGTTTTAGGTACCCGTGCATTTACGGGTCTGAGGGGTTAGCAATATAAGGTGATCCGGCCAACTTATAGCCAAATGGTCGACTCTAAAAGGTTGCCACCTATCGATCCATAATCATAATGAACATTTGCAAATTGCTTAGGGATTTAGGCTCATACAACTTCCTCTTTTGTCCGAATGCGTGTGTCCGAGCTTGTGCATTTGCTTTCTTGGGATAGTAATGGAAATTTTGTGCATATTGGGCTTTGTGTTTGGTTGTATATGGTGCGATTATAGCTTATTTGCCTTGGGAATGGCCTATTTTGAGTCCGAGGTCTTTGCCACAGGCTTGTATCCCTTTGGACTTGTCGATATCTCATTTGATTGTTCCAATCGGCTGGCCGGGATAATTTCTACCATTCCTATCATATGATTTTCTTTTCTTTGAAATCTCGGGGGCTTTTGGTAGCTCTATTTGGATTTTCTGAGTATTTTTGATGGACTCTTCAATTTTGTTTGATTGTCCTCTCAAAGATACTCTGCTGGCTTTTGCCTTTTCCTTTATACCCAAGATCAAAGCATGCTTGTGATTGTGTTTTTAGTGGGTGTAGGTGCAACATATGGTGCATTGGATTTTTGGATTGCCTCATTGCTTGAGGAACCTTTTTCCATAACCACTCTTGGAGCTTGAGCATGCGCAAAGGAATTGAATCCAATGCTGTCTTGTCTCCACTTTCTTTTTGAATCATTATAATTTCATCCAATGATATAGATGCCTTAGTGAATGATGCCATCACATTTTTAGATCATTTTCCCCCTTTTTTCATTGCGACTAAGTCTGCTTGGATCTTAGCTATATCGGCCTTCATATCGTATTCTCAATGACTATGTGACTTAGAGTACTCGGCTCCTTAGTTAGTTTGTGAGTTTTGGCTTTTCAACTGGTTGTTTTCCTTATTTAGAAGTGTGTGTGAGGTTTTTACATGCTCAAAATCTTTCATCATTTTGCCTAATGAATCATAAAGATTAGTGGGTGATGAAGTGTTTGGGTCACTATCAATATCATCGAATTAGAATGAGATGAGTTAGAGTGTAGCTCATCTTCTTGTTCTTTGGCCATGAGTCATATCAAAGCCTCTACTTATGTGTCCTTTGGAGTAGTCGGCTTCACCGCTATCGACTCTTTGGTTCTTTGCACTTGGTTGTGTCGTGATCCCAGCATTGACATGGCTTTCTTCTTTTTCATGTCTCTCTCTCTCAAGACCTTTCTTTCTTCTTCATTTCTATATTTGTTGGTGGTGAATATGGGGATCAACAGGAAAATGTCCGTGGTTATGCAATTCCAACACGAGTTTCGGCTCTCTGAAAGTCTGCTATTTTAGCTCTCGATTATCGGCTCACGATACTAAGTCCTTTGGTGATTAGCTCTCTTTGATGGTCTGTCCTCCCTTGCTTTGGAGGGTGTTGAATGTCTTTTGGATAATTCACCCTTGTTTCTCTTGTAGTTCTTATCAAAGAACTTTTTGAATCTTCTCACCATCAGGGCAATCTCTTCCTGGTCAATGGCTTCTTTGGATTGACTCTCTTGGAATCACCACCCTATGAGTGCAAATGTCTTGGGTACATATGTCTCTTCTTGCTCTTTTCTTCTTAGCTCAAATTCATATGCCTTAAGATCTCGAGAACAACTCATGGTTGGATGTTCAGTAAGGTCCATAGAGTGTCTCAAAGCCATCACCTTCATTTCCCACTCATTTGGATAGACCTTAGAATTTTCATACACCTTTCCTTTTGTATATATTCTTTTCCTAGAGGTGAGAGCTCATTGGTTATCTCTGTGAATTTGGCATCCGGTGATCCGGACTATCACCCGCAAGCATTTTAAAATTTTCAAATTTCGAACAACAATAGTCAAATTATTTTCCTTAATTTGATCGAGATCCTTCACCGATTAAGGTTAGTTTTTCCCCAATTTCTTTGGCTTGTTTTGAAAGATTTGACTTTATTAAACATGGCCTTATCAAGAGATTTATATAAAATATCCTTGGCAACATTGTCCAAGTTATATCTTTTCCTGTCATCATTTGTCCACTCACAACGTGGTTTTTCCACCATTGTAGGTCTAGGCTCTGCGGGTGCATCATCATCTCCTTTAGCGATGTGACCTTCTTACGATTGTATTTACTTTTAGAATATGTAGTGGCCCATCCTCAATGGAGAACCACATCTCATCGTGTAGGGTTGAAAGATGAGCTGCATACGTCTTTCAATCATCAATTTCTTCACAAGTAAACATTGGAATGCGAGTTAGATTTGCTTCAATGATCATTGTAGGTCCCAAGGGTGTAAGTGTAAGGTTTAGAAGGGGGTTGAATAAACCTTACCAAATTTTTGATTTAGTCCTTTTAAAAGTTGAGTTGATCTTACATTTTGTGTCCTTGGTGGACTGACCAATTTAGTTAATCAGTAGAGTTAGTCTCTCAACGGACTCAATGATTTGTTGATGGAATAACTCATTTGTTAAGTCTAAATTAACTCAAGCGTGGTTTGTTTTATTGGAAGACTTAACACCCTTAAGTTTGGTTAAGTAGAGATTTAGAGCTTGATTTAGTACTTAGAGATTATCTAATGGATAACAAATATGTCACAGAATTAAACAGATATGATGCAAGAATTAAAGTCTTTGAAATGTAAATGACACAATAAGATTTTTATAGAGGTTCGAAGATGGGGTAATTCTTCTACTCTCTCTCTTCTCCAACTCCTGGAGGAATCCACTAGGTATTGATCGGTATACAAAGTGGTAACGGTCCCGGATGACAAGTCTTGATCACTCACGCCTTGTGGCTTCTGTACGACTCGGCTTCTTCACAGGCATTTGCCTTTGCTACTACAGCCCACTTGCTCAAGCTCTTTGGATTTGATCACGAAGCCCTCCAAAAGCTCAAGACTTGATTCGACCTTGAATCTTCCTACAATCCTTCGTGGAATGTAGACCCCTTGATTCTTGATAATTTCCTCTTCAAGTGATTGAAGTTATCTTTCCTTCACGGTGAGTGTTGGATTGATGTTCTTCGTAGTGTAGGCTTGAGGATTAATCTTGAATGATTTGAGAATTCTTAGGTTCTGATTCAAAATGTTTTCTTGAAATGTTCGTGTTTCGAGGTAACCTTCGTTACTTTCTCTCGAGTCATTCCTCGGCCTTTTATAGTGATCTTTCAAAAATCGCCCGTTGAAGAGATAGGCTTATTTTTGAAAGTCACTTGTGGTCGTTGGCTTGTCTTGTTGCGATCCTTGGAATTGCCATTTCCTCGTATGAATTATTCTTCACCTTTTGAGTTCGACACGGTGTAGTGCTTCCCATTGGTTTATTCCTTTTGCACGCAGGGGTGAGCACTTCGAGAAAGGTAGTATGGATATATTACTTGTTTAGGTAATTCTCTTGACTACATTTTTCGCTTTCCCAGGTGACTTAGAGTGACTTCCAATCAATTGGATGACTCTTGTCACTTCAACTTGAGACTTGGCTTTTCTTGAGTTGACTTGGTGACTCCACTCGATTGCACCTGTTGCTCCTTGATAGAGTTCCGTCTACTCTTCTTTGCCATACTGTTTGTCTCGCGGTGAGTCTTCCTTCTAGTCTCGGTTGTCTTCTTGCATGTTTGGGCATAGGCGACTTAACTCGGCTTGACCCAGCCCTATTTATTACAATGCGAGTTTACAACAAAAATGGGGTGCCAACTTCCTATTCTAAGTTTTACATGGCATTCATCAAAATCTAAACAATAAATTTCCCAACAATTTCACCCTTTTTGATGATGCCAAAACTTAAACCATTCAAAAATGTAAATAGCAAAGATACATACAGATAGTGTATTCACATAGAATGTATGCGTAGAATCAATCCTTTTATTGATCATAACATTCTTGTTCTTTTACACAATGTTTACAAGGTGTATCGAGCAAACATTTGTCTACAAAAAAATAAAGAATTTATAGCTTTATTACGCGGAAGACTTACATAGTATGTATTTACATAATAAAATACATGAAGGGTGGACAAGACAACACTTCATCTCCTTCATTTGTCTCCTTCTTTCATCTTGTTGGCATCTTACGCTCTTCTTCTCTTTTTCTCATCGTCATTTGCCTTCTTCTTCTTTTCATATGCCTTCTGGCGACTTCATCTCTTCTTAATCTCTCTTGTCTTTCCTCCCAGCTGAGTTTGTCTCTTGTCTTCTTCTTCTATTCTTTTCGCATACTCAAAGATTACTTTTAGCCACTTGCAAATTTGCTACTTGGTCAAGACCCATTGATAGATCCCTCCTTTCTTGCCTGGATCTACGTATTCAATGTTTTTGGGCGGAGAGGCCTAGGTCGAAACCTCTTCATCCACCACGCTTCTTCCTCTACCTGCAGGCGTGTATTGTCTTGGGGTCTTCTTCTTTCGGTGAGTGACCGGCGGAGTGACCCAGAGTGAGTAGGTAGTCTGCTTTGCTGTCGCCTTCTTCACATAACGTGAGACCCTTTTCCCGAGTACAAGTCCCAAGCTTGAGCCATAGACATATTTGCAAAGTATCCTTGGATGCGGCGTTTTAAATTCATCAAGGCGATCGTGGCTCTGTCCCGACATACGAGATGGCATAAGTGTCTCTATCTCTTGGAATGCCTCCATGTTGTTTCAAGATGTTCATAACACGGGCATCCATTCTTCCTTCCACTTCCTCCATCCCTGCTTCAATTGTCTTTCTCTTTTCGACCATAGAGATAGCAGAGTGTTGGAGTGGCGAGTCTTTGGGAGTTTTTGCTTTGATAATGTCATTTGTGACAAGACTTTGTTGGGGGTTTGTGCAATCATCAAGGTCACATCTTTCGATCCTTCCCCCTCAACGGACTTTCCTTTCTTTTGTTTCAACACTTCCTCGATTGACTTTCCCCTTGTTGCATCCTCTTTTTCGACGGATCTCTTTTTGTGCTTTAAGGTATTCCTCTTCCCCCTTTTTGGCATCATCAAAGGAGAGAGGAATGCTGAAACATCTTTGCAGCGAGAAATCGAGCACGCTAATAGTAGAGTTCGTCTCGAGTCTGTTTTGTGGAGTATGCGGCCACGAAATTCGGGAGCGAGTAGCGTTGGACTCTCTTTGAAATTAGCTTCATTTCAGCCATGAGAAGGCTGAATTTTTGTCCATATTTTCTTCCGAATTTGGAGATCACTCTTATTTTGCTCACGCAGCAGTGACTTTATCTCGGCGGTGTGAGCTTCATGCATGTGCTCAATGTGTTCTCTCAATTTCGTTTTTGCATCGGCATTCTCGGCTCTCCATACAAGCGACTTGTTGAACAATGTCTGAAGTATCTAACTTGTTCCACACGCATTGTTTCTTGATGTTGCCACCATTCCTTATCCGTTGTTATGCCTCTCAAGTCGTGATAAGGAGCGGCATCTCTGTTGTCGATCGCATGTCCATAGAGGCCTGGTGCCTCTCCATCCGTTCAATTTCAACAAATAATGCCTTGAACACTTCCCGAACTTCATTGTTTCTTGCGTTGCATCGATGGCCATGCGGCGTCAAAGTCATAGTCGTTTGCCAGACGATGGGTATTGTGACGAAATGACGGGAGGAGTGCGTGGAAGCGTGCGAGCTCGTTCTCGACTCTTCATGGAGGTCGGGTACCTCAAGGAGAAAGGAAATGATTCTACAAAGGAATCATCACGGCCAATCGGGATTTGTTCAATGATGAGAGGTGCGCGTGAAGTTCCTTTTGGAGTCGAACTGCTGCGGCTTGGGGAGCTGCGTGATGGACTGTTTGGTGGTGTCATTGTGAAGTGGACCCGACTTGCTGAGCCTCGATTGTCTCAACGACCGTTGGTCTCGGTTTGGTTTCTCCAATTGAGTGGAGTGGTCCTCGGCCTTATCGAGCGTCATCGGAAGATGATGAGATTTCCATTGGTGGCTCATCATCAAAATTGAAAGTTTGTGAGTAGTCTTGAGATCGGACTTGCTCGTCTTTGGGAACATCCGCTTGGTGAGTCTTTTGGATGCATCACGGGGATGACTCGGCTTCTTCGTCGCCTTCCGATCCCGGAAAGGTTACATCAGGATTATCCTGGGAATCATGAAGCGCGCTTATCTCCTTTTCGGATGGATCAATGATAGCGGGAGGGATGTTCTCTACTTACGCTTCTTTACCCAGGAAGTCTCAACCTCTCGTGGGCCTTCATTACCTCTTACGGTCTCAACTACGGTGAGGCCTTGGACCTCCCTTTCGTGAGTGTCGGTTGTCTTAGGGTCTTGTGTGGTGGCATCCATTGGAGTCTCAACCCCATGGATTGCACTTTCATCGCCAGTGTTAACTCCCAGGGTTGTTCTTTCTTGTGCCTCGCGCATCGGCGGCGTCATTAGCCCCCAGAGCGGTTGGCACCTCGGTGAGAGGCAGTCTCAACTATCGAGCTTCGTTGATGGCAACTTGTTGTTCGTTTTGTGTTTGTACTTTCTCCACTTCGCCTCCTGGATTCGTTGTGGAGTCATCTGCAGCATTCTCCGACCTTTGCTGCGGTGGAGGATTTCCCCCTCGGTGGCGCACCGGTGAGTGACTTAGAATGGGGTCACTCGTCTCCAAACTCTGGCTGTTTCTCTTGAATGTTCAGCCGTTGGGGCGGTGGTAAGACACCTTCATTAGGGGTTGGCTCAATGGGGTCCCCACTAACCCAGTTTCATCGTGATTCCTTAATTTCTTCTTCGAGTGAGTGGGGAAGTGGTGGCAGCAACAACGGTGGCGATTTTTGAACCACTCCCATTGGATCAATTTCAGTGTGTTTTGGAGGACTCTCCTGGTCCCTCCATCATGCTCTTCTCATGAAGAATTCGGATTCATGCATTGCTGCATTTGCATTTGCAACTCTTAGCGTAGCGGCAGCGGGTCAGATCCTCATCACTTTTCGATAGAATATCGAAGTGAGAATGCGTATGTTCTGTGGTTCCGGTGAGAGGCGAGATCTTTGGCCTTCTCTCTTGCCTCGGCCTTCTTCGCGATCGCTCCTTCTCCTTATCCTTGAAGATCTGCAGGATATACGTGCGATTGTCTTCATCGAGTCTTTGGATCACAGGTCAGTCAAGGAAGTTCAACAGTTCCTCTTCTTCTTCTATAAACTCGGGCCGTTGGAGGCTGTTCCCTGGATTGACTCAATTTCCATTTCCTCCACTCTCACAGACGATTTTGGATGCGGGTAAGGTGGGGATAGGATCATCACATCACTATCAGCTCTATCGGCTTCTTCTTGTGTCTCGGTTGCGCGGACTACGGCTATTTCTTGATTTGCCTCTGCTGATCGCCTTGATGAGACTTAGTCATTTCATCTATAGTATCCGGAGACTCTACTTCTCCAGCGAGTCTCGTGTCTGCTCTTTGAGTGGGCGACTCGGCCCGGTTTCTCAAGCTCGGAGTGCTTGATGATTCTTCTTCGTCTCTAGTTTGTACCGGAGGGTTTTTCGGTTCGAGACGATTTCTTGAGTCTTGGCGGCGGGGGCGTCTTTGGTGTTTTCTTCGAGGTGGCCGTCTTGGCTTGTCGAGATCTCCTCTTTTTGACGATCGGAGAAGGTAGTTGAGAGTCCTTCTCGGCCACGCTTCTTTGGGCGGGAGACACGAGCTGCGGGCGGCGGTGACTCATTCTTTGGCGGGGAAGCGGGTTTGACTTTCTTTCTTTGCGGGAGAGCGTGATCTTCTTAGCATTTGCGAGGCAGCTTTCTTCTTTGGTGGAGAGGAAAAGCATTTGTATCTTGGTGGTGATTCCCCCTCACTCGTGTCGGCTCTCTTGGCGTAGGCTCTCTTGCGCGCCGAGGAGAGGTTTGATCTGAACATCCTCTTGTTTACATGGGAACGCCTTTCCATGTCAAGAGGACTCCTTTCACCTCCATCGGTAGTCCAATCACCAGGCCATATCCTAGGGATCCTCCAAATGTACCATCTTCCTTGAAGGATTTGTTCCCTACATTTTGGCATAGTCTCTTTGTAGACAAACTCGGCCAGTTTATTTTCCTTTCTTCAATGATCGCGGCCATTACGATCAACTTTGCTTTTTGTGATTGGTCAAAGCTGCCAAATTTGATGTCTATGCATTTGGCAACTATGTCCAACGACTTGTGATAATCTTCCTTGGCTGACCTCTTGTTTCTTTGTGTAAACTATTTTATCGGCATAGTCGGGCTTGGCTACTTCCTTCCAAGTAGAAGCCAGGCTAGGTTTACATCGGCTTCGTTGATTTCGATGCTCCTTCTGTCGGTAGTGGCGGTGTTGGCCAAATCCTTGGCGAGAGATGGTGAGCTTCTTTCCGTGAGCAGATGACTTTATCCCTTCATCGTGAATCTCGGCATTCACGTAGGGTGTGCGACCTCCTCCACATAGGTCATCGGATATTCCAACGTCGAAACGGTTTCGGCCGGACATTTCCAATTTCTCGGTAATTTTCTTCACTAGGGTGTGGTCGGACCCTGTTTCACCATCCGTCGAAATCCATGATGAGACCCGGTGTGGATTTGCTTTCCTAACTTGACAAAATCATAGGTTGGTGCCATTTTTCAGGATTTCACCGAAGAAAACTTAGAGATTGATTTGAAGATAGATAGGGTTTTGAGAGAGTTTTTGCCTTTGCTTACGAGAGAGAGAAATGAGCAGGTTTTGGTAGTGTGTGAGAGAAACGGACGAAAATGGTTTAAGTATGGTTTATGAAAGGGCGTGATGGTGGTTTTGAAATGTGATCGAAATCAACGGCTTAGATTTTGCATCGCCCGATTTAGCATTTAATGTCTCGTATTTAATGCGGCGGCATTTATATCCAATCATAATTATCTTTGGCGTCATTCTTAAAAACTTTTCGCTTAGTAAAAGCATTGCGTTTTTGTCACTTTTCTCATAAATGATTGACTTTTACCCTCGGTGGTTTAACTCTTCTTCTCACGAGTCCTCTTTGTGACTTTGTCGATTGACTTGGTGTAAATTTGTCTTTACGTCTGGTGATTCATTGATTGATTTTAGAGTTGACTCTTTTTCCCTTTCTGTGTTCCATTTCTTTTCTTTGATTCTTCCGAGTGTCATTTCGGCTCAATTAACCTAACTCATGCTTGAGTTCTTCAAATCTTGATTCACATAATGGTTTTGTGAAGATGTCGGCCAATTGTTTATCGGTTGAGATATATTCCAAGATGATGTCCTTCTTTTCAACATGATCTCTTATGAAGTGATATCGGCATCGATATGCTTTGTTCTTGAGTGCAACACAGGATTTTGAGTGATTGTAATTGCACTTGTGTTATCACACATAATTGGAATCTCTTTTTCTTCAACTTCATAGTCTCTCATTCTTTGTCTCATCCATAGGACTTGGCACAACAATTTTTGCATATATGTATTCTTCATTTTGTAGAGGTGGCTATTGAATTTTGCTTCTTGCTAAACCAGGAAATCGGCTGTTTCTAGCATTTGACATGTGCACGAGGTGCTCTTCTCGACTCTCGCATCCGGCATAGTCAGTCGAATAGCCAATTAGCTTGAATCCACCTTCCTTTGGATACCATAAGCCAACTTCTTGGCTTCCTTTCAAGTATCTCAAGATTCTCTTATTTCTTTGTCATATGGCTCTCTTTTGGAGCGATTGAAATCTTGCACATACACCTCTGACAAAGGTGATGTACGGCACCGCTTCTTTGTGAGATAGAGCAATGATCAATAAGTGCTCTGTATCTTGTTTGATCTCTGAGACTTGCCATCTGCATCCATGTCCATTTTGGTGATGTATTCATTGGTATTTTCACGAGAAGACTTCTCCTCCATACCAAATTTCTTCATTAAATCTCTGGTGTATTTTGTTTGACTTATGAATGTTCCATCCTTGGTTGTTTCACTTGGAGTCAAGGAAGAATGTCGACTCTCCCATCATGCTCATTTCAAATTTACTTTGCATGAGGTTTGAAAATTTTTCACACGACTCTTTGTTTGTAGATCCAAAAATGATGTCATCCACATATATTTGAACAAGCGTATACTCTTTTTGTCTTGGATTACGAAAAGTGTTCTATCTACTTTTCCTTTTGTGAATCCATTCTCGATTAGGAATTGTGACAAGGTATCATACCATGCTTTCGGGTGCTGTTTCAATCCATACAAGGCTTTCTTGAGTTTGTATACCTTATCTCCAAGAGTCTTACGCTCAAATCCTGGAGGTTGTTCAACATACACTTCTTCTTCCAATAGACCATTTAGGAATGCACTTTTTACATCCATCGATATACAATGAAATTCTTGTGAGCTGACATAGGCAAGAAATATCCTTATTGCTTCCAATCTTGCTATAGGAGCAAATGTTTCATCAAAATCTATTCCTTCTTCTTGGCAATATCCTTTGGCTACTAGTCTTGCTTTGTTTCTTACCACAGAGCCTTCCTCGTTCATCTTGTTTACGAACACCCATTTAGTACCAATAACGTTTTGATGTGTGGGTCTTTGAACTAATTCTCATACTTTATTTCTTTCAAATTGATTGACTCTTCTTGCATAGCTTGAATCAATGTGTGTCATCAATGCTTGTAACACATCTTTGGGCTCTATTTGCAAGATAAAGCATGTGAACATAGCTTGTTGAGTTCGGATCTTGTTTTGACACCTTCTCTTATATCTCCAATGACAAGTTACGGTGGATGGTCTCTCGGCCATCTTACATCGAGTTGAAGTAAGATAGTTGGGTTCGATTGTCTAGCAGTTGTGTTGCTTTGATCGGCTCTCTCGCTCACTTAGTTTTGCAAATTTTCAGCATTTTATGAGACTCGGCTATCTCATCTTCATACGAGTTAATAGTTCGACTTCAGCTTCAGCATAGGGACTCTTACGTATGGTTGGATGATTGACTTATCGGTGACTCTTCAATGTCTTCTCTATTTACATTTGGCTCATCGAATACCACATGAATGGATTCTTACGCAACCATAGTCCTTTTGTTGAGTACTCTGTAGGCTTTGCTTTAATTTGAGTATCGAAGATACCTTCATCCGCTTTAGCATCAAAGGCCTTTAGATTGTCTTTGCCATTGTTGTGGATGAAGCATTTACATCCAAATATTCTAAAATATGCAACATTTGGTTTTCTTCTAGTCCAAATCTCATAGGGAGTCTTTGTCAATTTGTCTGTTTATCATACATCTGTTTTGAGTGTAGCAAGTTGTGTTGATTGCTTGACCCAAAATCTTTTTGGTAACCTGCTTGACTAACATGGTCCTTCTTTGCTTCTTTGAGAGTTATGTTCCTTCTTTCGCAACTCCATTCTGCTTTGTGGAGTCCTTGCTCAGATAGTTCATGACCAATATCATTTTCAATACAATCGAGTTATTATTCCATTGACAAACTCGGTTCCTCATCGATCTTATTTTGATAATGGTTTGGCTCTTCTCGTTTTGAATCCTCTTCATCAGTTGTGGTAGTTTCGTAGAGTTTCTTTCTTCTTACACATGAATATTGTCCATGTATATCTTGAGTAGTCATCTACTACCACCAAGGTGTATTTCTTTCCACTTATGCTATTTGGTTCTCTTGGGCCAAATAGATCCATATGTAGCAGATGCAATATTCTTGTTGAAGATGGGCATGTCTTTTCTTTGAATGATGATTTGATTTGTTTTCCTTCCGACATGCATCACATATACTCTCCTTCTTGTATCTTGAGTCGGAAGTCCTTCCACAAGATTACTTCTTGCAAGCTTGTTAATCGTTTTGAAATTCGGGTGACTCGGCTTTTTGTGCCCACCAACTTGATTCTTTGTGCTCTTTGCTAATAGACAGTCTTGGGTGTAGCGGTTGACCAATCTACTACATACATGTTCTTTTGTCGCATCCTTGCAACACAACTTCATTAGATTCAGTATCCTTGATTTGGCATATACCATGTTAAATCCAACATTATAGCCCTTGTCGCGAGTTGGTGATGCTTAACAAGTTGAAGTTGAGTCCTTCAACATATGCAACATCTGTGATTTCTAATCCGTTCCTCTTGATAGATCCAATGCCTCTTATTTCACCTGGAGCTTCATTTCCACCAAATATGACTTTTGCTCCTTTAACTTCCTTGAATTTTTTGATTTTTCTTGTTTCTGTCATATATGCGGAAGCGACCACTTTGTCCATGTACCAGGTTCCTTGGCACTCAATTTGTTCCTTGAACTGCAATCAAGGAAATTAAGTTTTAGGTACCCATATTTATGCAGGTCTGAGGGGTTAGAATTGTAAGATGATCCACCAACTTATAGCCAAATGATTTGACTCTAAGGGGTTGCCATCTATCGATTGCCATAATCATAATTAATCTTGGCAAATTGCTTAGGGATTTTAGGTTCATACATTTGTCTCTTTTGTCTGTATGCTGTGTATAAGTTTTAGCAATCGCCTTCTTTGGGTAATTGTGGTGTCTCGAGTGTAGTGCCTAGGTGCATATTTGTCTTTGATGAAAGCTCTTATACTTTTGGAATGGTCTTTTTGAGTTCTAGGCCTTTGCCATTTGGGCTTATATTCCATAAGTCTATCTTTGATAGTTCACATCATTCAATCGGCTTGGCTTGGATATTTTCTACCATTCCCATCATATGTATTTCTTTTATAGATTTTAAGGGTTTTGGTAGCTCTGCTTCTTCTTTCTGAGTATTTTGTTTGGAGTTCTTTGAGGAACTCATTGAATCTCTTCTCATTTGTCCTTTCAGCGCACTCAGTGGTTGTTTTCCTTTTCCTTTATAACCAAGGCCGAGTTTGCTTGTAATTGTGCTTTGGAGTGAATGTGTGTGCAACATTTAGAGTTTTGGATTTTTAGACTCTTCATTGCTTGAAGATCCTTTTTCCAAAATTACTTTTGGAGTTTGACATAGCACGAGAGGAATTAAATCTAAGCTTTGTCTTGTCTCCACATTCTCTTTGACTCATAATAAGATCATCAATGATTTAGATGCCTTAGTGAATGATGCAATCACATTTTTGAGGTCATTCTCCCTCTTTTCTATGGCAACTATTTTTGTTATTTGCTTAGCATTTTCGGCCTTTAAACTTTCATTCTCATCGGCTATTTGACTTAGAGTACTCGGCTCCTTAGTAAATTTGTGAGTTTTTAGCTCTTTAGTAGGTTGTTTTCCTCATTTAATAGTGTGTGTGAGGATTTAATGTGTTCAAAATCTTTCATCATTTTGCCGATTGAATCATAAAGATCGGTGGGTGATGAAGTGTGTGTGTCACGAGTCACTATCACTAGAATCGAGTTTGATGAGTTAGAGTGTACCTCATCTTCTTGGTCGAGGTTGATCTTGTTCCTTGGCCATCAAGCAGATCGGGCTTCTTCTTGAGTCACTTGAGTAGTCGGCTTCTTGCTCTCTGAATCATTTGTCTCTCTTGACTTGGGTTGTCTCGGTGATCTCTATGACCATCATTGCCTTTTTCTTTTCTTGTTTTCTTTCTCGAAGACCTTTCTTTCTTCTTCATTCTGTATTTGTTGACTACGAGGATATGGGCGATCAATGGCATAGTGACCTGGTTGTCTCTGATTCAGCATAGATATTCAACCTTTTGATCGACTCTTTCCATTCTTGGATTGTCGACCCTTTGATATTGACTTTTTGATGATTGTTCTCTTGGTTGGCCTATCTTCCCTTGACTTGGGGGTTTGAGTATCTTACGGAAGATTCGCCCTTGCCTCTCTTGTAGTTCTTATTGAAGAACTTGTTGAACCTTTTAACCATCGGGGCTATTTCTTACGGATCAATGACTTCTTCGACCTCGGCTCTCTTTCCATCCTTAACAATTAAAGCATTTGTTTTAGTCTGTTGTCTCTTCTGATCTTTTTCTTCTCGGCTCAAATTCGTAGGCTTTGAGATGCGAGAATAGTTCATGGTTGGAGGTCTTCGATAGGTCCATGGAATGTCTTAGTGCCATGACCTTCATTTCCCATTCGGTTGGGAGACTTTTTAAGATCTTCATACACATTTCCTTTTGTGTATATTCCTTTCCAAGTGCGGATAGCTCGTTGGTGATTTACGTGAACCGAGCATCCGGTTGATCCAGGTTTTCTCCTGAGATCATTTTGAAGTTCTCAAATTTCATACGACCCCTTTGATAATTTGTTTTCTTTGATTTGCTCACGAGCCTTCACAAATCGGTGTTAGTTTGTCCCGATTTCTTTGGCGTTTTGCATGATTTGACTTTATTGAACATGGCTTTGTCAAGGTTTTGTAAAGGATGTCCTTGGCTACATTGTCCAGGTTGTATCTTTTTGTCATCATTTGTCCATTCGGTTCTTGGTTTTCAACCATGGCGGTGCAGGAAGCGACATCCTCTTCACCTCATTGCGGCTGACTCTTTTCTGATTGTGTTCACCTTTAAGATTTGCGGTGGCCCATCCTCTATCACTATCCACATCTCATCATGTAATCTTTGATAGATGAGCACGCATCACGAATTTTCCAATCATCAAATTCTTCAATTGTGAACATAGGGATGCGTGTCAAATTTGCTTTCATGATAATAAATTTTAATGATAAAAAGAGTTTTGAAAGTTTAAGTACTAAAGCGGACTTTGAAAAGTTTGGAGATCTAGTTGATAACCGGTGCGGAAGGCTCAATGAACCAACCGCTTTGATACCACTTGTAGGTCCCAAGGGGTGTAAGTGTAAGGTTTAGAAGGGGGTTGAATAAACCTTACCAAATTTTTGATTTAGTCCTTTTAAAAGTTCGAGTTGATACTACATTTGTGTCCTTGGTGGACCAATTTAGTTAATCGGTAGAGTTAGTCTCTCAACGGACTCAGCGATTTGTTGATGGAATAACTCAATTTGTTAAGTCTAAATTGACTCAATTGTGGTTTGTTTTCAACGGAAGACTTAACACCCTTAAGTTTGGTTAAGTAGAGATTTAGAGCTTGATTTAGTACTTAGAGATTATCTAATGGATAGCAAATATGTCGTGAGAATTAAACGGATATGATGCAAGAATTAAAGTCTTTGAAATGTAAATGACACAATAAGATTTTTATAGAGGTTCGAAGATGGGGTAATTCTTCTACTCCTCTCTTCTCCAACTCTGGAGGAATCCACTAGGTATTGATCGGTATACAAAGTGGTAGCAGATCCGGATACAAGTCTTGATCACACGGTGACTTGATCCTTTGGGACTCGATGAGACGCCTTGATCACTCGGTGGCTTCTCGTGCGACTCGGCTTCTTCCGGCATTTGCCTTGCTACTACACCCACTTGCTCAAGCTCTTTCGATTTGATCACGAAGCCCTCCAAAAGCTCAAGACTTGATTCGACCTTGAATCTTTCTACAATCCTTCGTGGAATGTAAACCCTTGATTCTTGATAATTTCCTCTTCAACTGATTGAAGTTATCTTTCCTTCACGGTGAGTGTTGGATTGATGTTCTTCGTAGTGTAGGCTTGAGGATTAATCTTGAATGATTTGAGAATTCTTAGGTTCTGATTCAAAATGTTTTCTTGAAATGTTCGTGGTTGAGTAACCTTCGTTACTTTCTCTCGAGTCATTCCTCGGCCTTTTATAGTGATCTTTCAAAAATCGCCCGTTAAAGAGATAGGCTTATTTTTAAAGTCACTTGTGGTCGTTGGCTTGTGTTGTTGCGAGTCCTTGGAATTGCCATTTCCTCGTATGAATTATTCTTCACCTTTCGAGTTCGACACGGTGTAGTGCTTCCCATTGGTTTATTCCTTTTGCATGCTTCAGGGTGAGCACTTTGAGAAAGGTAGTATGGAGATATTACTTGTTTAGGTAATTCTCTTGATTTATGTGCAACGGATCTTTTTCGATTATCTCGACTTGATTGCATTTCCTCGCTTTCCCCAGGTGACTTAGAGTCGACTTCCAATCATGGATGACTCTTCCGTCACTTCAACTTGAGACTTGGCTTTTCTTGAGTTGACTTGACTGATACTCCACTGTTTGCACCTCAGTTGCTCCTCTGATAGAGTTTCCGTCTACTCTTCTTTGCCATACTCATTTGTCTCGCGGCGAGTCTTCCTTCTAGTCTCCGGTTGTCTTCTTGCATGTTTGGGCATAGGCGACTTAACTCGGCTTGACCAACCCTATTTATTACAATGCGAGTTTACAACAAAAATGGGGTGCCAACTTCCTATTCTATGTTTTACATGGCATTCATCAAAATCTAAACAATAAATTTCCCAACAATCATAACTTTGCTTTTGAAATAAAAGACTTAAAAACAGCAAGTTTTGATCCATTGAAAAAGAATGAGATCTAGTTCGGTAACCAATGCGGAAGGCTCTATGAACTAACCGCTCGATACCACTTGTAGGTCCCGAGGGTGATAAGTAAAGTTTAGAGGCGAGTTGAATAAACTTTACCAACATTTCGATTTTAGTCCTTTTAAGAATTTCATAGTTGAATCAAGTCGGCTAAGTTTTTGGGGGGCAGCTAAGTTGGCTTACACAACAAAGTTACCCACTCAACATACTGATTGAGTTGTTGATATTATAACTTAGTTGTTTTATTAACACTTTAAAATAGCGATTGACTTGGTTTTTAACAATGGAAGACTTTTACCCTTAGTTTTTGAATACGATTTTCAACACTTGTTTAGCATGGTTATTATCACTAGACTTAAGCATTTTAACAATCAGCAGATATAAAGATAAGGCATGAAAGTAAGTGTGCTGAAAGTAAATAGACACAAACAATTATAGTGGTTCGAGGATGGGGTAATTCCTCCAATCCACTCTTCTCCAACCCCTGGAGGAATCCACTAATGTAACTTGACTTGGTTACAAAATTGTAGTCAGTCCGAGTCAGCTCTGATCCCACAGCTAGCTGCTCCTAGGACTCAGCTTCTTCACGAGACCACTGCCCTGATACTTCAACTTCCTTTAATCCTTTGGACTTGATCACTTAGCCCTCCAACAGGTTCAAAGCTCTAGTTCAATCTGGAACCTTACTACACCTCCTTCAACATCGGAGAGTATACCCCTTGTTCTTGATAACAAGTTTTTCCTCTTCAACTGATGAAGTCGTCTTTCCTTCAGGTGTGTTGAATTGATTTTCTTGAGTTTAGGTTTGAGGATTTTCTTTGAAAGCTTGAGAGATATTTTTAGGTTATTGCTTGAATGCTTGTATGCTTGTAATCTTGGTAACTGGGTAACCTTCTATCAAATGACTCATCGGCCTTTTATTGTACACATTTGAAAATATGTTTGTTTAAGAGATATACACATTATTGAAGCGCACTTCTTGGTCGTTGGCTTGTCTTTTCTTGATCCGCAGCAAGTGATGGTGATATTTCCTCATTTTAATTAAGTGTGCGACTTTTCGAGGTCGACACATGCTCGGTGCTTCCCATTGGTTCATTCCTTTTGCACGCTTCGGTGAGCACTTTTAGACATGGCAGTATGGACGTATTACAATAATAAGTAATGTCCTTGAATTTTGTGCAACGAATCCATCACGATCGACTTGACTTGACGGTTGTTTTACCCTTTTTATCTTGAGTCAACTCCAATATTTTAGGAATGACTTATCGTATGTCCTTGTGAAACAACCTTCTAACAAATTGATTGATGCTTCTCGCACTTCACTCACCGCCCTCATTTGGGTCTTCTTCTTCAATCTTGATCGAGTCTTGTAATCTTCAACTTGGTGCCTTTGACTCGGCTCATCAAACCTTATCTATTACAAGTCGAATTACATTTGAAATGGGGTGCCAACTTCCTAATCTAAGTTTTACATGGTATCATCAAAATCTATACAAAAATTTTCCCAACAACACCTTCTATCTAGGGGCAACAATTTGTGACGACGACACGATAACCCAACACGAACCTAACACGATTTTAGCGGTACATGTCAACCTTTAATGGATTTGGGTCAAAATCGGTCGGACACAATTAACAAGAAAAATAAATAGGACGGGTTAGGTCGACCCGCATGTCAACACGATTGATCTATTTAATCTATTTAATTTTATAGTGACATATTATTTAGATATTTTGTGATGTTTTAGTTTGTTATATGATAATGGAAAAACTATTAAATGCATTTATTAATAATTTAATATATTTCTTATTTGTAATTTTATATTTTTCTCCATTTTATTACTTTTTTCGTGTCGACTTTAAATTGTATAGGTTTTTGTGTCGTGTTTGGTTACCCGTGTCATAACGGGTCGTGTTCGTATCGTGTATCTTGACACAAATAATTAAATGGATCATGTTCGTGTTCGTGTTCGTGTCGGACTGTTGTTCACTTGGTTTTATACCAATGATTTGGGCTTCCTAGACTTGAGTTTTGTGTTGTTTTTGATTATTTTGAGTCATTTGAGTAGCCAATCCATGTTGAGAGGCAATTATATTGAGTTTATAGTCATAGTAATGAATCGTATATCAAAAGAAGTACAAACGAGCAAACAACGAGAGATTGATTTGAAGAAACGTCCAAACGCGCGTCTGAAATTTCCATCACTGGCAGCGTTTAGTATTTTGACCATAACTCTCTCTACAAAATTGATATTGAGGTGATTCAAGTGGCTATAGAAAGCTAAGAGATAGGGCTACAACTTTGAAGAAGGACTCAAAACCGAATTCGGACGTTTGGATGGCGCTGCAGCGCAAAACGAGGCGCTGCAGCGGAGGCAAAAATCTGGGCAGCGGCCAAATTCTGGATGGCGCTGCAGCGCAAGACCAGCTGCAGCGCCGGGTGTGTTATGTGCGCGCTGCAGCGCCATTTTTGAGCGCTGCAGCGCCGTGGGCGGATAAAACAATAAAAGTCCGATTTTCAGATCTAAAAACAGGGGTACTATAAATAGATACATGGGAGGCTTCATCTAGGGCATGGAGGACACTTGGGGATAGACCCAAGAACACAAGAAACACATCAATTTCATCAAGGAAGAATCAAGGGGAGAATCGGGTCGAATCGGAGCTTGAGGATTGAAGATTAATCGAGAGATTATCCATTTCCCTAAGTTTTCTCATTCTTTGTGCTTTAATCTTTCATTTTAGCTTCTTATGAAGATGGACAATTTGTCTATGAGTTGTTTATTTATAATGGGTAGCTAAACTTCTTGTGATTTCCGGGTTTTGGAAGTAGATTAATTGAACTCTTGTTGATTGTTTTAATCTTAATTGAAGTTATTGTCTTGAAGCCTATTTGAGTACTTTGTTCTTATTCTTGTTTTATCATTTGGCCAATGATTTAGCATGTTTGATATATTGATTCATAATTCGAGAGATGAGTTTCAATATTAGATCTTGAGTACTTGACATGAATATTTGCATAATCGAGAGGTTTGTGAATATTTGTGAGGATATTTGATCTTTTGTGCATTTGGGAGTTGTGTATCTTATGTTGAGTAGAGATACTAGCATAGATATTTCAATCTACACTTTATATACATCTCAAGAGGGAGGATAAAATACCGTTGTGATCGTCTTATAGGTGTATTGATAATAACTTTGGCTTTGATTAAATCGTAAAATAAGAGGAATATTAATTGAAATCATAACTGGGAATCCATTTCATTTCCTTGGTAATTCCACTATTATTTTCATCTTGTGTTTTTGTTATATTTTCTTCCACAACAATCATTCAATTTCGATCGTCTAAATAAAAATAAGGCTATCTTAGTTCAATACTTAGCGCATTAATTTATTAGTCTCGTGGATACGACCTTGCTTACCCTATTCTATAAACTACACCGTACACTTGCGGTGAAGCTAAAAATAAGGCGAACAAGTTTTTGGCGCCGTTCTTGGGGACTAATACATTTTTGGTGCTAATATTGCGATAGATAGAATTATTCTTAATTTAGACATTTTTTTATTTTTTTCATTTTTCTTTTGTAAATTCTACTTCTACAATGCTTGATTTGTTTCTTTGAATTGGTATAGGTGCACCTATTCGGATGGAAGAGGCAAACCCATCTTGGAAGACGCCCTCATTTCATTCATGAATCAAACGACTTCATTTATGAGTCAAATAAATTTATTCATGAGGGAAATGGGAAATAGCCTTACCAAAAACGAAGCAAAGATGGACAAGATGAAGTTGCAATTGACACGCGATTGGCCAATACTATGGATTCACAATTGAAAAATCTCGAGACTCAAATGGGCCAATTAGTTACAATAGTTGGTGGGCAACACCAAAAGAGCCAATTTTTAAGCACCACTTTGAAGCCAACTCGAAAGAACAATATAGTGTCATTCATCGAAGGAATGATACGAATATGAGGAGTTGAAGATCCTGGAAGAGCAAGAAAGTTGAGAACCACACAGTTGTATGTCTATGCACGGTCAAATAGTATGTGGCGGCGAAAAGGAACAAAAAACAGGACAAGGAACACACAACCCAAGCGTAATGCGAATGAGTAGTTCGTGCGAGATATTATAAGAAAGTTGTTCCCGAAGCGAGAAAAATACGATCATACGTATGCAAAGCGAACAACATACACGTAAACGGATCGGTATATTCCTACGCCAGGACTCAAATCCTTGCTTGGACACCCCAGTATGCATTATTAGGTGCAAGTAAGGCAAATATGGCACTTGACCATGACCCAAGCAGCTAATATATGCATTCAAGGGAGGCACCAATTCATACGTCGAGCTATAGGCGGTAAATCTAGCGCTTGTTGGGAGGCAACCCAATGGTAACTTCACATTTTCTTTCTTGAAATTCTATCTTTTCCTTGTTTCGATATAATTTCATTCAAGTTTGGGGAGAGTTAGTATTTTGATTTGAAATGTGTGAGTATTTTGATTTGAAGTGTGTAAAAAAAAAAAAAAAAAAAAAATCTGCATTTGTTTGTGTGTTTTCATATAGTTGCATGTAGAACATTTTAAGTTGCATTTGCATTAGTAGCATGTTTACAGTTTTAGCATGTTTATTGCTTTCATAGATTTTAGGGAGTGAGTTGATCTCTTGATTGCGACTCGTGCTGCATTTTTGAAAAATTTGTATTGTTTTGATTGGGTGTTGAGTATGAGTTGATTGAGCCATGAATAGATGACATTGAGCATGTGGATATTGAGAACATGGTTTGATGTTTTGAATTACGTATTTGCAAGCCTGTGAGCTTTTGAGCCTTTTTGCTTTCATCATATGCGGTTTGTTGTTAATTTGAGTGTATCATTCATGTTGTTAGAATTCTAGAACTTGCTCTGTTATCTCTGTCAATGTCACATGTTGTATGCGAAATGTGAAAATGATCAAAGGCCATTTTTGTTAGCCCTTCAAGCCTTTTGCTTACCTAATGATAATATTGAAATCCCTAGTTAGCCAACTTGAGCCTATTGCCTAATTTTTGATAGCCACAATTCAAGCCTTAACTTGATAAATCTTTTACCCAAAACTTGAGCGTATAACATTGAGTAAAGGGATTGAATAAGGGTGGATGGGTAAAATCAAAATTTTAGAAGATGGTGTTAGAGTTGGTTGATGGGAACAAAAGGAGGAGAAATGAAGTGTTGAAAACTTCGTATAAATGTCGAAAAAAAAAAATCGACTTTGTAAATGAGTTTCATTTAAATGAACTTGGGGGATAAGGATTGTAATTTGAGGTGATTCTCAAAAGAAAGAAAGGAGATGGAGATAAGAGGAGTTGATGAAAATGAGAGATGATTTGAGTAGCATCTTGAGCTTTAATGTAGATGGTTTATATGCTCACCGGTCTATACGCTCGAGTTTGAGTCACTCTATCCATATTTTCCTACCCTAACCAAAGAACCTTCATCACAACCAAAGAAAAAAGTCCTTTTTGATTCACAAATTGCATACATTCTAGTGGCGGAGATATGAGACGAATTGCAAGCCTATGGTAATTTTGCGACATTGAATTGATTTGAGCGTAAACACGTCCTATATTCATTCGAGATGAGAGTATACACTTGATCTTTGAGAGACGTGATTCTTAGCATTTACCATGGTTTCTTTGATGTATGCTCTATGTTAGATGTTTGAGGCTTGGTTGATTCGTTGTTTGACACATATGATGAACAATACGATTTTTATGGAGTTGTTGTGCGTTTTACTTTTCATTACTCCCGGTCATGTTTTGTCTTGTTTTTAAAAGTGTTGACCGGGACGGCCAACAATTTAAGTTTGGGGTATTTGTTCACTTGGTTTTATACCAATGATTTGGGCTTCCTAGACTTGAGTTTTGTGTTGTTTTTGATTATTTTGAGTCATTTGAGTAGCCAATCCATGTTGAGAGCCAATTATTTTGAGTTTATAGTCATAGTAATGAATCGTATATCAAAAGAAGTACAAACGAGCAAACAACGAGAGATTGATTTGAAGAAACGTCAAAGCTGGCGTCGAAATTTCCATCAGCGGCAGCGGTATTTTGACCATAACTCTCTCTACAAAATTGATATTGAGGTGATTCAAGTGGCTATAGAAAGCTAAGAGATAGGGCTACAACTTTGATGAAGGACTCAAAACCGAATTCGGACGTTTGGATGGCGCTGCAGCGCAAAAGAGGCGCTGCAGCGCGGAGGCGAAAATCTGGGCGCGGCCAAAGTGCGGATGGCGGCTGCGGCGCAAGAAGACCGGCTACGCAGCGCAGCGCCGGGTGTGTTATGTGCGCTGCAGCGCCATTTTTGAGCGCTGCAGCGCCGGTGGGCGGATAAAATAATAAAAGTCCGATTTTGAGATCTAAAAACAGGGGTACTATAAATAGATACATGGGAGGCTTCATCTAGGGCATGGAGGACACTTGGGGATAGACCCAAGAACACAAGAAACACATCAATTTCATCAAGGAAGAATCAAGGGAGAATCGGGTCGAATCGGATCTTGAGGATTGAAGATTGTCGAGAGATTGTCCATTTCCCTAAGTTTTCTCATTCTTTGTGCTTTAATCTTTCATTTTAGCTTCTTATGAAGATGGACAATTTGTCTATGAGTTGTTTATTTATAATGGGTAGCTAAACTTCTTGTGATTTCGGGTTTTGGAAGTAGATTAATTGAACTCTTGTTGATTGTTTTAATCTTAATTGAAGTTATTGTCTTGAAGCCTATTTGAGTACTTTGTTCTTATTCTTGTTTTATCATTTGGCCAATGATTTAGCATGTTTGATATATTGATTCATAATTCGAGAGATGAGTTTCAATATTAGATCTTGAGTACTTGACATGAATATTTGCATAATCGAGAGGTTTGTGAATATTTGTGAGGATATTTGATCTTTTGTGCATTTGGGAGTTGTGTATCTTATGTTGAGTAGAGATACTAGCATAGATATTTCAATCTACACTTTATATACATCTCAAGAGGGAGGATAAAATACCGTTGTGATCGTCTTATAGGTGTATTGATAATAACTTTGGCTTTGATTAAATCGTAAAATAAGAGGAATATTAATTGAAATCATAACCTAGGAATCCATTTCATTTCCTTGGTAATTCCACTATTATTTTCATCTTGTGTTTTTGTTATATTTTCTTCCACAACAATCATTCAATTTCGATCGTCTAAATAAAAATAAGGCTATCTTAGTTCAATACTTAGCGCATTAATTTATTAGTCTCGTGGATACGACCTTGCTTACCCTATTCTATAAACTACACCGTACACTTGCGGTGAAGCTAAAAATAAGCGAACACTGTAATACCCATGTCGGACCATGACCGCGAAAACGAAATACAACAAGATTGACACCTTACTTCTTTTCTACATAGTTTATAAACAACATTGTTTGTAAAGACAAAAATCAACACCTACTAGCTTTGACGGAATTACTAATATGGTGGGGTTGGTGCAAGCGGAGGTGGTCGTTTGAAGTGCGAGAGATGTTAAAGTGGAAAATAGCGAGAAAGAGAAAGGGAGTATGTATAGGGAAACTTAGCGTAGGTGGCTCGGCGGAGGTTCATGTCGTGCTTTTGGTGGTTTTGGTACGGCGGATGTGTTTGTTGTGGCGAACAAAGGGATACATTATTAAGATACTTTAGTGGATTCAATGTATCGATGTTAGGTAACTATAAATTTACTCAAATATTGAAATTTTAACTTGACCAGGCGGAAGAGTGTTGCACGCAATCCATGCCCTGATTCATCCAAGAATTTCTAAATTGACATTCGTTATTAATAGAGATGTTAAATGGATCGTAACCCGCATGGCTATCTCGTTAAATCGAAAAAATAGAATTGGGGTTAAGGTTATTTTGACTGTTTAAATTAGGGCCTTTTTCCCGAATTGTTTAGCTCGAAGTCTGTTAGGGTTGGCCCGTAGGTTAACTGGGTTAGCGCACTAGCCCACCATTCTTTTTAAAAAATATATAATATAATTATAATATTTTATACCTATTTTTATTATATTTTACTAGTAAATATCTTTCAAATTCACATGACGGTTTTAGTTTGTAAGACTTGAGTATTTATAATTCCTTGTTTACTCATTTTAATTCTACAATTCGTTTGTAATAATTTTATAGCTTTTTTTTACCATTTGATTTTGATAATATATGTATAAAGATAAAATTCTCCTAATAATTGTTTTTTTTTTTTGTTGTTTTATATATTTTAGATGAAGAAAAATTAGAAGATAATACTTTATCCATGAAAATGTTCAAACGTGATTGACGATAATATTTGATTACTAGTTACTTAATTGTGTACTTGCCTTATATTTGTTGAACTTATTTATGAAGTTTAGAGCTTGAGTGTTTGTACTTTAAGATTTCAGATTTCATCTATGTGATGCACATATAAACTAGAGGTAATCTTAATTTACCCCATGAACTATACGTGTTTTTCACTTTGCCCATTTAACTTTGAATTATTTTACTTTACCCCTCGATCTTTGCAAATTATTCTGATTAGCCTATAATTTCCAAATTTATCCCTTAACCCTTATGATAATTTTATTTTCGATCCTTGAAAATGGTATCATGGCCTACGTTTATTAATTAAATTTAATATTATTTGTTTATTGACTAAAGATGAGAAAATTTTGAGAAAAATGATTTAAATAATTGTTCGAGATGTATTAGCTGAGATAATCCACTAACAATGAAGGGTGGATTTGGAAATTATAGGCTCAATGGAACACTGCGAAGTTCAAGGGTAAAGTAGAACCATTCAAAGTCAAGTGGGCAAAATAGAAAAGCACGCATAGTGTGGTTTTTATTATTATAAATTATTTTGATTTGTATATGTATTTTGATTGTTGTGAATGTTTTAATTTAAAACTTGAGATTTAAATAAAAAAAAAATATTTTTTTGCCTTGTAGCTTGATAGTGGTCCTTTTAACCCTTGAAGCCTAGTAGAGTTAGGGTTAGTTTCACAATATTACCGACTGTTAGATGGTAATTCATTTAACTCGAAGCTTGTTTAGCCTTAAGCCCAATAAGAATGGACCGAAATTGCTAGGGTTAACTGCTTAACTCTTATTATGTATGACCTCCAAGTGATGAAATAATGTATTTATTTAAATGAAAACCGAAAATATTAGGGGTTATTTATTTAAAAACATTGTGGGTCTTGTTTGGTCTTCTATGTGTTATGATCAAGGGCGTAAGGCACGCACGAGGGGGAGGGGAAGAGGGAGGTAATTTTTATTTTTCTAAATCAATGTTCTTAAGAAATAAAAAAATTAAGTTATTGTTGGGTTAAGCACATATTTGCCCAACATTCAGGAGAAAATGACACTTTTTACGCTCTTGGGCTTTTTTCAAATATTTTTATGCTCCAACGTTTTTTACACATTTTTACGCTCTCGCCAATTTTTTCCAATTTTTTTATGTTGTTGTTTGAACATGTTTCCTCTAGTAAGATTTTAGTGAAAAAATAATTTATGGAGCCATTAAATAATCAATTTTATACTCGAAATCTTATAATAAAAAACACTTAAAACAACGCATATTAAAATCAAAAAAAAATTGAAAATAATATAGAAACAACACATGAATAAAAAACACAATTCAATTTTTGGTCCTATGCATTGAATAGGTAAAAAATATGGAAACAACTAAGAAACAAAAGAACAAAATTGAAACTTATATAAAAACAACCGAGAAACAATAGAAACAATATAGAAAACACCATATGAACAAAAAAGTTTAAAAATAAGTAAAAGCGCATCGAAACATTGAAAACTACATTGAAACAATAAAGAAACATCATAACAACATTAAAAACAGTATATAAACAACCCAAAAACAACGTAAACAATATACAAAACACCACATGAACAAAAATAGCTAAACAATAGGTAAAAAATGTATTGAGATATTGAAAACTACATGAAAATATCAAAACAACATTTAAAAATTATATAACAACCTTAAAAACAACATAAATAATATATAAAATAACACATGAACAAAAAAGAGCTTAAAAATAGGTAAAAGTTGTATTAAAACATCGAAACAAGATAGACACAACAAAGAAACAAGTAAGAAACAGATATAAGCAACATCAAAACAACAAAAATAACATAGAAAGCAATCTTTGGGAACGCCAAAAATTGAAAAAAGCGTAATAATATCCAAAAGATATGCGGTATGTAAAACAAAAGTAAAAATCAACCTGGAGCGTACATAGGTGAACCGAGCATAAAAAGTGTCATTTTTCCCGAGAAAATAGGGTAAGTTTGGCAATTCCTCGTTATTGTTTGTATGATTGTTTTTTGAGTTTTTAATCCACTCACTTCATTTTCTATGTCGGCCCCCCTATTTTTGTAGTATGCAGCTCGCCATTGGTAATTATCTTATCATACTATAAACAAAATGTAACATTAGAAATAAAATATGTCAACGAGACAATATCATATTTATCATTAATTATACATAAGAAAATTTGGTTTTGTCATAATATGGAATTTTAATAAGATTAAAAGTGATAAGAATGATATATAAGCTAAATACTAGTGAAGCAAAATATTATTGATAACAATAGCCCATATATATAGTGACAACAAATATTTTCATATATAATGGAGTAGGTCTCTTAGGATACCGTCTCACAAATCTTTGTTTGTGAGAAGGGTGAAAACGGTTCAAACAAAAAATCCATGGGTCACAAAAGTCACGATCAACGGCCCGCCCAAATCAGTGGTACAATACCTTTTTGTTTTGCATATTTTTGTGTGTATTTTTTGTGACGATTTATGCATATTTTATGTGTGTTTTATTTGCAATTGCATGTTTTAGTGTCATGTTGTGTCATTTTATTGATTTCTAGGTATTGGCAGATTAAACGAGTTTTGGGGGTAAAAACGTCAAAAAGCCATTTCGCGCAGTTGCGGCAGTCTTCGTATTTTGGTCATAACGTTTTCATCTAAGGTCCAATTGACCTGATTCTTATGCTATTAGAAAGCTAAGAGAGAATTCTACAGCATCTATTTTAGTAAATGCAAATTCAGACTTTTTAAGGTGTTAAAATCATATGCAAAGTGGAAATAATATGATGAAGTTTTAAAAAATACTCATCTTAGTATTGTGGCGATACCACTTTCTAGAAAAGTGATATTGAGGTCATTCAAGCCGCTATTAGGAAATTCATTCGTATAGATTTTGATGATGCATAGAAAACTTAGATTAGATAGTTGGCACCTTATTTTTACATTTGTATTTCAACTATGTAATAGATAGGAAATTAGTTGAGTTATGAAGCGGCAGAGTTGAAGATCGCGAAGACCTTTGGAGAAGTGCGGTGAAGATTTAGTTGTGTTCTGGTGAGTATCGAAGAAGACTTTTTGTCAAGTAAAGAAGTTGTGTCTTTCAAGTAGACTAACAATTTGAGTCATCCAAGATTCATGGAGAAGACTTAATAAAGGGGTAGAGGAGCTTAAGGACTCGAAGAAAGTGAAGAAGTCCATTGCAAAGAAAAGTCAAAGACTTACCCAAAATTATAAGGGATAGACCTCTAACCTTAAAAGTTGTCTTGCTCAAAGAATGCAAGTAGCGGAGAACCAATGGGATGTTTGCGAAACCTGGTGTGATTCGGCAACTGCAGAGCATTAATGTTAAGGAAAGATCAACATAAAAAGTTGCACAACAAGACATGCCAACGATCAAGAAATAAAGTTTGAAAAATATATATCTCTTCAACGGACACTTTTTCAAACTATCACTATAAAAGGTTGAGGAAAAATCGAGAGAAATACACATGAGACACGTGACACATACAAGAGAAACGAGCAAGCAAGCAATTGCAAATTATTCTCTCAAGCTAGATATTCAAATCCTCAAGCCTAAACTCTCGAAGTGATTCTAACCAACACATTCAATGAAGGAAGGAAGAAAGCTTTAACGTGTTGAAGAGGAAATCTTATTATTCAAGAACAAAGTGCACTTTCACGTTGTGAAGGGCGTGCGATAAGGTAAGTTTGTTTCGAATCCAACGGAGGGTTGTGTGATCAAGTCCAAAGAGTTTGAAGAGTCAAGTAGTGAGGCGACCATACGGAGAAGCGAAGTCTAGGAGTGAAGCCAACTGTGTGATCAAGGCGTAATCAGACTGTTCTATCCTTTTTGTAACACGCCTATTGCATTAGTGGATTACCTCTAGGAGTTGGAGAAGAGTGCAGGAGAGGAATTACCCCATCCTCGAACCACTATAAAATTTCTTTGAGTCAATTACTTTCAACATTTTATTTCTGCATATTTATTCTGCTGACTTACATTTGCTTACTCAACCCCCTTGGGACGTACAACGACTATAGAAAGTTAAGAGATTGTGCTTCAATTCATAAACGAGAAAATGAGAACAATTCTATCTTCCGAGGTCGCATGTAAAGTTGTGCGGCCATGCGATGTGATGTTTTAGCAAGTTACACGATTTTTCTATTCTTTTTCGATTCTCCCATAGGATTCTAGGCTTATAAATAAGAATTGAGGGATCCATATTTTTGTGCACCTTTATTACTTATCACTTTTAATATCGTATTTTTATTACTCTCTCATCATCTAACTTTGGGGATTGTTTGTTCTTCCACCAAAAATATTTTGTGGCTAGATCAAAATGTATTGTTTCTTTCAACTTTTGATTATCTTGAAGGAAAAATTGAGATTAGAGATGATATTATGGTCGACTAAATTCAATTAGGAGGGTTAAATATGAATCAACAATGTATTATCTAACTTTGTTAATTAGATTGGTAAATTAGATCTATCTGGACTTAATCTTTTGTGAATGCGACGGTTATCGGATCTAGGCCTAGTTTATATATATTTTCTTAATTGTTTAATTGCATGATCAATTGATTGGTATTTTGCTTGTGAGTTTCATGAGATGATTACGTAATCTAGATGTTTTCTCTACATACGTTTTACCAGGTTTAATTGTATCTAAGGTTTAATTGGTCTTTTACTTGTTTTTCTTTAGTTAAAAACAATCATACAAATCTGGTTAGAGTGTTTTTGATTTATTTTCTATTGTCGGGAAGACTTTAGGCGCAATAATTATTGTATTTATTTTTATGTTTTTAGATTATGACTTAATGTTTTTCATTCTTTTAGTTCACTTTTGTTTCATAAGTGTGTTTAATCTTTTTTTTTGTTGTTGTTTATGCAAGGACGAAGGAATATCGGACAAACTCATGCCTTTCGTGGAAAACATACATCGAGTTAAACGCCTAAGGACAAAGTCGATGACTCTCTGAAAGTAGAGAAAACACTAACGAATTTCAAGAACAAGTCCCAAAAAAGGAATGTGAAGAACATATGACGACAACTTCGTGTATCCATTTTGGGGAAGCATGCCAAAATTATGAGCTTAAAGCATCCACTTCAATCAGGTGCCATCTTTTTAAGAGATGCCAAATGAAGGTCTCATCAGTCTCATCTGGGAATTTTATGCAGTCATTTAGGCTTTCTCTCTAGAAGGTTTGAATGAAGATCATTTGCAAATGAGATGTTTCCCTTACAAATCTTTGTAAGATCAAGCCAAGTCGTGGCTTATGTCTTTTCCTACTAATTCTCGACCAATTGGGATGCGATCGCAAAAGAATTCATGGGAAAATATTATTCTCGAGAAAAGAAGACTCCAAATCTACGGACTAAGATTGCTACTTTTAGCAAGTCGGATGGTAAACCCTTTCATGAGGCTTGGGATCCCTTTAAGTGTTTCTTCGATCTGGTGCCCACTTCATCATTATCCCTTCAAGATGTTGTATCAACGTTTCTATGATAGGTTGGCACATAATTATCGATACATGGTTGATAATACAATTTGGATGTGATATGGGTGCACACACGGTGCAAGACATCTATGACCTCTTCGAGATGTTGGCGGTAATTCACAAAGAAAGAGCGCAAGGGGTAGACGGGCTAAAGCAAATTTCAATTTCTGGCTTGACCGACTAATGGGCGGACACAAGTTAATGTAATTCAAGGATTCCAACAATGGCTAAGCAATGTCCCTTTTCGCAAACATATAATCCTGGTTGGTGAGTCACCCTAATTTTGGTTGGCAAATTCTACTCCGCCAACTCGTGAGCCCCAACAACCACCACGACCTACATTAGAAGAGAGTTTGTATTATTTTATTCAAGTTAGTCGGCAAACACAAGAGGGTAGTACTAGGAGGTTCGATTCTTGGAGGCCTCTGTAAAGCGAAATAAGACTCAAGTCGGCCAATTGGCTACTCAAGTTCGTGAGATAGCTCGACATATCTTCAAGAAAAAATTATTGCCTAGTCAACCAATGCAAGCACAAGCCCTTATTATTCTCCAAAGTGGTGAGATTATGATAGTAAAATTTAGCTTCCATATTCTAATGTCTCACCTAACCTTGCAAGTATTGCTAAAGCGAAAAAAGAAAGATGATGCAAGTGAGGAAAACGTGAATAAGTAGGCAAGTGAAGGATCATCCTTATACAAAACCAATAATCCATACAAACTTCTTATTCTATCACCACGTCCATTCCAATAACAATAAGATCCAAGTAGTTTTACTATTAGTATTGCTTTGGGGGAATGTAAGAAACATGCATGTATGCTTGATCTTAGAGTTGGAATTAAACTTATGTTTTGCTCTTGTAACACCCTAATTTTCTAAAGATTGCGGCCCCGAAATTATTCTTCGTTATATAAAATTTAGAGAACTGACTCGAGTTTTACTAACAATAATTTCTTTTTTTTTTAGATTAAGTAAAATTCTCTAGAAACGGACTAAAATTTAAAAATAACCGCAAAACATCTTTGTTAAGTTTAAATACAAAAGTCATCCCACATAAATTAACAAAAACAATGAGATGTCATCCTTACAAATTATTAAAGAAGACTTTGACCAAGAATTTTAATAAATGTAACATGGATCTCATGAATTTAAATAAACTCAAAACTTTAACGTAATAGAAAACTTTATAAATTAAGTACATGTAATTAGTTTAGATGAGCATTTTTTGAAATTCAATAGTTCGAAACAGTAGCATCATATGACTAATTAAAAAAATTAAATTGACTTACTTTTATAAAAATAACTCGTATTGAAGAGAAAATGCTATTAAAAATTTCATTAGACATTGTCAAGAAATCCCCTAAATATAAAATAAATAAAGTATGTGTCATTTAGAAAATGAACTTGTTAACCATAAACATAAACCGATCACATCCACCCGCCACGCACCACATCAGATTCTTATCCGGAACATTGTTAAATAAATGTTGTAAAATATCAACAACACGAGTGAGGATGCATTGTCTGCAATGTCGTGACATATTCATCATCGTATACACATCTATAGTTTTCATGGTTTGATCAAACAAGCCCGGGAGGTTAAGCGTGGGTGTACAATTAAGTATGTTCATGTATGTACAAAGTACCTTTGTGTTTGTATAACTAAGTAGTTTCGTGTCATATCATGTTTAACATGCTCATACATAAAACAATCATAACAATGCATTTAAGATAGACAAAAGCGATAAACCCCACCTTAGAATGTGGTTCGTGGACTTGAAAAATGCAAATACTTGAGCTTAAAATCCTAAACCTTGAAATCTTTGTTTCTACATGTGAAAAAAATTTAACTTAATACGGGGCTTTAGGAAATTTTAGGATAATTGAAAGAAGGAAATCAAAAGAACCGAAATTTGACATGAACAAATATCGAATTTGGATTGGAATCTTGGCGATAAGAGTTGGTCAAAGCTGTCAATTGCTCATACTCGGTTAATTAGAGTCAAAAGGCTATTTTGTAAGGTTTGGAAATTGGATGTGTAAATCGGTAATTGCACGAATATAATGGCTAACTTGTAGAATTTAAAATTCTTGAATGAGTCAATTTGAATTTTCTGGAAAATGATGACTTCAATCCCAAATGTGGACTTTGACTCAATTTTCCCAAGATTGAAATTAAAAATTAAACCTTAACCTTCCAATTGGAAACTCAATTGTAAACACCAGAACTCGCCGTCTCCACCTCTGCGTCTCTCACTCTGTCTTTATATTTTTCTTTCAATCTCCATAATCCACCATGTCTCTTTGCCCACTTTTCCTTTACAATTAAACCTCTATAAATTAATAACTTTGGAATTGCTAATATTTATTAATTTAGCGAGATATTAAATTAGAGATTTATTAATTTTGCTTGTTATCTCCAAGTCGGGACCGACCATAAATATTATTTAAATGCGGTTATTAATTAATCGAGTATTAAATTATCGAGGTTATATTGTAATTTTCTTTTTAACTACTACTCCCCAAAATCCAGTCCACACCACACACCTGCGCACACACTCAAGCTCGTGAGACGACGATGATGCGAACAGACCAGGGCGACTGGATAGAGGTGATTTCCGATGGTGGGGTTAAAATTTGGGTTGTAAAGAAAGTTTTCCAGTGAGCGATGGTTGGGTTTTGTGTGGCAAATTATTCGGCATCGCTTGGTCTATGAAGCTATTTTCGATGAGTCAAGTTTTGATGGTTTGGGTTTAGGGGTTGTGCGCAGTAGGTTTCGAGACTTGAGGGAATTTGGGTTCTCTTTTATCATGTTGCTCCGCTAGTTATTTCTCACAGCAGCAACCCCGCTATTGCCCATTCCTCCATCTTCGATTTTTTGTTTTTCTTTTTTATTTTTGTGGGTTTGGACTGACATGGTGATGGGGTTATGAGTCTTTCACTGAAATTCGGCTGGTTAGTTTGAATCTTGTTTGGGTTGTGATTTTATGTGGTGTAACGAGGGATTGGAAAAAATATTTGCTGGCTATTTACCTTGGCTGGAAAATTACACCAATTGCTTGAGAATGTTAGGGATTTTGGACATGGGAATAAAACTGAAAAATTTTGAATTGATGGAAAGCACTTGATTTAGTGCAGGGATGTGTGAGTACGTCAGATTGAGAGTAGTCAGCTTGAGAGAACAGAACATGGGAATTATATAAGCTTGAGGTCCTATTGTCATATATTAAATTAAATCTTTTGATAAATCTAATGGAATATTTTGAGTTTTATATAATGATTTACCTCAATGAAATAAGACTTCTAATCTGATAAATAAAAAGGGTAATTTATTTTTTAGTACCTAACCTATAGACACTTTGCTGGTTTGGTAACTGACATTTCCGAGTTACCAATTTAGTACCCATACTTAACATTTTTTTATAAATTGGTACCTATTCACTTTTAAGGACGAAAACACCCCCAAAATTTTTTTAATTTTTGTTAAAAAGTTAAGTTTTAATTAGAATTACTAAATTAAAAATAAATTTAATCAAGAAATAACATATTAATATTTAAATTAAATTATTAAATTCTTAATTTAAAAAATAAAATAAATTAATTCAATTATTTTTTTAAAATTCTATTAAAAAACTATATAAAAATTAATATATTAATAAAAAAATTGCTATCATTTTCTTATTTACTATCTTAATTTTAATTTTTAAATTATTTAATTTTTATTTTCATTTTTAAAATTAGTTAACTAAACTAATTTTTCTTTTTGATTAATTAAATTTTAATTCATGTTTATTAATTTACTAATTTAATGTAATTTAATACTGAGGATTTTAAAACGAAATACGGATTGAATTTCTTATACTTGCTCCCATGCTATCTCATTTCTCTAAAGCCTACTCCATTACCTTAATACGAACTACATCTTTGTTTCTATACCTATGTACTTCCATTGTAAAATAGTCGTATGCACTCTTCGTAGGAAAAACTTTTGCCTATGTCCATATCCTTGTAGTTAACAATATAATCGGTTTCACATTCAGAAATACTTTCCTCACCAATGCTAAATAATATGTCCTCTGCGACTCGTTGAACAAATCACACTACAAGAAAAGCGCTAATAGACACCACCAAAAGACATCGGTTTTATGACTTTACTGGTGTCTTTTCCTTTTAACACCGGTTTTGTAAGAAACCGGTGTCTAATCAGTGCTGTCATTTGATAAACAACACCGGTTTCCTAGAACCGGTGTCTATTGTAAAATAATTTCCAAAATAGACACCGGTGTTGACATCGGATTTCAAACCGGTGTCTATTTATATAATATTTTTAGATTAGAGACCAGATTTTTGACACGGTTATAGAACCGGTGTCTTTATTTTTTAGCACTAGTGTTTAGGGTTTTTGCGGTTCTAAAACCGGTGTCTTTATTTCCCCTAATTTTTTTTTTGAGTTAATTTCCCTACTCATTTTTTCTTTTTCTTTCTTCTATATTCTCCTTATAACAACAATTAGGGCTTCTTACTTTTATCTCTCCCGCCTCTCCTCTCGAAACCATTCAAACCCTCTACGCGGCCCGCACTCGCTATGCACCAAGTATTAAAATCATGGCGCAAGAACGGCTCGTCCTCCGCGGCACCATGCGTTCCCACACCGCGGATTACCGCCATTGCCACCCGCAATCGACAACTCCGACATGATCGTCACCTCCTCCCACGACAAATCCCCATCATTGTGTGGTCTCTCACCAAGGAGAACAGGAACTACGGCGTCGCCGCCGCCGCTTTACTTGCTACGGCCACTTTGTTTAGGACGTCGTTCTCTCTTCCGACGGCCAATTTGCTCTCTCTGGATCCTGGGACGGCGAGCTCCGCCGCTGGGACTTAGCGACCGGCACCACTGCTCGCCGCTTCGTTTACTACTAGATTCAGGTCTAAAAAGAGGGAAGGATATTTGGATTCATTGCGTTTTGATGCTTTATGGTTCTTGGCTTAAGATTTTGAGTATTTTATTGTGATGGATTGCAACAGAATTTGATTAAACAGGGTGTCGTACGAGAGGGACACGAATTTTTTTTTCTGGAATGAAAACAGGCAATTGCACATGGATGAGAATGTACTATTTGCTGGCTACAAGTTACCTCACCCGCTTTAGTGTAAAATACTTTTAAGGGTTTGTATTTATTCTTTTGTATTTCTTTGTCCCCAATTTTGTTATGCTCTGAACTGCGGGAATGTATTTATCATAGTATGCCTTAATGGAGCCAACAATTACCAAAGATTAAGTGCTTTCGTATTTGTATAGACTATTCAAGATTAGCATAAACAAGAAGTAATAAATATTCTTTGCTTCAGTATTTTTTTTAACTTTATCTACACTGATACTGATATTTAATGGCTCTGTATATGTATTTGAGCATGTTATTGGGAGTGATATGAAGATATTGGTGATGATATAAAAGCGCAAGAAAATTGGAAGTAATTACTCGGAGATGTGCCCTTACTCATGTAAAATACTATTTGCTCGCTTTACGGTGAATAAATATCATTTTAGTTTCTGTTATTATTCCATATAAATTAAATTGCTATTTGTTTGAACAATTACAATAACTCTTTTCTCCTAATGTGAAGGTGATGTAGCAATAGCCGTGGCTAATCCGTCCGACCTTGTGAAAGTTCGGCTTCAAGGCTGAGGGTAACTTACCGGTTGGAGTACGGAGGCGTTATAAGCGGTGCTTTGGATGCGTATTACGCCATAGTCAAGCAGGTGACATTTGTTCTAGTAGTTAATAGATGTATTTTGATATGCTTAACCCACTAATTTAAGTGCGACTTTTTTAGATGCCTCTGGCTTGCAAGGACACACTTTGTTACCACTAAAAGAATTGGCAATAGTTATAGAAATAAAATTAATTTACCCCAATGATCTAGGTACAATATTAGAGTCAATGCAAATTATATTAGTAAATTATATCTAGGTACAATATTAGAGGCACGTTTGGCGAAGTTTACAAGAGGTACAGATAAATTAATAAATTATAAATCTGTTTTTGGTGGGTTTAGCTTATTGGTATAGATGTTCTTTTTTCTTTTGAGATTTATTTCCTTTATGGTCTTGTTTACAGGACTAAAGCGGTAATAAATTAACAAATTGTTTAAAGCCCTAATAAGTTGGTCTTTCCACGGTTTAGAGTAAATTAAAGTAGTTGATTGGCAAAGGAAATATATCAAAGTGTGGTATCTTCGTAATCGAACATCAGAGCTGGTTAACTTATAAATAGGTAGGAATTTTTTCAAGTTGGAGTCTGCAGGAGCACAGAAATGGCCAGATCTTTTGTTTGCTCACATTGAAGTCATCTTTGACAAAATCATATTACCTGTCACCTTAAATTAATACATATGATGTTCAGGGGTCTAAGTGCCATTCCAATGAGATGTTTGAACAGATATGATACAGGTCTAAGTGCCATATCTAAGGCCTTTTCAGCTAGTACAAATGGGTTCATGGCTATAATCACTCGACAATAGAAGGAGATATGAACAAAAAACTGATGCAATGATAAAAGTATGATCTGTTATAAGTTATAACTGATATCAGTGGAAAAGACCACCAATTAGAGTTTTTCTATATCAGTGGAGTTGAGCTTCTTCAAATTGAATATCTAATTTCTGAAGATATATGTATCTTTGCACATTTTGCTTACTCAAAATGTTTTGAACTACATCCAGAGAGCAATGAACTTGTTACTTAGTTGACAAACTAAATGTGAAGATGATTTCTTGTTCGTTTGTAGGTGCCGGCATTGGAGCACAATGACAAAGTTATTGGAGAGAGCCTGGATTTGGTTAAATACGTAGATGCCAACTTTAAAGGACCAGCTTTGTTACCTGATGTAAGATTAGAATTTGAACCTATTTTTTCTTGAAATTAATATGTCTTCTCGTTCTGCCTTCATATTTCACATTATTGGTGCACAATGAAATGCTTAGGATCTGCCAAACAAAAGTTTCTTTGAAGAGTTGATAGCCTACTCTTGACACATTCTTGAAAATATGTTCACATCATTCAAAGGAGATACCGTAAAGCAAGAAGGTACTTGTTGGCCTCCATAAGTTCGATGATGGGCCTTTTTTCCTTGGTCGATTGATCAAGTAAGTACTATTTCAAAGCATTGTGCCCCGAAAAACACAAAACGAAAAAAATGAAATAAAAAGCTTCATCAAGACTTTATATACCTATTTGTTGAATAAAACATTAAATCCTCCTTATTGGTGAGGAACAAGTAGGATCCTCATTGCGGATGCACATTTTTGGTTTAACTTTTTCTTGATTAATGTAATTTTCTCTACGGTGGATCTTTGCCTATGCTCCATTTTGTAGAGGAATGAACATTAGTTTCATCAAATGTTTTTAAGCACATTGTACCAAATCCATATTTTGAAGTTTTCGAGGTAAGTTTATTTTTCCATTAAAGGTTCATGAAGTACCCGATGTATGCCATGTCTTAATTTGATGCCTTTGATTTTGGGTTGAGAACAGTCAAATGCAACACGTGAAAAGGGTTACAATTTTGATGATGCCGCGGCTTATTATTCGGATTGCGTACTCTTTGCCTGGCTTACATAAACTTGAGTCCACGATGTATATGAAAATTGGAATGACAAATACATTGAGGCAAAATCGCCGCTGCGAGATGGGGAGAAGAAATTGGACGAGGTGTGTTTGATTTAATGCATTTTTCCTTCTAACCCAAAATTTTACGTGAATTTGCCTTTCTGTTGGTTTGTCTGTTTCTCACTCTTTATGTGAGTTTTCAATCATGAATGTGAACAATTATCACATAGGGGATTTCTAATAATCTTTCTAAAGCCATGTTTCGGAAACATTGTGAGGTCATTAAGCTTTGATTGGAGTGCAGATTGTGGAACCCAAAGTGAATATTTCTGACATTCGTTGTAATTTTTGGTCTTCTTTGGGACTTTCTCCTTTGGCCACTAATAGTCGTGCTGGTATGTTACCAAATATTTGGGTGCTTGTTTCAAATAAATTTATTTTTGCTTCTATTGTGTATATTTTCGATCAAATTATTATTGTGGATGTTTTCTTCTCGAGTTTTAATTTTTGTGTTGGTTTTGTGCATGGCCATGCATCTTACCTACGTCGACGCACATTATGGGAGGAATTGCTCAATTTTCATATGCCAAATTTTATTGTGGTGGGCGATTTGAATGCGGTGACGGGGCTCATGAACACGGGAGTTCTATTTTGCCTAATCCTACCTCATATTTGGACTTTCGCATGTTCATTGCTAATGGGGATTTCTTGGACATTCCTACTATTGGTCACAAATTCACTTGGAAGGGTCATGCACACTGGCAATCATGTGGAGTCTCTTCGATAAAAGCATGGTGTTCGCCAAAAATATTTGTTTGGATCTTACTACTGCAGGTGTACGAGTGTAGTTTATAGAGTAATGACAAGCAAGGTCGTATTCCTCGAGGGATTTACTACGAAACACTTAGGCTATAATAACATTGCATTCTAATTTTATTGAAGCGGCGAATATCACAAGTTTATAAAAATCAAAAATAAAAAGAAAAATAATTAAATTTGCGAACTCCACAAATATTTTCAACAACTATGAAAGAAACCTTAGGCACATAATCTCAAACATCTTTCTTCTATATTAAATCCAATTAATATTTAACAAAATCAATTCTTGCAAATCTATGGGTTCAATTCTAAGTTAGTCTATTCCCCCTCCGGGCGGCGCATAAACATTAGATTAATAACAATTTTAGGTCTCCCAACTCGATACAACTATAATTAACTCCCAAAAGATCTATGAATTGAATGACTCCCCATAAATAGTTGTAGGTCTCCCGACTCGATACACCAGTTTATGTATGAATTCAATTTTCGTCTTTGTTAGAACTCCTCTTCCGAATTTCGCACTAACAAATATGACATAAAAACTATTGGCCAAATAATAAGCAAGTTAGAATAAGCACTGAAATTCATAAAATAGAACACATGAATTAATCAAGATTTAAAATGAATCCACAGTTTTGATTATACCCTAAGATTCGAAAGATCAGTCAAACATTGATAACAAATTCATAGACAAACTTGAAATCAACATTGTGACATCGTTTCAGCATAGACAAGAGATCAAAACTAAGAAAGAAAACTCCTTCTTGTCCGGATGGATTCTCCTTCCAAGCCTTCGAAGCTCTTGTGCTTCCGTAGATGCGAAAGGTCTTGTGTTGTTCTTCGCAACCTAGCCCTTCTCTCTCGAAGACCTTGGATCTTGTTTGTGTATAATTGATGTGTTGTATGGTATATGAATGAATGAATTTTTCGTGCAGATCCTTGGTCCATTTATATAGGTGCTTAGAGAGATCACTGGTAGAGAGTTCGGTAGGATTAGGACTCAAATTTAGCCCAGACACACATCGCACCGGCCGTGTCAACCCACACGGTCGGGTCGTGCAATTGGAATTTGATCCTAGGGTCTTGACGAAAGTTGTAGCCTTTTCGCTTATCTTTCCATAGTCACTTGAATCACCTTAATAGCAATTTTGTAGATAACGTTATGGCCAAAATACTAAACTCTACCAGATCTTAGAAAGCTGTTAGCGCGTTTGGACATTTTTGAAGGAAATTCCATTTTGTTCGACCGTCCATGCTTCTTTCATTCACATCTTTGCTCATACCTTGTCTTTTGTACATATCATTTGAAACATGTTATCACCATTTGTCTAATTTAGCTCTATTTTTACGCAAAATTGACAAAGAGTACAGTGATATCACGCCCAACAAAGGAAACCAAGTAAAACACACTAAATATAAATAAAAATACATCAATTATATATCAAAATAAGCCCTTAATTGCACGGATATTTTATACATATCAAAATTCCCCAAACTTAAAGCATTGCTCATCCTCGAGCAAATAAAGAAAAATAATATCAAGGGTACAAATGACACACAAGAACACTATAAACATTTAATCTCATTTGACTCCATATTTAAGTAAACCATGCTATTCATTATCCGAAGTCATTATTTATAAGTTTGGCATAATCAATACTCTCTCGTGTACTTGACATCGCGACTCACAAGACGTGTATGATAAGTGTTTACGCTCAACTCAACTCAATGAATGTAGAACTACCATAGGCCTGCAAATTGTCTAACATGTCTACCACTTTTGTGTGCACAATTTAAGAATCAAAAGGACTTTTCATTAAGTTGTAATGTAGGCTCTTTGGTAATGATAGGAAAAATTCGGATTAAGTGACTTGACTTGAGCAAATAGAATTAACTTGCAACTCACCAACCCAATTTCATCTAAAAATCATTCTTTCCATATATTTTCTTTTTTCAACTCAACTCCACCCTTTCTTTTTTTCTCCTTTTACATTCTTAATCATTTTTGCCTTCTTTTTCTTTTCTTTAGCCTCAAGTGTCAATTTTCTCAAAAGTTTTAGAAATTTTCTTTTCTTTATTTCTTCTTATGCTCGATTTTTTTTGCTTTCTTTTTGAGCTTCATTCTTCTTTCATTCACCTAGATACTGTTCATCCCTCTTTCTTTTGCCAACTTTCTCTCGTTTTGTTTTTCAGTATTTCCACCAAATCTCCCCAAACTTGTTCGGTTTCTATAAGCTCAAGAAATTTTAGGGATAAAATCTTTTTTTCAAATTTTAAAGATCAAAATGTGGCTGACAATTAAAAGTTATGGCTCAAAAGTGGCTAACTAGGGAATCATGAGTTCAAAGGTAGGCTTTTTAGGCTAAGTACGCTAAAACAATGATGGCCTTAAATCATTTTCAAAAATTGCACACACACATGGCTTCAATGAAGATACCAGAGCAAGTTCTAGAGTTCTAGCAATCATGAATGACACACTCAAGAAAAAATAAGCTGCATAAGATAAAGCAGTTTAAGGCACAAAAGCTCGCATGCTTATTTTTTGCAACATGCTCAAATACCCAATTTTCTTAACTAATGTCAAACAAATAAAAGACAGCTCCTCAACAATTCATCACATTATTCACAAAAACATGTCATCTCATAAAATCAAATGCTCATAGTAAAACTCATAAGGAAGTTTTGGGCATCTTTGAAATCTTGATTCAAAGTCACACACAAAAGTAATTAAACGTGCTAAAGCGATAAACCTAATAAAAATAAAATCAAAATAAAAATAAAAAAAATCGAATATTTTAATGCAAAAAATGCTCTGCATGCAATCCTAAATTCAATGCAAAATGCAAGAAAGTAGTTAATTATGCATTCTTGACAACCCCCTAAACTTAAAATATGCTTAATAAGTACTTACATGGATAGTTCAAAGTAAGTAGATGGTCGAAATTTCTTGCGGGTTTTCTTGCCCATAATAGTGTTTAATTCTTTGCCCATTTATGATGTGAGTTCGACCATTCTTTGCTAGGAATTCAATGGCTCCTCCTGGTGATAACACCTTTTTGATAACGAATGGACCAGACCACCTTGATTTAAGCTTACTCGGGAATAATCTCAATCTCGATTTATATAGCAGTACTACTTGCCCGGGTAGGAATTCTTATCTCAGAATTTTCTTGTCATGCCATCTCTTTGTGCGATGTTTGTAGGTTTAAGCATTTTCGTATGCATCTTGATAGAATTCTTCCGCCGTTTATTTGCGTTTTTCTCTGTTCTCCTCTTTGTAGTCATGTCGAAGTTAAGCCTTTTCTTGCCCAAATGCTTTATGTTCTAATTCCAGGAAGGTGGCATGATTCTAATCGATACATGGACATATCTAGAGGTGTTTTGTATGTCGTGCGGTAAACCCATAAAGCATCATCAAGCTTTAAAGCCCAATATTTCCGATTTGTGCTAACCGTCTTTTCAAGATCTGTTTAATTTCACTATGGATACCTTGGCTAGCCCATTTGTGGGTGGTAGCGGCGGCCACTCGATGTTTCGCTCCATATTTTTCATCATATTATTGAATAATTTATTGTGGTAGTGCGACCCTTCATCACAAATTAGGGTTCGTGGGGTGCAAACCTAGTGAAAATATTCCTTTGCAAAAATTTTAACACTATTCGGCATCATTTGTTTTAGTAGGGATAACATCTACTCATTTGGATACATAATCCACGCTGCAAGAAGAATGTGTAAGTATCCATTTGATCTTTGGAAATGGTGGTCCCATGAAGTCTATACCCCAAACGTCAAATAATTTCACTTCCATTATTGGAGTCGGTGGCATCTCGTGTCGTCTTGAAATATTTCCCATACGTTGACACCTATCGCTGACCGCAAAACAAACTTATAGCAATCTACGAAATTAGAGCGTCAAAAGAAACCGAATGCGATACCTTAGCCACGGTGCGTGTTGGTCCAATGTGGCCCCCACATGGTGATGAATGACATTTCTCGAATGCTTGCCCATTCTTCTTGAGGTACACATCTCCTAATAATTGAATCGCACATCTTTTAAATAATAGAGGTTCGTCCCACAAAAAATATCTCACATCATGAAGAAATTTATTCTTAGCATGATATGTGATATCGGTGGTAAAATCCCGCTTACTAAATAATTTACAATATCGTACAAGGGGATGGTTGTTTCAGCCATCCGAATTAACTCGTCTGGGAATGTTTCTTTGATTGTTGTGCCCTTTGTGTTCTCATTAGTTTGTTTGCTCGAGTCGTGAGAGGTGATCGGCTACCACGTTCTCACATCCTTTCCGATCCCGAATTTTGATATCAAACTCTTGTAACAAGAGTATCTATCAAATGAGCATTGCCTTTGGTGCTCTTCTTTGTGAATAGGTACCTACTTGACCGACAAAGATGCAGATGGACTATTGTCTTTGTCACAATCGTATGCCCGAAATTTGTCAAATGCAAACACCACTGCGCCAGCAATTTTTTCTCGGTTGTGGTGTATTTTTGTTGTACCGGATCTAATGTTCGACTTGCATAGTAAATAACACGAAACAATTTTTCGCGTTTTTGTCCCGAGGCGGCCCCTCTTGCATAGTCGCTTACGTCGCCCATTAATACGAAAGGTTGACTCAATCTGGCGTGATCAAAATTGGTGCGATCACGAGAGCCTTTTTCGATATTTCAAATGCCTACAAACAATCAGTGGTGAACGCAAAAAGTACATCTTTTTAAGTAAGTGGGAAAGGAGTTTAGTTATTTTTGAAAAATCCCGAATAAAGCGTCTATAAAAAGCCGCATGTCCCAAAAAGCTCCTTATCGCTTTCTCATTCTTTGGAGGTGGAAGTTTCTCAATTGCTACCACCTTTGCTCGGTCAATTCTAAACTGCGGAAGAAACACGATGACCGAGTACAATGTCATCTCTTACCATAAAATGACATTTTTCCCAGTTTAGTACTAAGTTCGTCTCGTCGCATCTCGCAAAATAAGAGATTAGATTATGCAAGCAATGATCAAACGAACTACCAAAAGCTGAGAAGTCATCCATGAAAACTTCCATTATGTTTTCAATCATTCCATGGCATTTGCTTGCCCAGCCTTTGAGGAAGCTTGGAGATCAAGTTTGGACATTAATCTTGGTATAATTCTGGATTTATAAAATTAATCAAAGGTGAGTGAAGTTTCTTATAACTTTTTCAAATGGGTTTGAAAGGTGGATGTCCTCAATAATAAATCTCGACATTGTTGGGGTAATAAACATGAATTTCAAAGATTTGAGGATTCAAGTGTAAATTAAATAATTTGAATTCAAAATAGAAAATTTGGAAAAGGGCTGGTGAAAAGAATCCATATACCTTTAGATGACTAAAAAGAAAAGGTAATTTGTTTAACTTTTAAATTTTCATCAAAATGGGTTTCTCAAACGGTTGGTGTGATTGATGATTTATAGAATCTGAATGGAGTTATTCATTTTAACCTTGATGTTGATTAATATTGTAGGTGTGGTGGAATTCTTAGGTGATAAAGGATACTAAAGTGATGAGAATGATCCTATTTTAGGAGAATAAAAGGTGGGTAAAATATCATTTTCCTAAAGAAAGTTAGGGTTGCTTATAATTTCATAAGTTTTCACGAAACTAGCTATTTCATGAACTTCATGACATTAAAACTATGTTATTACTTCACGGTATATGTCAATTTCACGATATAAGATTGTTCTACGATGGTTTTTCTTTTTTAAAAGAAAATACAAATTGCATCATCCATGATTTGAAATTTACACTTCGATTGCATTAAAACTCTTGTAACTGCTTGACTTGGCCTTTGGGCAAATAAATGTCGATTTGGACAAAATATTTATTGTTTGAGTCTGTAGAGGTGTGGGTAGATTAGACAATCGATCAAAAAAGTTGCTTGTGGTCCTTGTTTGACTACCCATGTTCCTATTCCCATTTTCAGTCGGGTAGGAGATGGCGGCGGAATTTGGGTCGTAGAATGATATATTCCGGAATATGACGATCTATGGGTAAAAGCCCATAGCTAAAAAGACGTCGAGCCAACTGGGAGGGATAAGGTGACTGGGCTTCGGCCAAATACTGTTTGTGAGTTATAAGGAGAACGGACATGCTCTGTGTCTGATCAACACCGACCCTACATTTACTGTTTTGGGACTGATTAAATGACTGACTGTTTATTTTTAAAAAATGAGATATCTCTGTTTGAAAAGCAAAATCTTTACTTCAAAATTGAGATATCCATTATCCTTGTGAAAATCAAAATATTTATTGTACTCGATTAACTGTTGCATAATGTGTTTTCCTTCATTGCTACCATTGAAACTAATTGATCATTCTTTGTGAATGAATCTTCAGGCAACATTACCATAAATATTATTTTTGCACAATAAATACATTGCTCAAGCAAAAAGAAATATTTTCGTTTTCGGATAGATAACTCTTCGCATTCCCTACTCCAACCCATTTGATCTCGTTTTGCTCACCCCACGAGTTTTATAAAACTTTTCAGAGACTGGACATTTTGAGATTCATTAGACCGGCATGAGACTTCCAAATCAGGATTGGCTCAACCTAGCAGATCCTTTTTGAAAGGCTTATTTGTCAATATTTGAACAATGTAACTATTTTACTTTATAAAAATAGGTTAATTGCAACTCTATTTAAATTGTATATGAACTTCCGTTGTATTTTTAATTTTTTTTAGTTGTTTGTTTTGGATAATAGTTATTGGCGAGCCTAAGCTTATGAAAGTCAGGAGTAGTACGCCCATGAACGTCTTATATAATATTAGGTTGTAAATTGGAGCCTGACACAAGAAACTTATAGAATGTCCACGAATTTTATCGATAGAAACCATTCGTAGGTATTACCGAGAAGGTTTTTTATTTTTCTTTTAGTTTTTTTAAAAAAATTATCAATGTAATTAATTCCATCGTAATGTCCACGAAAAATCTCTAGGTAAATTTATTGTTTTTATTTAGTATTTTGAATTTTACCGATGGAAACTATTTTTGTCGGCAACCTTTTTTAAAAAAAAAAATTACGGATAGATTTTATCTGTTGGTAAATTAATTTTTATTTCTATACTTTGTTTTATTTTTACCAAATGAAAATCAATTTATTGATAAATTTATTTGATATTTTTATTTATTATTTTTATTATGTTCTTTAATATACAATATAATTTATATCATCAAAAATAATTTCTAAATATATAATATATGATATAAATTTAATTTATAGTGTATAATATAATTTCCATACATATAGTAAACAATATAATTTTTAATATATATAAGGATATATATATATATATATATATGTGTGTGTGTGTGTGTGTGTGTGTATATATAAAAATCATAGCAAAAGAAGCAATAAGTATCAACTTAGCCCAGTGCTAAGTTGCCACTTCCAAACACCCTAGTTCTTGGGTTCGAATCTTCTTCTGAGCAAAAAATCACTTGTTAAATGCCAGGAAAAGTACTAAAAGTGGTACAAAAAAGTTTTATATTTTGCCAAAAAAAAAGGTGTTATATTTTGACAAACTGCATTAGACTCATATGTTATATTTTATAATTATTTTTTTAAAGTATTACAATAGATGATTACTTAACGTAATACTTAGAAAAAGTGTCATTAAAGCTATTAAAGTTGATACAAAGAGACTATATGTAGACGGGCGGATGCATCACCATAAAAAGTCTACTTATTATCTATAGTAATATTTTATGATTATTATGAACACTTTTTGGGTGTTACCTTATGTTACTTGTGTTGTAGTGATATAATCGAAAATAATTCATCTTACAATTTTGTCAAAGAGTTCTCCCCAGTGACAACTCAAAAAAAAAAAAAAAAAAAAAATTGTCTTGGCTTGCCATAACCTGGATAGAGACAAGATTATTAGACATGCTAGCAACCATGGGTAAATTCCAATAATTAGAGTTTAATGAGTGGGACCTGAGTTGCTTCCATGATAAGGAGTAATAGGAATATAACTATTAGCTTAAAAGGTGAGTACTTTTTGTAAATAATAATAATTTTTGGAATAGAATTTGGCATCAAGTGCATCTTGTAATACTGGATACAAAGTTTTGAAATTTATGGTCACACAATGCCCACACTCTTCAACGGACAAACAATGCTAAGTCCACCAAATGCACTTGTACACACACACACACAGAGGCCCCAGATTTTTTCACCATAGATGACACGCTCTACATATATTTTCCGATAAATTATTTTTGTATTCTAGTTAATTATTCTTATATTAACTATTTATTTTACATAATACGATATGTTATCAATATTAATATTACTTAATTTATTACCTATTTACGTGATAATGCAATTGATTTATGTTATTACTTAAATTTGTGATTATTATTATTTTCCTTACAACATGATTTGGTAAAATGATATTTAAACTTCATTCTTTAGTATTTGAAAAATAAAACTCTTGTTGCCATATTCTGTTTTTAAAGGACGACGATATTTATATTTAGTCATTTTTCATAAAGCTACTATTGCTCAATCGATCAAAATAATTTTTGCCTAAAAAGAAACTACTTATTAATTTTTGAGATTTTGAAATATCCATTTTGATAAATTCAATATTTTACTCCAAATCTATTATCTCGAGTTAACAAAAATTTAGTATGATTTTTGAAATTCTTGGCATAAATTAAAGTAGTATTTGAACCTATTTTATTGGAAAATAATTTTATGCTTTACAAATAAACTATTTCATTTTATGATCTATTAAAAACCATCTACTACTAATTTAATACATTAACCTAGGTTGGATTTTTCTCTCAACAACTAATTATTTTCTTGTAGCATAATATTTATTTAAATAATTTATTAATTTCGAAAATTATATTTATATATCTCGAAATAATGTTTATAATTTAATTAATTGTTTGATTGATATATATTGACTTGCATTATTGATTCTAATTTTATCTAATACCTTAGATTATAAGTGATGATACTACTTGGGAATTACTAGACACCTTATAATAGATGACTAATTATATAAGTGTGATAAGATGTACAATATGAGAATTGACTTATATATATATATATATATATGGATTGGTTCAAATGAGACCACTCTCCTTTAGGTTAGTCCATAAGAACACTTATGGACTCTTGATTTAAAATTTTGGATGGTGTAGATCATTTTAGTTAATTTAGGCTTATAACGGTATAATTGTACTTTTATATTTAATCGTTTTGTTAATTGACGGTTATTAGCTATTTTTAAGGAAACATAATCCTACCTTTTGATTACCCGATTTTTAGGGAGGAAAAATCATCAACTTCAAATGTTTTTTCAAAATTGATACTTTTTTCCGTCATATTTGTGAACAGTCGTTTTATTGTATACTTAGTTCGGTGAACTTGTATACTTAGTCATGTTTTATTGTATATTTAGTTCAGTGGATTTGTATACTTGGTTGGTGGAATCATATTCTTAGTTATATAAGTAGTTTAGTGAATTTGTATACTTAGTTCTGGATTTGTATACTTAGTTCAATGGAATTGTATCTTGAGTTATATAAGTAATTGATGGAATTGTGTATTTAGTTCGAGTGTAATTGTATACTTAGTTAAATGTTTCGTATACTTAGTAATATTTTAATGTATAGTTAGTTCAATGTAATTGTATACTTAGTTAAATGTTTCGTATACTTAGTAATATTTTAAGGTACGGAGTAGTTTAGTGTAATTGTTTACTTAGTTAATTTTTATGTATACTTAGTAATATTTTAATGTATAATTAGTATAATGTGTAATTGTATACTTTTCATTAATTGTTGCATGATTACATTTGCCATATTTAAATAAATTTGCGAGGTTCGAATGGGAAGGAGAGAAAGGAAAGGTGATCGCTTCATTATGGGGACGTGATCAATACAAGATCACGTCCCTAATTTCTAGGAAGCGGTTACTATATATAATTTTTGGATTCCTTTTTTACCCCTACAATGTATATTTTCATATGAAAAGTCAGTATAGATTTATTTAGATCTTGGCCATTGATTTATGTTTTTGATGGTGTAGATTTGGTCCTATGGTCTTACCAGGAGGTGGTCTCACAGGATCTCCTCCATATATATATATATATATATATAGGGAGAGGTTAAAATGAGACCACATATTAGAGTGAGACAATGTGGACTCATCTCAACCCTCCTTTATCTACATCAATGGCTAAGATAAATAGGAGTTAAAATTACATTAAATATTTAATTAATGCAAAATAAGGGTATAATTGTCAAATTAACCAAGTGAGGGACCATCCAAATATGGAATCGAGTTATTAGGAGAGAGAAAATCACGTGAGGAGAGAGAAAATCGCGAGAAAATCGCTACTGAGAGAGAGAAAAATTGTGCATGTGCTTTCGCCAAAAGATATGATGTAAACTTATTATATATTTGTTGTATACTTAACACTATTTTCTTGTATGTTTAACATGATTTTACTGCATATTAAAATGGTCAAACAAAAACATGTGGGGATCGTGAATCAAGGAACCAGTTATAGAGAGAGAGAGAATCACGGTCATTAACATGTGGGGACCGTGGATTAAGTAAATTAATTATAGAGAGAGAAAAAATCACGCTCATTATTGGTGTTGTATACTTAACACTATTTTGATGTATACTTAACACTATTTTGATGTGTGTTTAACATAATTTTACTACATATTACAACTGTCAAATAAAAATATAAATAAAAATATATGGGGACCGTGAATTAAGGAATCAGTTATAGATAGAGAGAATCACGCTCATTAACATGTGGAGACCGTGAATTAAGTAAATCAATTATAGAGAGAAAAAAAATCACGCTCATTATTGTGATGTATATTTAGCATATATTTGATGTATACTTAACACTATTTTGATGTATGTTTAACATAATTTTTTACCGCATATCACAATTGTCAAACAAAAACTTGTGGGGACCGTGAATTAGTGAATCAATTAACAAGATTTCTGGGAAAACCAATAATTACGATTTATTACGGCATACCAAATAACAATAATTAAAAAATCAACAACTAATCGAAACAAATCAATTAACTAAATTGTTGTGATTAACTATGTCTAAATATACAATATGTATACGAGAAACTATGTCTAACTATACAATAAAATCGACTATCTATACAAAGATAAACTATATCTAATTATATAATAAAATCGACTATCTATCTGATCGCCTCTCGATCGTTGTCCACTTTTCTACCCCTTTTAGCCATGATTAACAAAACACAAGTCCTGACATAAAAAATCAAAAATAAAGTGTCAATGCAGAATATATAAAAAAATATATGTAAAAATTAAATAAATAAACATCAAAACACATATAAGTATACAACAAAACTCTCATACTTTTTTCAACAAATATATGTATACAACAAAATACATATAAGTATACAACAAAATGCATAAGTATATAGCAACATAAATACATACACCAAAGATTAACTACTTATACGACAAAACACATATAAGTATACCTCAAAAAACATATAAGTGTACAATAATCTATACTAAAATATAAGTATATATCAAACATATAAACCATAATTCATCTTCCTCAACTAGAAAAAAACCTAGAACATCCATTAACAAAAAATTAACTACCATCACTGAACACGTAGATGCAATCATATGAAATGGATTTTTTAGTTTTTCAAATATAAAAGTTCAAATCCTTTAATAAGTAAACACAAGACATACGCTTAGTAACTTTTTTTTGCAAATATTAGCAGTAAGATATATGCATATAATATATAAAATTGACATTACAAAGAAAAAAACACATAAATAAAATAAAAAAACCAATACAATCATCCAGATTTCTAGAAGTGCGAGAAACTTTTACTCAATCTCTATTGATATTAACGAAAAACCATACGATGTCTCGTGTATTATCCCCTTCCTTAATCGCTCTGTTCCGTACATACAGCGGCTCGTGGCCAGATGGCGCTTCGGCGGCGGGATTTAGGGGAGATGAACGGATTTGTGTGGGAAAATTAACGGATTTGGGGATTTGGGGAAGTTACTATTTGGGACTGAAAACTACTAATAAGAAAATTACCAATATGCCCTTATTTGATTTAAAATGAATAAAAAAGGTCATTAAATCGATCAAATCTCAACCATCTAAAATTTAAAATCGTGGATAGGATTAGTCCACACTGCCTCACTCTAATAATGTTTCTCATTTGATCAATCCCTATATATATATATATATATATATATATATATATGAGAACTAGTTGTAAGATGGAAAAGAGACTTGTACAAGAGTATAAGAAAAACGTCTTGTCTATTTACTTTTTGTCTTTTTCTAACATCTTATTCACTTCAATATACAAGCCTTTTCTTTTTTTCTCTTGTCTTTTTCTTCTTGTCATTTTCACTCAAGCATGCAACATCTCCTCAAACCCAAGACAACTTTTAGACTCCCAACACAAGTATGAGTCATCCTACTCCAAAACAATTGATGTCCTAAATGAAGAGAGGGGAGGGGACGGTCACTAAAGATCTTAAGGGGGAAGGCTTCTTTTTCTCCACTTTAACCAATACTTACATTTTTCACCAAACAAAACAACATTCTCTCCCTCACAAATCCTTAAGGGCCGAAAATTGGGAGTATTAGGCTTGAAGGTTGAAACTTAGAAGGCTTTCAAAAGACTAAGGATCAAAGGGGTTGTCCTAATAAATCTTGGGACTTTAAGGAGGTCTTGTAAGGAGAAGGAGCTACCTAGACCAATCTCTACCAAGAACACAAGAGGTGGGTGAAACTTTTCTAAAACTCATGAATTTATTTGTATAAAATATCATGAATTTATGTGTTATATTTGTTTATATTTCTAGAAAAAAAAATCAGTTTTTATTCTGGAAATTTTCAAGAAAAAAATGTGTATGTGAACTTATGTCAAAAGTGATTTTACTTAGAAAAATAGCTTTTGTATGCTTGTATGCTTTCTTTTGGCAAGAATGTACGTATTTCGTTTTATGATATATTTGTGGAAATTTTCAGTTTATAATTTCAAAAATTATATATATATGTATTGGGATTAAGCGAAAAGTGATTTTGTAAAGAAATAGCTTTTGTATGCTTTTAGGCCTTCTTGTTATTTATATATTCAAAATAACTGGGAATATGAGAAATACATTTTTAATATATTATATTAATATTCTGGACTTTAGATTTGTGAATAAAATCGGGTTTGGGCCACTTTTGCAAATAAGGCAAAATATAGGGCCAAAAATGATAAAACCGAAAACTATGGAACCCACTGTAAAATTTTGAAATTTGTGACTGAAATTACTGTAATAATAATGAAAAATAATAATTGGGATCATGCGGGTCAAACAAATGCGAATTAAGAACTTTTAGACACCAAAATGTTGATTTTCCAAACTTTAAGGGACTAAATTATAAATTCTAAAAATATGGACAGCCACTCTCCCAAAAATAGTATGAAAATATTGTAAATAATATTCTAGACCTTTAGTCTAAATTTCATGAAAAACGGGTTTGAAACGAGCCCTTAACGGTAAAATCACATTTGGGGCCAAAATTGAATTTTTAGAAAATCGATACTAAATCTGGAAATTTTTCAAAACTACTTTTAACTCAAATACATACTGCTCTAAAGAAAACTTTAGACTTGGAATCTCGTTAATACCCTTCCGATTTAAGAGATATCCATTTTCAAAGTATCGGGTCAAAAATATAATTTTGGGAAATATTTCGGGACTGACCTACAATTTTTGAAAATATGACCCGACACCCTGAAAATATGATTTCTTAGAATTTTTAGAAAAATTAGAGACTGATCTTGCCTTTTTCTGAGTCCGGGATCACAACTATTGGAATTTTTAAACCCGGCATAAATTTTTCTCTTTAATTAAAATGTATTATTTTAAAAAATAAAAATGTACCAAGGTCATAGGAAATTATTTATTTTCTAAATTCAGTTTATTCATAAAAATATTAAAATATTTTACTTAATTAAAATTTCTATTTTTAAAATTATTATCTCAATTTATTCGGGATTTTCATACCGACTAATTGTCTCGATAATAAGGCGACTTCCTCGCCCGCATAATCGAATCTTGTTAAGAACTTCAAAGATAATACATGAATCAAAGAATAGAACCAGCTAGATTACCCTCCGATATCTATGTCGTGTCAATGAATAATCGGATCGGATGCGGTGAGTCTCGTGAACGCACCGGTCTATTGATCGATTGACCGATCGATCGATCGACGGCCCGGGTTGGCGTCACACTTTCGTGCGCAACCAAGCGATATGAATTGATGGATTTGTGGAATAGATAAGTCGCGTATGGGATGGGTAGCAGCTACGATCTCATGTCGGCATCCATCGTCCAACTCCCAACCTCGAGCCAGGATAAGAGAGTCTAGCGGCGATTGGGTCGTAGGATTCAGGTATAATCATGATTATGACGTTCTCCGAGCTTAGCCCCACTATGGAGACGTCGTGTCAATTGGGATAGCGGCTACAACCCTATCGACAGGAGAGATAATGTGTATTGTTTGGGAAGATGATGTTTGATCAACACTTCTCTGTCGTATAAGGTGGTCTGGGTTGGCGTCACACTTTCGTGCACAACCAATTGATATGAGCTGACGGACTGTCTGGGTTGGGGTCACACTTTCGTGCACAACCAACTGATATGAATTGATGACGACTAGGTTGGCGTCACACTTTCTGTGTGCAAAAGCCGATCTGAATTGTGATCGATTGTTAACAACTAATAATATAAAAACTACTAAGTATATGAGAATGTCATTGCACGTTTCTTGCATCAAAAATTCATGAAACGATTTTACTGCATAAAGTATAAGCCCCACTTGCACACACTCACCGCACCCACTTAGAATTTTTGTCTCACTCCCACCTATTTTCCCAACCAGAGGATGAGGTTCCGTCGGAAGAAGACCACAACAAAGATTTGAAGCAACCGATTAGCTCTCTATTGTCGGGTGTTGAGATAATTTGAAATTTATGGTTTCATTATGTATGGATAAGTTCTAAGCAATTTCCTTGTAATAGCCGGGCGTAGGACCCATAAGGTGTATGATTGTAACGAGGATTGTATTTTATTTATTTTTTTGCAAATCGTACTCGACATGATTTACGAACGAACCTAGGTAGAGTCAAGGCATGAAAAAGCATTGATTTCATGGGTAAGCCCAGGTTTAGAATCCACTTAGTTTATTTAATATTCATTCTATTTTGGGATTTTGCTATTTCTGTTTGGGTTATATTAATGAATAAATGGGCCGGCATGATAAATGGCATAAGTTAGACCGTCTAAGTTACGTCTCCCGATTTTGGGTCGTGACAGTTGTGGTATCAGAGCTCGGTTTGTAAGAAGGAAACTTACACCAAGCTTAACCAAGATAGGTTCCTCTGTCGTGGATTGGGTACCATTATTAGATGACCTAACTTGAATCTTGGACACCATTTAAGCTATTTGGATTGTCATAGCGTTAAAATATCAAAATATTTTTCGGTTGGGACGTTAGGTGATTTAGAAATTATTTGATCTGAAAGGTATAATGCCCCGATATGATGAGAATTGAAGGATATGGTTTATCACTTGATAGTATCTGATTTGGCTATGTGATATGTTATGAGATCTAGATGCTTAGTGATATTACTTCGGAAAATGATAATATAGGAATCACTAAGTATGATGTACAGATTGTAGTGCCATTATGCTATTCTTTCGTAAACACTTGTGTAATATGAAGTAATGAAATTTGACTTGTGGTTTGGGTATCACCGTTAAGATATGTTAAGGATGTTAATACTACAGGATCTCGACTCGATGTCGTTACTAAGTGTCTTCTAAGATCTAATGCCTAACTTGTTAACTAAGTCTGGGATAATGATTATCTGGGATTATTCGGAATACTATTATTATTAGACACCTATATGTGAATTGGTTATCAGTTTAGTTAGTTGATTGAGACTTAGTTGTCAAGCACTTAATTGTTGATTAATTTCTGAGGAAATGGATACTAGTATTTATACACGATATAAGTACACTTTTATCCGGAATAAGCAAGGTCCTTATGGATATGAGAAATTGAGATTGTTATCAAGGTTTTAGTAGGAACGACTCTAGAATTAGAAATTCGAAAATGACTTATTTAATTATTGATGAGGTCTCGACTATTAAATAATGATGGATAGAAATTTTGGGTCGACCTATTACTTTTAGCGATGGAATTTACCATCAATTATTCAAAAAAATGTGTGACTATATGAATAAGCATCGACTATTAAGTCAAATCGGGACAATTATATAAAGAGTACCATTTTCTTAAGTGAGTAAATATTGACAAGATGCGACAAACAAGGATATGCTCAAGATTTGGATTATAAGATGGATGTTTCGAGCTAATAATTATGGGAATAGTACATTAAAGCAATGTTGTGGACTAAATTTGATCGCTTAAGTGATAATCGAATAATGATGCTCAATCAAACCTTACGGATCATATGAATTCGGTATTATGGATATCTTCTACTACGTGATAATGGGAAGAAAATTTTAACCAACACTAAGGTTTATTAGAAATATTTTTGCAGAATGATCATTTGAAGCTGGCCGATGCGAACTTGGATCGAAATGAGCGCCTCTAGGCCGCATAAGTTTTGATATTGAGATTAGATAATCTTGCATTAATACATACACTAAGTATGAATCTCGTTTTGAATTTAAAGGAATTATTCGAGAAGAGAATTTGGGAGCCAAATTCCTTTAAGGAGGGGAGGATGTGAGGCCCCAGATTTTTTCACCATAGATGACATGCTCCACATATATTTCCCGATATATTATTTTTGTATTCCAGTTAATTATTCTTAAATTCACTATTTATTTTACATAATACGATATGTTATCAATATTAGCGTTACTTAATTTATTACCTATTTACGTGATAATGCAATTGATTTATGTTATTACTTAAATTTGACGACTATTATTATTTTCCTTGCAACTTGATTTGGTAAAATGCTATTTAAAATTCATTCTTTAGTATTTAAAAATAAAACTCTTGTCGCCATATTCTTTTTTAATGACGATGATATTTATATTTCTATTGCACAATCAATCAAAATAATTTTTCTTAAAAAGAAACTTCTTATTAATTTTTGAGATTTTGAAATATCCATTTCAATAAATTCAATATTTTACTCCAAATCTATTATCTCGAGTTAACAAAAATTTATTATGATTTTTGAAATTCTTGGCATAAATTAAAGTAGTATTTGAACCTATTTTATTGGAAAACAATTTTATGCTTTACAAACAAACTATCTCATTTTATGATCTATTAAAACCATCTACTACTAATTTAATACATTAACCGATTGGATTTTTCTCTTAACAACTAATTATTTTCTTGTAGCATAATATTTATTTAAATAATTTATTAATTTTGGAAATTATATTTATATATCTCGAAATAATTTTTATAATTTAATTAATTGCTTGATTGATATATATTGACTCGCATTATTGGTTCTAATTTTATCTAATACCTTAGATTATAAGTGATGATACTATTTGGGAATTACTAGACACCTTATAATAGATGACTAATTATATAAGTGTGATATGATTTACAATATGGGAATTGACTTAGATATATATATATATATATATATATATATATGAGAACTAGTTGTAAAATGGAAAAGAGACTTGTACAAGAGTAGAAGAAACAAGTCTTGTCTAATTACTTTTTCTTTTTTCCTCCTGTCTTATTCACTTCAATATACTTCTTTTTTTCTCTTGTCTTTTTCTTCTTGTCATTTTCACTCAAGCATGCAACATCTCCTCAAACCCAAGATAACTTTTAGACTCCCAACACAAGTATGAGCCATCCTACTCGAAAAACAATTGATGTCCTAAATGAAGAGAGGGAGGGGACGGTCACTAAAGGTCTTAAGGGGGAAGACTTCTTTTTCTCCACTTTAACTAATACTTAGCATTTTTCACCAAACAAAACAACACTCTCTCTCTCACAAACCCTTAAGGGCGAAAATTGGGAGTTTTAGGCTTGAGGTTGAAACTTAGAAGGCTTTCAAAAGACTAAGGATCAAAGGGGCTGTCCTAATAAATCTTGGGACTTTAAGGAGGTATTGTAAGGAGAAGGAGCTACCCTAGACCAATCTCTACCAAGAACACAAGAGGTTAGTGAAACTTTTTTAAAACTCACGACTTTATTTGCATAAAATAGCATGAATTTATGTGTTATATTTGTTTATATTTTTGGAAACAAATTTCAGTTTTTATTCTGGAAATTTTCAAGAAAACAAATGTGTATGTGAACTTATGTCAAAAGTGATTTTACTTTGAAAAATAGCTTTTGTATGCTTGTATGCTTTCTTTTGGCAAGAATGTACGTATTTCGTTTTATGATATATTTGTGGAAAATTTCAGTTTATATTTCTGGAATAATTTGAAAATTATATATATGTGTATTGGGATTAAGCGAAAAGTGATTTTGTAAAGAAAATAACTTTTGTATGCTTTTAGGCCTTCTTGTTATTTATATATTTAAAATAACTGAGAATATGTGAAATACATTTTTAATATATTATATTAATATTCTGGAATTTGAATTTGTGAACAAAATCGGGTTTGGGCCACGTTTGCAAATAAGTCAAAATATAGGGCAAAAAATGATAAAACTGAAAACTGTGGAACCCACTGTAAAATTTCGAAATTTGTGACTGAAATTACTGTAATAATAATGAGAAATAATAATTAGGACCTTCCGAGTCAGGCAAATGCGAATATAAGAACTTGTAGACACCAAAATGTTAATTTTCCAAACTTTAAGGGACTAAATTAACAAATCTGAAAATATGGATAGCCACTCTCTCAAAAATAGTATGAAAATATTTCAACTAATATTCTGGACCTTTAGTCCAAATTTCACAAAAAAGGGGCTTGAACGAGCCCTTAACGGTAAAATTACCTTTGGGGCCAAAATTAATTTTTTAGAAAATCGATACTAAATCTGGAAATTTTTCAAAACTGCTTTTAACTCAAATACATACTGCCCTAAAGAAAACTTTAGACTTGGAATCTCGTTAATACGTTCCCGGTTTAAGAGATATCAATTTTCAAAGTATCGGGTCAAAAATACAATTTTGGGAAATATTTGGGACTGACCTATAATTTTTGAAAATATGACCCCAACACCCTGAAAATATGATCCTAGAATTTTTAGAAAAATTAGAGTCTGACCTTGCATTTTTCGAGTCAGGGATCACAACTATTGGAATTTTTAAACCCGACATAAATTTTTCTCTTTAATTAAAATGTATTATTTTAAAAAATAAAAATGCACCAAGGTCATGAGAAATTATTTATTTTCTAAATTCTATAAAATTTCTATTTTTAAAATTATTATCTGAATTTATTCGGGATTTTCATACCGACTAATTGTACCGATAATAAGGTGACTTCCTCGCCCGCATAATCGAATCTTATTAAGAACTTCAAAGATAATACGAGAATCAAAGAATAGAACCACTAGATTACCCCTCGGTATCTATGTCGTGTCAATGATCGATCAATATCGGACGCTTGGCAGTCTATAAACGACCGTCCTTTCCGGTCGACCGATCGACTAACTAGGTTGGCGTCACACTTTCGTCGCAACCAAGCGATATGAATTGTGATTTGTGGAATGGATAAGTCGCGTATGGGATGGGTAAGGCTACAGATCTCTCATGCCGGCCTCCATCGTCCAACTCCCAACCTCGAGCCGGATAGGAGAGTCTCGGTGGGCGATTGGGTCGTAGGATTCTCGGGTATAATAATGATTATGACGTTCTTCGAGCATAGCGGCTCCACGATGGAGACGTCGTGCCAATCGGGATAGCGACTACCCTATCGCTGGAGAGAGATAATGTGTCTTGTTTGGGAAGATGATGTTTGATCAACACTTCTCCGTAGTATAAGGTGGTGCAGGTTGGCGTCTCACTTTTTGCGCAACCAATTGATATGAGCCGACGGATCGGTTGGGGTCACACTTTCGTGCACAACCAATCGATATGAATTGACAGATCGACCGGGTTGGCGTCATACTTTCATGCGCAACCAATCGATCTAAATTGACGGATCGATTGTTAACAACAAATAATATAAAAACTACTAAGTATATGAGAATGACATTGCATGTTTCTTGCATCAAAAATTCATGAAACGATTTTTCCGCATAAAGTATAAGCCCACTTGCACACACTCACTGCACCCACTTAGAATTTTTGTCTCACTCCCACCTATTTTCCCAACCAGAGGATGAGGTTCTATTGTGCTGGGTTGTTGAGACAGTTTGAATTTTATGGTTTCATTATGTATGGATAAATTCTAAGCAATTTCCTTGTAATAGCCGGGCGTAGGACCCATAAGAAGTATGATTGTGACGAGGATTGTATTTTATTTATTCCACCGCGATCGTGTTGTGTTTCGACTTAGTTTATTTAATATTCATTCTATTTTGGGATTTTGCTATTTCTGTTTGGGTTATATTAATTAATAAATGAGCCAACATGATAAACCGGCATAAGTTAGACCGTCTGAGTCACGACTCCCGATTTTGTGCGTGCGAGAGAGAGAGAGAGAGAGAGAGAGAGAGAGAGAGAGAGAGAGAGAGAGAGAGAGATTGGATATGCTTTCAATTTGAAAATTTTAATTTTCTAGAGAATAATGGTAAAAGAAATTTTGGAATAAAAAGATGAATCTTGAGAGTGTGATTGGATGTGAGATGAAAAAGTAGTGATAAAAGTTGATTTAATTTAAAAATAGTAAAATAATGATTGGATATGATTGGTAGTTAGAAATGTGTGAGTTAGTGAATAGTGAAATTTGTGGGAGGATGTGTTATAATGATTAGTTTTTTGTGAAAAGATGTGTAGTTGTGATTGGTAAGAGAAAAAATGAGAAAAAATAAAAGTAATAGAATAATATATTTTTAAGAAAATTTTCATAAACAATCGCATGTTTGATAAAAAAAAATTCTCCAAAGCAGGAGAGTGAGGGAGAGAGGGAGAGAGAGACCTCATATACTTGAACAACATTGGGATGTTTTATTAATTTCATTGTGGCTATATCCCGTCTAATCTGCAAAATCGTTACAAAACAAGACATTTATTTGACCCAACTACAAGAATAAAGTAAGAAGCATGAAAATTAAAGATGAATGTGATACTAAATAAACCTATTCTGCTAACAAAGAGGACTATTGACAAAAGTTGAACAATTCTGGTGGAGTTTTTATTCGAAAACTTCAGGTTTGACAAAGGTAAAAGCTAAGATTAACCTGTTCAGCCATTTTGTGCTTAAGGGCCTTATCCTTGTCAAGAATCTTGAAAGCCACAGGTTGTCCTTGTCAAAAATAATTTGTAATTCTAAGAGACACACATAATGGATTAATTGTGGTCAGCAAAATAGTACATGGTGCCAACTCAATGAAAAGTCTTCTAGAATGTGTTTGTCATGTGGAGATGATCATACGAGTGAAGTAGGGAAAAAATGATTCCAGAGAAAGCTATACTTAGGATAAAAAGTAATTTTGAGTGATAAATTCCAAAGGCTTTAGTGCACAAGCTTTGGAAAATTATTGTAATATCTGCAATTAAATATTTAGCCTCCAAAATTTTCAATCTTCATTTATTTTTATCTTCATACGCAACGGATTTATGGTATCGAGCCACCCTTGGCCCCGATATCCCCACCTATATTCTAAAATGGCTCCACTAGCACCAATGAATTAGCCTTTATATATTCTCAACAAGGTGTTCCTATCTTTGTTGGCAAAGATTACGAGTGGAGTGTTTTAATGCAAACAATATTTATATCTCATGATCTATGGGATATTGTTTAAGAGGGGTATACAACTCGTACTCCAAAGGAGGTGGTCAATTATCGCCAGCATGAAAATAGAGCATAAGGAGAACAAGACCAAGGATGCAACGGCCTTGTCCCTTATCTACCAAGGGTAAGCCGATCCATTCTTCCGTGTATTACAAGTGCTAAAATATCAAAGGAGGCATGGCAAATTTTGAAGAATCAATTTGGTGGCTACGAGAAGGTTATCTCAATAAAATTGCAAAATCTCTAGCGTGACCTTAATAATTTGGCTATGAGAAAATAAAAATATGCAAGAGTTTTTTTTCTAGAGTATCCACCATAGTCAATCAAATCGGAAGCTACGGTGATACTCTAGAAGAGAAAAAGATCGTCGAAAAAGTGTTACGTTGTTTATCGGCAAGATTCGAGCGTATAGTTGCCACTATCGAAGAATCAAAGGATTTATCAAAATTATATTTTGATGAACTCATCGGATCGCTCGAAGCACATGAAAAAGGATGAGCAAATTTTCAAATCAAAACTTGGAGCAAGCATTTCAAGGAAAAGTAAATTTTTCACCAGGAGAATAAGAAAGATGGGCATGACGAAAAAGCAACACATGCCAATTCAAATATCAACAAGAGGAAGAAGTAGCGGTAGATATCGAATTTCCAAGGTCGAGGTAGAGGAAGAAGAGACAATACTAATTCACGATCTTCTAGTCAAGATTCGGATGTGTATTGTCGGGTTTGCAAAAGGAATAGCCACAACACATAGAGTTGTTGGAATAAATGCAAGAGATGCAGAAATGCAAACCACTCTAAAAAAGATTGTTGGTATCAAAATGATGGCAAGAAAAAATAGGCTAATTTCACTGAAAAAGATGAGACCGATCAAATATTTTACTCAAGCTTAAATTCTCAACAAATTGAGAATGTTTGGTATGTAGACAGCGATTGCAGTAATCATATGTCCTAGAATAACAAAATGTTCATAGAGCTTGATGAGTGGCAAATCACAGAAGATTGTTGGAAAAGGAGCTATTGCAGCCAGACGAGAAGCGGCAAAACTCACACCATTAGAGATCTTTTTCTGTACCAAATTAGACCCAGAACTTGTTAAGTGTTGGCCAACTGCTGTAGAAAAATTACAAGGTGGAGTTCAACAATGATTGTTGCATCATAATTGACAAGCAGAAAAATCTCACAACGGGTAAAAATAAGATGAGCTCAAATAATGTTTTTCCTCTTAATTTGCCATTGTCTGAGAAACTTTTATTACACATCACGACAGAAGAAGATCACAAGCTTTGGCACTTGAAATACGAACATTTGAGCTACAAAGGCATGAATCTATTGAAGAAGAAAAATATAGTTTTTGGTCTTCCTCAAATTTCGGATCAAGACAATCCGTCTGAAGGATGTATTATGGGAGAAATGCACCGACAACCATTCCCAAAAATTTCCTACAGAGCCAAAGCTCCTCTTGAGCTTGTGCATGCGGATATATGTGGACCAACACAAACATCATCGCGGAATAATATTAGTTATTTCCTATTATTTGTTGATGATTATATCGGATGATGTGGGTCTACATTTTACAACAAAAGTCAGACGCATTTTCAAAATTCATGGAATTCAAGACATTGGTGGAAAACCAGAGTGATCGGACAATTAAGACGTTGCACATAGATCTAGGAGGTGAATTCATTGGAAGATATTTTATGGATTATTGCAAAAATAATAGAATTCACAGATTGTTGATTGTGATTCGACCCTCCACAACAAGATGAAGTCATCGAACGAAAAAATCGTACAATTGTTAAAATGGCAAGAAGCATGATGACATGAAAAGGACTCTCGAGAAGCTTTATGGTGGAAGTCAGTAAATGCAGGTGTGTATATCTTCAACCGATCACCTACGAAGGCGGTTCCCAACAAAACTACATACAAATATTGGCACCGCAGAAGTCTCAGTGCATTATTTTTCAAGTTTTTGGTTGCATCGCCTACTCGCACATCCCATCTCAACAGAGAGAGAAGTTTGATGGAAAAGGAGAAAAGCTTATCTTTGTTGGCTATAGTGACGAGTCCAAGGGATATTGTCTACTAGAACCGAAGACAAACAAACTTGTTATCTCTCGAGATGTGACTTTTAGTGAAAAAGAAGCATGGAATTGGGATGGTAATCAAGATGGAAACACCAATTATATATCCACCGCAACATCAAGTCCAAGTGATCAACCAAGCACAAGTTCATTCAGGCTCGATTCATCACGACGGCATGACCAAGTCGATTTAGATTAAAGCCCAGTCCAAAAGGTATGAAGCTTGAGGGAAATTTATGAGTCAAGTGAAATAGCAATGTTTGCAAATCGAGCCCCAAACTTATGAAGAAGCTGCTAAGAGAAGAAATTTGGCAAATCGCAATGGATGAGGAAATCGCCAATATTGAGAAAAACAACACTTGGAAGTTTGTAGACCTTCCTGATGGAAAAATGTGATCGGAGTCAAATGGATCTACAAAACGACATATAAGGAATATGGCTCAATTCACAAGCATAATGCTTACCTTGTCGCAAAAGGGATATTCTGGCACGGAGTGGACTTCACGGAGACCTTTGCACCGGTTGCTCGAATGGAGACAATTCGCATTGTCCTAGTTGTAGCTACACAATTGGAGCTACCAGTTTACCAGTTGGATGTTAAATCCGTATTTCTCAATGGAGACTTAGAAGAAGAAGTTTATGTGCAGTAACCTGATGGCTATATTGTCAAATGTAAGGAAGAAAAAGTTTATCGACTCACAAAAGCCTTGTATGGATCGAAACAAGCGCCACGGGCCTGGAACAACAAAATTGATAGATATTTTTGTTCTAATGGATTTGAGCGAAGTCAAAGTGAGCCGTCATTATACGTAAAGAAAGGTGCACAAGATTTCTTATCATTTGTCTTTACGTTGATGACCTGATTTATACGGGGACTAGTCCAGCTATGGTGCAAGAATTTAAGAAGGCAATGATGGAGGAATAAGAGATGACGGATTTGGGTCTCATGAAATATTTTTTTGGGATTCAAGTTCGCGATCAAAAGGAGAAATTTCCATTTCTCAAGAAAAATATCTTGAAGAAGTTTTGAAGAAATTTCAGATGAATAATTGCAAGCCAATTTCGACTCCGCTTGCCGTCAATAAATTTTTTTAGTTGAATGACGGAGCATCCAAAGCAGATTCAAAGACATACAAAACTCTAGTTGGCTCCTTGATCTACTTGACAAACACGAGGCCCGATATTGTCTACCCGGCCAACTTAATTTCACGATTTATGCATGAACTTAGCAAGTTACACTATGCAAAGATCAAATAGAATTCTACGATACCTTCAAGGTACGAAAAATATGGCATCAAATATGTAAAAGAAAAAGAAAACAAGCTTATTGGGTATATTGACGATTGGGCGGATCACTAGATGATCGCAAAAAGTACATCGAGATATGTATTTGTCTTGGCTCAAAAATAATTTCTTGGACATCAAAGAAATAAAAGACGGTATCACTTTCATCATCGAAGCATAATACATTCTCGCCAAAGATGTCGCTTGTGACAAAGCGATGCAGTTAAGAATAATTTTATCAATGTCCAACAAAGTCAAGACAATCTCACAATAATTCTTTGTGACAACATGTCGGTGATTGCATGCTATTACAAAGAATCCGATTTTTCATGCAAGGTCAAAGCACATTGAACTTCGACATCACTTCATTAGAAGTCTTGTGAATGATGAAGAAATTCAATTGGAATTTATAAATACCAAGGAGCAGTTAGCGGATGGATTTACTAAAGCGATCACTTAAAAACTTGAGCAACTCCGAACCATCACTCAATTTACAAATTAAGAGGGGTGTCAAAAATAATTTGTAATTCTAAGAGACACAATGGATTAATTGTGGTCAAGAAAATAGTAAATAGTGCCAACTCAATGAAGAGTCTTCTAGAATGTGTTTTGTTTCAAGAATTTTCTCGAATATAAAAGTTAGCAAAATGGCTTCTTAAATTCAAGACTAATGCATGATTCTTTGCATGGGAAAAACCAAACCGTGTTGTTGGAACAAGAATTGGAGAATTCCACAGTACATGGAATGGATGGATTCATTATCATACTAGCCTATAAATATATGTGTTTGTCATGTGGAGTTGATCATACGAGTGAAGTAAGGAAAAAATGATTCAGAGAAAGCTATACTTAGGATAAAAAGTAATATTTAGCCTCCAAAATTTTCATTCTTCTTTTATTTTTATCTTCATACACAACAGTCCTGTCTCAGAGTTTCTAGCAAATTTTATTTTGGAAAATGTTCCATCACCGATCGTCCTTTCAATCTCCTATTTGCTGATTTTCACTTAATTTTCAATTGATTCAACCACGATCAATCGACTATCGTAAATTTGTCTTGCACTCAATAATTGTAGTTTGCAAAGAGTGAAAATATGAAATTAAACTAGAATCTTATATCTCATAGCCAAAGTATTTAAAGCACATTTCTTGGTGTCACCCTCTCGTTCAACATTTAAGTGCGCGATTGGATGTGAGAGAGATTCCCATCTTGTTCCGCAGGAGAATTTGTTTTTGACCAAATAGGAGATTGTTTATAAAACTTTTCAGAATATATACTATTCTCTCACTTTCACTTTTTTCTCATTTTTTCTCTTATCAATCACATCTACACATTTTTCACAAAAACTAATCATTATTACACATTCTCCCACAAATTTCACTATTCACCCCCTCACACATTTCTAACTACCAATCACACCCAATCATTATTTTACTATTTTTAAATCAAATCAACTTGAGATAAATATTTTAAACCCTCCAAAATTTACCTGTTTTTTACACTTTGCCTCATAGACTTTAATTTGGTTCACTATGCCTCATGGACTATGAATATTACCATATATTGACAATTTTGCCTCTATAGTTTTGTAAATTTATTTGAATAGATTTAATAATCCATCTAAGCTACAATTTGTTGTATCTCGACCCCTAGAATTTATAAAATTATCATATAATCTAATCAATATGAATTTAACTCCTAAATAGTTTGTTCCTGGATTTATCAAGGCATGAGAACCAAATCGAGTCTTTTTTTTAAAATTGGATATAGTCCATTACGACCATATCGGACCCAATATGCTTCCGTAAAATTAAAATATCCCTTAGACTTCATACCTTTCTTTGACCGAAACTGTACCGGCTGAGATGGTTTGCAAAGCCACCGGTCGATAAATTATTGCCCTATACCGTTTGATGACGTCTCCGTCCAACCTCACCAATCGGGAAGATGGTCTACAAGTTAATCGACTCCTTCAAAGAATAAACTCAACACGACTTTGGTTCGTTTCCTACTCCAGCGTATAAGATAATTCTTCAATTGGATAAATTAATAGAACAATATGAACACACGTTGAGGCAAAAAGTCTCTTTTTATTAAAAACTTGAAGTAATATTTATTACAGAAGTAATCTCCTTTTGGGAGGATAATACTTGTTTAACCTCTCATATATGAGGTTTGCACTCGCTTACACATAAACAGAAAACTCAAAAACACTCTGAAAATTGAAACACTCTACTATTTTTTACAAAGGAATTTTTATTTTTGAATACTAAGGTATGTTGATCGATGCCTTTAGCCTTCTGAAAATCTTGTATATATAGAGGTAACTGATGCCTCTATCTCCTTGAATTCTTCCTCCCTCCTGCTGAGAGTAGTTGAATCTACTTTTTTGGTGGTCCCTGAATTATTGGATATTTTGGCAGTTTCTGTGACTATCCGTCTCCGTCTCCGGGACATCTCCGATCATTTTTTGATGCCAAATTCTGGCTCTTTTTGATTTGGGCATTCTGGGCAAACACGATTTTCCCAGTGGCCAATATGAGTCATATTGCAATATTTTCGACGAGTTTCTTTACTCCCCCGACAGCTTGTTTTCCCAAAGAAAACTTATCTTTTTCTAATGGGTTTTTCTGCAAATCTTGTAGTTTTTCCTATTATGGTATTTAACAGAATGATCCATTCACTAAATTTCGATAAAACTTGAATGCAAACTTGACTTTGTCCATCTCTCGTAAAAGTAACCATAAACCCCATGCTCATCTTGTTGACATTTGATCTTTTGTGAAAGACGCAACCAAGGTGACTTCTTCTTCAACTTACTTCCTCGATAGTTTTGAAAGCTCGTTCATCCTGTTCTTTGAAGCCTAATGTAATGAAAGGCTTCATGATTACCTTTTCCCACGGGTTCGAGCCGCACAAATGAAATATAGTTCCAAGGTATCACCACGTCTTAGACTCCCATTGTAGGACTAACACTCGTAAACGCTTTTTGGATCCATTGGGTAATAGTTTTATCTCTAAGAAAGCGAGGGAGGTAGTATAGATTGAAGCCGGGCTCCAAATTCATACCACTACTTAACCTCATGTGGATTGGAGTTTGTAACATCCACACCCTTGATTATTTTCCAAACAAGTCAATCTTTGTTCGATTCGGATGTATCCCTTGTTTTGTAATAAATTTCTCTCGGTTTGCTTGATATTCCCGCCAAGAAGAAACTTTAATCTCGTTAATATCAACCTTAGAATTACACGTCATAGGCCTAAGATTGATCTCTTCGCCCTTTACCCGGACGTCGGGTTGACATGATGACTCGAGATTTGACCGGAGTATCATCTTTTCCTTGCGCCAACATTTCGCGCCATCTTAAGACTTGTACTAGAGGTACTTGAGTCCTCCTGCTACGGGTTGGGAGCCACGCGCTCCGAATGCTCCCTTTGCTTATTAGCGGCCCGTAAGAGTGGTCCTTGAAATGCCAGTCTCAAATGAGAATGAGAGAGAACACAAGCTCGTATGCTATCGGTTACTTTGTCCCAATAATTCTTTTGTAACCTTTCGCCAAATCGCCGAGATGGCCGAGTGTCAAATTCTCGGAGAAGCATCTCAAGATGATCGCCGAGGTGCCTTGATCTTTGTGAGGATGGAATCAACTTCAATTCCCTCCATCTCTTGTCGAAAATTTGCAAAACATTTTCATGAGATTTTATATTGATAATATCATAATCATAATATTGACATTCGATTGCCATCTAAGTAATTTGGCCTTTTCTCGCTTTAGAGTCAATTTTGTTTTTCCGAAAAGCCTTGACACTTGAATTATCAATTTTTAAAGTAAACTTTTCGACTACAAAGAATTCTTTTCGTTTATATGCCATCGATTTGCTTGATCTAAAAAAAACCGCTACAATATATGCATGGCACTTCGCTATTTGGTGTGGCTTTTGTAAGTACTCATCGCCCACCAATAATCACGGCATCCGTATATAGAACCGTTCATCCTCATCTTGCGGAATTGCATGTTTTGGAAGCTTTTTGCAAACTTCCTTAAGTCGCTTTATCCCTTGTTGATGTTCATCTTCCCATTTGAATATTGCATCTTTGTTGAGTAATGGGCTAAACACCTTCATGTAATGTGCCGATTTTTTATGAACATTCCATCAAAATTAACAACTCCGAGAAAACTTTGAAGTTGTAGAGTCTTTCAGATCCGGGAAATCCTTTTACCTTTTCCACAATATGGCTTTGTAGGATAATTCCATTCATCGATTTCAATTCCGAGGAACTCAATCTACCTTGTAGCAACCATCGCCTTCTTTTCGGAAAAGCACTAATCCTTCATTGTGACAAACATCGAAAAAATTTCCAAATGTTTGAGATGCTCTTTCATGTTCTTTGATGCAATTAACATATCATAGATGTATACGAACATGAAATTGAAATAATCTTTGAAGAGATTATCCATTTTTCTTTGATATATCTCAAAAGTGCGTTAGCCAATCCAATATCGCATGACGCCCAAATATAATGTCCTTGAGGTGTGGAAAAAGTCAGTAAACTTCTTACTTTCTTCCTCTATTTTAATTTGGTAAAATCCGGACTTGCAATTGAACTTCGAGAATATCTTCGTACCTTTGATGCGCTTGTTAGGAATTTTATTGTTTAGATTTTGATGAATGCCATGTAAAACTTAGAATAGAAAGTTGGCACCCCAATTCTTGTCAGAAATGCATTGTAACAATTAGAGCCGCCAAGCCGAGTTAAGTCACCTACGCCTAACATGCAAGAAGACAATCAAGACTCGGAAGGAAGACTTCTTTGTGAGACAGGTTGTGTATGGCAAAGAAGAGTAGACGGAACTCTCAAGAAGAAGCAAATGCGGCTAAGTGGAGATCAGTCAAGTCAACTCGAGAAAAGCCAAGTCTCAAGTTGAAGTGACAGAAGAGTCATCCAATGATTGGAAGTCGACTCTAAGTCACCTGGGGAAAGCAAGGAAACGCAATCAAGTCGAGATAATCAGAAAAGATCCGTTGTATTTAAATCAAGAGATTTACTTAAACAAGTAATATCTCCATACCACCTTTCTGAGTGCTCACCCGGTCAAGCGTGCAAAAGGAATGAACAAATGGGAAGCACTACACCGTGTCGAACTCGAAAAAGGTGAAAGAACAATTCATACGAGGAAATGGCAATTCCAAGGATCGCAACAAGACAAGCCTAACGATCGCAAGTGACTTTCAAAAATAAGCCTATCTCTTCAACGGGCAAATTTTTGAAAGATCACTATAAAAGGCCGAGGAATGACTCGAGAGAAGGTTACTCAACCACGAACATTCAAGAAATCAATTAAAATTATAACCGAAATACTCTCAAATCATTCAAGATTAATCCTCAAGCCTACATTACGAAGTACATCAATCCAACACTAACCTGTGAAGGAAAGAGAACTTCAATCGTTGAAGAGGAAACTTTTGAAGAAAAGGGGTCTACATTCCACGAAGGTTTGTAGGAAGGTTCAAGGTCGAACCAAGTCTTAAGCTTTTGGAGGGCTTCGTGATCAAATCCAAAGAGCTTGAGCAAGTGACCTGTAGTAGCAAGGCACTGACTTGTGAAGAAGCCGAGTCGCACGAGAAGCCACCGAGTGATCAAGGCGTCTCTGCATCGAGTCCCAAAGGATCAAGTTAGCTGTGTGATCAAGACTTGTATCCGGACTGTTACCACTTTGTAAACCGATCATTACCTAGTGGATTCCTCCGGGAGTTGGAGAAGAGAGGAGTAGAAGAATTACCCCATCTTCGAACCTCTATAAAAATTTCATCGTGTCATTTACATTTCAAAGATTTTAATTCCTCGCATTTTTAATCGCTTATATATCCGATAAATTTGCTATCCATTTGATAATACAAGTACTAAACCCAACACTAAACTCTTACTTAATCAAACTTAAGGGTGTTAAGTCTTCCGCCTGAAAAACAAAACCACAAGTTGAGTTAATTTAGAGTCAACAAATGTGAGTTATTCCATCAATGGCTCGATTGAGTCTCATTGAGAGACTAACTCTCTTGATTGACTAAATCGATCGTCCTCAAGGACACGATTGTGAAGAATCAACTCGTATATTTAAAAGGACTAAATCGAAAATTTGGTAAGGTTTATTCAACCCCTTCTAAACCTTACACTTACACCCCTTGGGACCTACAAGTGGTATCGGAGCGGTTGGTTCATTGAACCCTCCGCATCGGTTCTTGAACTAGATCTCCAAACTTTTCAAAGTCCGCTTTAGTACTTAAACTCTCGAAACTCTTTTTATCATTAAAAGTTATTATCATGGAAGCAAATTTGACACGCATCCCTATGTTCACTATTGAAGAATTTGATGATTGGAAAATTCGTATGCGAGGCTCATCTATCGCATTACATGATGAGATGTTGATAGTGATAGAAGATGGGCCTCTGCAGATCTTAAAGGTGAACACGGCATGCGAAGAGTTGCGGTGAAGGAGAAGAAGATGTTGTTCCCGCACGTCATGGTTGAAAAACCAAGAACCGAGTGGACAAATGATGACAGAAAAAAGATACAACCTGGACAATGTAGCCAAGGACATCCTTTACAAAACCGACAAAGCCATGTTCAATAAAGTCAAATCATGCAAAACGGCTAAAGAAATCGGGGACAAGCCGACATTGATTTGTGAAGGCTCGAAGAGCAAATCAAAGAAAACAAATTATCGGTGGGTCGTACGAGAAATTTGAGAACTTCAAAATGATCTCAGGAGAAAACCTGGATCAACTAGATGCTCGGTTCACGTAAATCACAAATGAGCATCGCACTTGGAAAGGAATATACACGATGAAATGTGTATAAAGATCCTAAAAAGTCTTCCGGTGAATGGGAAATGAAGGTCATGGCATCGAGACATTCCATGGACCTATCAAAGACATCCAACCATGAATTATTCTCGGACCTCAAAGCCTACGAGTTTGAGCCGAGAAGAAAAGACCGAGGAAGAGACAATTTGTACCCAAAACAGTTGCTCTAATTGTTAAAGATGGGAAGAGAGCCGAGGTCAAAGAAGTCATTGACCCGAAGAAAGAAATAGCCCCGATGGTTAAAAGATTCAACAAGTTCTTTAATAAGAACTACAAGAGAGGAAAGGTGAATCTTCCGGAAGACACTCGGCTCCCTCCAAATCAAGGGAAGATAGACCAACCAAGAGAACATATCATCAAAAAGTTGAGTATCAAAGTGACAATCCAAGAATGGAAAGAGTCGATCAAAAGGTGAATATCTATGTTGGAACGTAGACAACCAGGTCACTATGCCATTGATTTGCTCATATCCTCTAGTCAACAAATACGTAAATGAAAGAAGAAAGAAAGGTCTTGAGAGAAAGAAGACAAGAAAAGAAAAAGGCAATGATGGTGCAGAGATCGCTGAGACTAAGTCAAGAGAGACAAGTGACTCGAGAGAGCGGTGAAGTGACTACTCAAGTGACTCGAAGAAGAAGCCCTGATTTGCTTGATGGCCAAGGAACAAGATCAATCGACCAAGAAGATGAGGTACAATCTAACTCATCAAACTCGGACTCAGTGATAGTGACGTAAACACACACTTCATCACCCATTGATCTTTATGATTCATTAGGCAAAATGATGAAAGATTTTGAACACATTAAATCCTCACACACACTGTTAAATGAGGAAAACAACCTACTCAAGAGTCAAAACTCAAAGCTGACTAAGGAGCTGAGTACTCTAAGTCAAATAGCTGATGAGAATGAAAGTTTAAAGGCTGAAAATGCTAAATTAATAGCGTAAATTACCGCTATAGAAAAGAGGGAGAATGACCTCAAGAATGTTATTGCCTCATTCACTAAGGCATCTAAATCATTGGATGATCTTATTATGAGTCAAAGAGAATGTGGAGACAAGACAGGCTTAGGATTTAATTCCTCTATGCTATGTCAAACCTCAAAAGTAATTTTGGAAAAAGGATCTTCAAGCCATGAAGAATCTGAAAAATCCAAAACTCTAAATGTTGCACACACATTCAATCCAAAGCACCATAACAAGAAAAGCGGCCTTGGTTATAAAGGAAAAAAAAACGACCGAGTTGAGTGTCTTTGAAAGGATAAATTTGAGAAGAGATTCACCGATTCCCTCAAAGAAACTCCAAACAGAAAATACTCAGAAAGAAGAAGCGAGCTACCAAAAACCCCGGAAAATCCATAAAAGAAATACATATGATGGGAATGGTAGAAAATATCCAAGCCAAGCCGATTGGAATAATGTGAACTATCAACATAGACTTATGGAATATAAGCCCAAATGGCAAAGGCCTAGAACTCAAAGAAAGGCCATTCCAAAAGCATAAGAGCTTTCATCAAAGACACATATGCACCTAGGCACTACACTCAAAGACTCATCATGGGCCACGACATGTTCCCCTGTCTCAACTTATGGAATTCATCCCGGCGTGCCTCCTTCACGACTTGGGGTATGTATTGCTCATTGAATTCACTAGAAATTTTCCCATGTCCTATCTATTTGATCCTGTTCCCACTTTTCTCAACTCTGTTCTCCACCAATCTCGAGCGGTGATTCTAGTCGGAACACGGCGAGCGTAACCTTTTGTTCCCCCGAGTATTGGAGAGCATTGAAAATATTCTCAGCTTTTCCGATCCATTCTTTCGCTTTCACGTCATCTGGTTCCCTAAGAAAGTTGGGGGTCGATCGTAAAAACCGCTCCAAGGTGCGGTCATTCTCTCGAGTAGGTTCATGGTTAGCCGACGAGGCCCGCTTGTTGCCTCATGAAAACTAATATCTCTTTGCAAAGGCTATTGCGATTAGGTTATCTCCTGCGATTGGCGGAGGAGGTGGTGGCAATTCGGGGAGGGTGCCCGATCCCTTTGCGCATCATCGTTCCTTTGGGGTATACGGCGGGGTCTCCGCGCCCCCCGATTTCGGCCATGAAACGGAGCTTAGCTACAATACAAAATGAATGATTCCAATAAATATTCGCGTAACACAAGTTATATCGCAAGGAGATCCACACAAGTGCACAAGACATAGAATAAGTAAAAGGATATATCCATTAATGTGAAAATTTGAATACATCCAAATGAGTTCATACAACACAAATCTGAGTAATCAATGGTAAATCCGAAATCATGGTACAAACGAAAAGCAAAATACAACGAAAGGCAATATGCGCGAGATACTATCTATTACAAAAGCTATCTAATCGGTGAGGTCGCCGCCATCATCACTAGCGGCCTCGTCGAATCGAACTTGATCGGGCCGAGGTAGCACCTCGATTAGGCGATTGGCGAAACCGCCACTTGTTCTAGTCCGGAGCATCTTCGAGTGGGCGGCTTCAAGCGCCTCGGGCTCTACATCTTCCATTGGATCCTCATCGGGATCCTCTTGGGTCTTCTTCAGATCCTCCTCGGGATCCTCTTCATTATTGACCTCAAGGTCGGGCATTGTTCGCCTCGGGCGTGGCAATGGTGGCGCATTGGTCGCTAAGGCGGCCTCCCGAGCCGCATCCGGGTTAAGGCATGCGTAAGTTCCTCGATTATCGCATTTGTTTGTTGATGGTCTCCTCATGGCGTCCTATGGTGTCTCTTGACGCGTGCGCCTCCATTCTCCACTTCGTGCGACCTTCCTTGGCACGTTCCACCTTCTCGCGAGTATTATCCAGGCGTTCCTGGATCAATTGAATCTGATCCTCGCGAGCGCGGATGGTGTCCTCGCGATCTTTAACGAGGAGAGTAAGGTTATTCTTCTCCTCTTGACTCTTTGTCAGAAGGTGTCCTAGTTCACGAGTGCATTGTCGTTCCCTGGTAAGCTCGGAGTCAGCCCGAAGGAATACCTGGCGCCAATGAAGTTCTAAGGCCCTATAATGATCCCGTTCAAAACGAAGCCGATCACGCCCCACCAGGTTGGGGTCTTTGGCTCCATCTGTCACAAACAAAACCGAGGTGGATTAGACGGATGCAAAGGAAAGATAAGGAGAACAAGGAAAGAATGACTAAGGAAAGTGTCAAAGCCAACTAAGTCAAATCAAATATGACTATGGATTCTCCAAGTATAAATTTTAGCTTAACCTAAACATCAATAATATGGTTCTATGCCATTTTTGAAATCGATTTCACAACTTAATTAGTCAAGTCACGGTACAGATTACCCAACACGGTCCGAGGGTCCTATCTCGGGTTAGCTCGGTGTAAGTTTCCATCTTACTAGCCGAGCTCGATACCATTCTTTCGTCACGCCCCAAACGTGACGCGACAACGATCAATCACTTAAACAGAGATAAATCAACAAATAAACCAAGATACAAAAACCAAGTGAAATAGAGTCTAATGCGGTGAATTTAAAATAACCACGAGTATAAATTACAACTTAAGGTCCGCAATATCCGAATACAACCCAAAAGATCATCTTAATTAACTTACAGTCCAAACAGAAATAAAATGAAGGAGTCCAACAAAAATAAAAGTAAAAGGAAATGTCGCTCCACACCACTGATAGGGATTCAATCTGTAGGTTCGGTGTCTTCAGCGTACTCTTCATCTAAAGGTTAGAAAACAGGAGGGAATGAGACAGAAATCTCAGTGGATGGGGTGATCGTGTGTAAGTGTGGCGATATAATTAGTGAATGCGAGAAACTTAGTTGTATGAAAACGCATGAGAGATGATGCATGATTTCACACACAGTCCACAAGCGTCGTGATAAATATATTAAGTAATATACTTATACAATTTAAGAAAACAGTTCATGGTCAAGCGGGCACTATGGTGCAAGCAAACGTGAGGATTGCGTACGGATTTGTAACGCCAATCCTATGCAAGACAAGTAGCGGTTGCGTACGGATTTGTAGCGCCAACCAATGCAATACAAGTAGCGGTTGCGTATGGATTTGTAGCGCCAACCAAACGGGTCCGATTAACTCCGGAATCGTGTGGATCAGACAGCGATTCCTTCGTTCTTCCTTGTAACTCCCCGAGCAAGATGGTCCAAGACCTGTCACCTTATCGCTCCATAGGCAAAGACAAAATCCACAGTGGAGCTAGCAAGGCTCGGATTTGTCATAATCATGATTATACCTCAAGTACTACGACCCGCTTCCCTTGGACAAACTCCGTCCCTCAGTTGCGGGATTAGGACGATGGGGCCGGAAGAGTGGAATAGCAGCCGAGCTGCCGGTTCCATCCCCGACGTATCCATTCCGATGTGAGCTTGACACACCAAGTTGACTTAAGCGGAAAGTAAACACAAGTTCATGTAGTCAACAGGCAATGAGTATTATTGATTCGGGAAGCGTTAGTTCATGAAAAGTTTTCGAAAAATTTGCGTAAGGTAATTATGGCGTTGGTGGAGTTATTTGGATGAAGATGATTATCGGGAGGATAAGCAATCTTCGATATCTTGAACGATTAAGTGGAACATAAGTCCCGTTATAGATTCAAATCGCAAGACGAGGAAGTCGCCCGCGATCGGGTATTGATCGGTCAAGGCGGTCCGATAAGTCAAGGGGTTTTTTGAGAAATTAAAATATTTTAATGAAGAATTGAAGTCAGAGGGTCCAGGGCTGTTTTAGTAAAATAAAAATAATTTGAGTTAGGTCCTTATAAAAATAAAATTTACAATTAGCCCCGTTTTGTCAAAACCAATACTTTTGGGGTTAAAAGTTAAATACAAAAATGTCCCGACATTGAAAAATTATGAGGTCAGTTCCTAAATTCCCTAAATTGTTCAGAGATTCAGGTTTTTAAAGTTTTGAGGTCGAGGTTTTATAAAATTCTCACATTGGCCCCAAAATTGTTAAAATTGTCATTTCGGGCCCTAAGTTTAAAATAATCGGAACTCACAAACCGGAAGGGCTTCTAATGTGATTCCAGTTGGAAAATGTCACTAAGGTTAGTGGGATATTGGGGCAAAAACAGTTTTAAAACTTCATAAGTATAGGTCCCTCAACTTTTGAAAATCTCATTTTTGTCCCATTTTGAAATAATTGCCTTTAAGGCTTTTAGGGGTCCAATTGTTATGAAATTTGAACCTTGGGTCCAAAATATAATTATGTTATGGGTAAATTAGTATTTCCAGGTACATGGGCTGTATAAGTCCTGGAAATTTCATTTGGGTCCTCAATTTTAATCTTTTACAATTTGGTCCCTCAAGTTTTATAAAATTACTTTCCAAGCTCTAAACACTTGGATTTTTGGAATACACTTAAAATATGTTATTTCCAGTCCCTTAAGAGTTAAAAATTCAATTTTTAAATTTAGGGTCTGGTACAGTTTCGAAATTTGCAAAATAGCCCTTAAACTTCTCAAATTTTACAATCTAGTCCTTGGGCTTTTAAGGGTTGATTTTATTTATCTAAAAACTCTTAAAACTTTATTAAAATGTCAAAACATCATTTTTGAACCTGAGTACAGTCCCAAAAATCGAAATTTGCAGAGAGGTCCCTTAACTTTTATTTTCTTGCACTTAAGTCCACCAACTTTCCATTTTTGCATTTTAAGTCCAAAAATCGAAATTTACTCAATTATGCTCGACTTGTCCAGGTTATAGGCCATACAAAACATAGATTTCAAGAGTCATAAACATACATATCCATCTCATACAAGAATTTATCAAATATGACAATAAAGTGTACATGTATGTCCTAATTTTCGGTAAATCGCATTTTGAGCAACACTTGAGAAATTTTTCAACTAGATACAAGAAAATAGCATGCAATACATAATATATATCTCAAATGCTCAATAACAAAATACTACATGCATTTTTATGAATTAAAACACCTAGAAGTTGAAAGGATTTTTCCACCCACCTTGTTTGTTCGGTTGATGGTGTAAGGTGGTGTCACAAGACCTTGAGGATTTTAATCCTCACTTAAGGAAGCCCCTAAGTCCAATAATACAAGGAGTTTTGAGTTAGAAAAATGAAGATTTGAACCAAGGAGGGAAAAAGAGAAAGAATAGGCCAAAGGTACCACACTTACCTTGTGTAGTTGAAAGTTGTAGTCAAAAATTGATGGTCTCTTAAGAACTTGATCACCACTTAAACAAAGCTCCAAGGTCAGCCCCTAATCACCTCAAAATGATAATTTTGGTGTTAAAATTCGAAATTAATAGGGAAGAAGAAGAAGGTACCGAAAATCCCATTTCTTACCTTATTGTCCAAATTCTTCAAATTTCTTCAAGTCTAGAAGTCCTCTTCAAGGTGATGGTGAGACTCTTAGTATCTTCCAAGTCTTCTATGTAAACCTCAAAAATAAAAATCCAAACTTACATTAGTAAGTGAGAGGAGATAGCTAGATGATACCAAGACAAGAAGAGGAACAAAATTTCTTACCTTGTGTAGTGAGGTGTTCGAATTTTTTGTGATGGAGTAGAAGAAAAGTTCTTGAATTTTTACTAAGTGTTTAAGAGAAGAGAAGAAAATTGTAGAGAGAGGTAGGAGGATTTTTAGAGAGATGGAGGGGAAGTTGGCAAATTAGAGTTGGGTGTTGGTGAAATGAACAAGAAATTTTTGTTCACCAAGGCCATATTGGCCGTCCACAAGTGAAGGGTGGGGGACAAATTTTTGTTTTGTTCTATGTCTTGCAAATGGTAGTAATCATGAGGGACAAAGACTTTGGTCAAGGTGTAGTCTTGCATGGGAGGATGCAATTGCAAGGATAGAGAGGAATGTTGGCATGGGGTGTTGGGAAGCCTCCAACATGTTGGATGATTTAATAATAAAGAATTGGTGTATAAGATATGTGTATAAGATTTGAATTAATGGTGTAAAAATACACAAGATGAATACACAAGGTGTACATGTACAAGAGTTGAGAGATATTTCTACACCAAAATTCACCTCATGACCGTCCACCTAAGGGTATTAGTGGTATTTGCCATATTTTGTTTTATGTCCCAAAATTGATGATAATAGGTGAATAATATCAATCTCCAAATTAATTAGTGATTTCCTTGATCACTTATAAGTCTCATGATCACTTAATCTAAATCGAATTCTTAATTCTATAAGGTATAAATCTCTAAAATAAATAGTCTCCAAAAATTCTAAGGTGACTAATGAGATACGCAAATAACATAAATGATGATCAATCAAGTGATCGTAAATGCGAATTAAAATTAATAAATGATTATGATCACAAGAAGTAAATAAGGAAATATAATGACGAAATATAGTTATCATTAATATTTACCCGTCAAAGCGACGCGGTAGAATTGTCAAATAGTACAAAGACGATACGTGATATAAGTACATGTTCGAATAAAAATCGAGGGCTTCACATTCTCCCTCCTTAAAAGAATTTGGTCCCCAAATTCTCTTCGTAACAACTCGGATATTGATTCCTCATGTCTTCTTCCATTTCGCATGTTGCGTCTTCATCTCGGTTGTGGTTCCGCCATACAACTTTAACCATTGAATCTCTGTTACGCAACCGACGTATCTGCTGGTCAATGATTCGATTGGTTCCTCGGTGTAAGATAAATTCTCCATTAGAGGAGGAGCATCACGAGTGATGATATGCGGGATCGGTTAATACTTTTTCAATCTCGACACATGGAATACATCGTGCATTCCCGCATCTTCGTGCCGGTAACTCAAGTCAGTAGGCCAACTTTCCGATCCTCCGCAAAATTTTGTAAGGTCCAATATATCTCGGACTCAATTTGCCCCCTTTTCTTGGATTGATCAATCCTTTCGTGGCAAGAGTCCGAGAAATACCTCATCTCCGGCTTCAAATTACAAGTCTTTTCTCCTCTTGTCCCGCGTAACTCTTTTGGCGGCTCGAGCCGTACGGATCCGCTCCTTGATCAACTTGACCTTCTCCATGGCCTCTGAACTAAGTCGACCTTTGGAATCGAAGGTGACTTCCGTTTCTCCTTCGGAGTCCATTGGTCATCAATCTCTCCCAGTGTAGAGGGATCTACACTTTCGTCCATATAAAGCTTCGTAGGGTGCCATCCCAATCGTGGCCGATAATCAGTTATTATAAGTTTAACTCGCCAATGGTAAGTGTGAATCCCAACTTCCTTGAAATCCAATGTGCGGGCTCGCAACATGTCTTCCGGTCAATCGTTCGCTCAGATCGCCATCGGTTTGCGGATGTCTTCTTTGTCTTTGAAACTTAGCGAGGTACCCAATTCCTCATGTAAGCATTTTAACTGGAGACAAACCTCGGGTCTCTGTCGATACTATGTCGACCGGCACTCTATGCGGTCGGATGATCTCTCGGATGTAAATTTGCGCAAGTTTTCGCAAGCCGCCGGTTTTCCTCATGGGTAAGAAATGTGCGTATTTCGTGAGTCGGTCTCACGACTACCCAAATAGCATCATCGCCTCGCCTGGTTCTTGGTAGATCCGTCACGAAGTCCATCGTTATGTGTTCCCATTTCCACTCGGGAATTCTCAACGGTTGTAAGAAACCGGATGGTCGTTGGTGTTCAGGGCTTTTACTCGTTGACAAGTCAAACATCTCGCAACGAACTCTCGCTACCTGGTTCTTCATGTTTGCCCACCGAATGTTGTTTCGGTCCTTATACATCTTGTTTCCTCCGGATGTATAGTGTATCTCGAACGGTGTGCTTCGAGAGGATTCTGTTTCTAAGTTGCTCATCATTTTGCACGCAAATTCTATTCTCAAATCGATGATCCTATCTTCCCGCACCGAGAATTCGATCTCTCTCCTTTGAGTATCTTCTCTTTTAGTTTTTGAAGTTGCACGTCAATCCCCGCGTGTTACTTTGATCTCGTTCAAGAGATCGGGTTTAATCAAATATTAGCACATGAGATTCGATCTTTGGTTCTCGTCGGATTCCAAGTGCTCAATTCTTCTAATGATCTCCACTCTCGAATCATTAGTCTAGCTAAACTCGCCTTTCTGTTCAAGGCGTCGCCTACTACGTTAGCTTTCCGGGATGGTATTGAATATCAAAGTGATAATCTTCTATTAACTCCATCCATCTCCGTTGCCTCAAATTGAGTTCCTTCCGAGAGAATAGATACTTTAGGCTCTTATGATCCAGTGTAAACCGTGAATGTTGCTCCGTAGAGATAGTGTCTCCATTTCTTTAACGCGAACACTATTGCTGCCAATTCCAAGTCATGCGTTGGGTAATTGGCTTCATACGGTTTGAGTTTCCGTGATGCGTAAGCAATGACCTTTCCTTCTTGCATGAGTCGCTCCTAGTCCTTCCTTTGATGCGTCACCGAGACGACAAAGTTTTTGTTCCCTTTGGAAGGGCTAAGACGAGTCGTAGTAAGTCGTTTCTTGACTCTTGAAACTAGCCTCACACTTGTCATTCCACTCAAACTTGACTTGCTTCTGGGTTAGTCGAGTGAGTGGTCCGGCTATCTTGGAGAAATCCTGGATAAATCTTCGATAATATCCAGCTAGTCCTAAGAAACTTCTGATCTCGTTACGGACTCGGGTTGTTTCCATTCAACCACCGGCTCTGTACCTTGAAGGATCTACGGCGATCCCCTGTCGGATACTATGTGTCCCAAGAATGCGACTTCACTAAGCCAAAATTCGCACTTGTGAATTTGGCATACAACTTGTGCTCTCGTAGTGTCTCTAAAACAATTTTCAGATGACGCTCATGCTCCTCTTTAGACTTAGAGTATACGAGTATGTCATCAATGAATATCACTACGAATTGATCCAAATAAGGTTGAAAGACTCGATGCATTAGATCCATAAATGCTCATTGCTGGTGCGTTTGTCGACCGGGAAGGCATCACTACAAACTCGTAGTGTCCATATCCGTCCGAAATCGCTTTTGAAACGTCCTCTTCACGGATCTTTAATCGATAATATCCTTGTTGTAAATTAAACTTCGAGTACACCGTCGCTCCTTGAAGTTGATCAAACAGTTCGTCTATCCTCGGGAGGGGATATTTGTTCTTGATGGTCACGCTGTTAAGTCCGCGATAGTCTATACACAGTCTTAATGTGCCGTCTTTCTTTTTGACAAATAGTACCGGTGCTCCCCAGGGAGACGTACTTGGTCGAATAAATCCCACATCCATCAGCTTTTGTAATTGTGTCTTCAACTCTTGTAACTCAACAGAGCCATTCTATACGGCGTTCAAGCGATCGGGCGGTTCTGGTAATACTCGATGGTGAACTCAACTTCCCTATCCGGGAGGGACAGTGGTGAGTTCTTGTGGAAATACATCTGTATATTCCGATACTATAGGTACTTGATTAATTTGTGTCTCAACCTTAGGTTTGTTAATTACAAACGCCAAGTACCCTTGTGCCCCTCTAGTGATCGCCTTCCTCGCTTTCATTCTTTGAAATGATTGGGGCAATCTTAACTCGCGCTCTTCCCAAAATTTCCACTTCGGGCTTATCGGGTTCACATAGTTTAATGGACTTGCGATGGCAGTCCATTTGTGCATGGGTGTGTGAGACAACCAATCCATTCCCAATATAATGTCGTATTCAGATATAGGCAGCAAGATCAAATCAACAGGAAATTTATCTCATCAATTTTAACTTCGCATGCATTATAGATAATGTCTGTTATCTGGCTTGCGCCCATAGGAGTGGATACTTCTAAACCTATAGGCATATGTTCCATGCATGCATGCAACTTGTGTACAAAATGTGGTGCGACAAATGAATGCGTTGATCCAGGGTCAAATAGTACTTTAGCGTAATGGCTAGATACTAGAAGCGCACCTTCCACCACGCCTGTTGCCTCCGGAGCCTCATGTCCGGCCGGTGCAAATGCTCGGCAGGCATCCTTGCCCGGTTACCCTGGCCGTTAGCCGGCCGTGGTTGCACTGTTTGGTTCGGTCTTCGTATTTCGGGCAATCCTTCAGCTGATGTTGATTACTACCACAGCGTAAACACCTTCCCTGTTTACGCCAACAGTCATTGGCGGTATGTCCCGGTTTTTGGCAATGTGTACAGACTTGGCCCGGTTTTCCCTGTATCGGTCCTTTCCCTTTTTCTGTCTTAATAACTGGCCCCTTCTGAATTTTAACAGGCGGCCTTGATGGTTGTCCCACTGCTGTCCTTTTGAGATTGTTCGATGGCCTATTCAGCTGAATCTGACCAATGCGGTTAAGTCCCGACTCAATGCGGAGGGCTGCTTTTACTGCGGCTGAGTATGTTGTTATTTCAACAGTCAAAAGTCAATTTCGAGTTCCGATTTGTCCCCGTGTGAACTTATACAATTTGTCCTCTTCCGGGCTGATTGTTCTGGGGCATATTTGGATAACCGATGGAATTCAGACTCATACTGGGCCACAGACATGTTCCCCTGTCTCAACTTATGGAATTCATCCCGGCGTGCCTCCTTCACGACTTGGGGTATGTATTGCTCATTGAATTCAGCCAGGAAATTTTCCCATGTCCTATCTATTTGATCCTGTTCCCACTTTCTCTCAACTGTTCTCCACCAATCTCGAGCAGCTGATTCTAGTCGGAACACGGCGAGCGTAACCTTTTGTTCCCGAGTATTGAGAGCATTGAAGATATTCTCCGTTTCCCGATCCATTCTTCTCGCTTTCACGTCATCCGGTTCCCTAAGAAAGTCGGGGGTCGATCGTAAAAACCGCTCCAAGGTGCGGTCATTCGTCTCTCGAGTAGGTTCATGGTTGGGTGACGAGGCCCGCTTGTTGCCTCATGAAAACTAATATCTCTTTGCAAGGCTATTGCGATTAGGTTATCTCCTGCGATTGGCGGAGGAGGTGGTGGGTCGGGAGGGTGCCCGATCCCTTTGCGCATCATCGTTCCTTTGGGGTATACGGCGGGGTCTCCGCGTCCTCGGTTTCGGCCATGAACGGAGCTTAGCTACAATACAAAATGAATGATTCCAATAAATATTCGCGTAACACAAGTTATATCGCAAGGAGATCCACACAAGTGCACAAGACATAGAATAAGTAAAAGGATATATCCATTAATGTAAAAATTTGAATACATCCAAATGAGTTCATACAACACAAATAGAATCAATGGTAAATCCGAAATCATGGTACAACGAAAAGCAAAATACAAAGAAAAGGCAATATGCGCTGATACTATCTATTACAAAAGCTATCTAATCGGTGAGGTCGCCGTCATCATCACTAGCGGCCTCGCCCGCAGTGGAACTTGATCGTCCGAGGTAGCACCTCAAAGATTAGCCGATTGGCAACCGCCTTTGTTCTAGTCCCGGAGCATCTTCGAGTGGGCGGCTTCAAGCGCCTCGGGCTCTACATCTTCCATTGGATCCTCATCGGGATCCTCTTGGGTCTTCTTCAGGATCCTCCTGGGATCCTCTTCATTATCGACCTCAAGGTCGGGCAATGGTTCCGCCTCGGCGGTGGCAATGGTGGCGCATTGGTCGCTAAGGCACCTCCGAGCCGCATCCCGCCGGGTTAAGGCATGCGTAAGTTCCTCGATTATCCGCATTTGTTTGTTGATGGTCTCCTCATGGCGTCCTATGGTGTCTCTTGACGCGTGCGCCTCCATTCTCCACTTCGTGCGACCTTCCTGGCACGTTCCACCTTCTCGCGAGTATTATCCGGCGTTCTGGATCAATTGAATCAGATCCTCGCGAGCGCGGATGGTGTCCTCGCGATCTTTAACGAGGAGAGTAAGGTTATTCTTCTCCTCTTGACTCTTTGTCGAGAAGGTGTCCTAGTTCACGAGTGCATTGTCGTTCCTGGTAAGCTCGAGTCACCAAGGAACACCTGGCACCAATGAAGTTCTAAGGCCCTATAATGATCCCGTTCAAAACGAAGCCGATCACGCCCCACCAGGTCAGTCTTTGGCTCCATCTGTCAAACAAAACCGAGGTGGATTAGACGGATGCAAAGGAAAGATAAGGAGAACAAGGAAAGAATGACTAAGGAAAGTCATCAAAGCCAACTAAGTCAAATCAAATATGACTATGGATTCTCCAAGTATAAATTTTAGCTTAACCTAAACATCAATAATATGGTTCTATGCCATTTTTGAAATCGATTTCACAACTTAATTAGTCAAGTCACGGTACTACCCAACACACACCGAGGGTCCTATCTCGGGTTAGCTCGGTGTAAGTTTCCATCTTACTAGCCGAGCTCTAATACCATTCTTTGTCACGCCCAAACGTGACGCGACAACGATCAATCACTTAAACAGAGATAAATCAACAGTCGAAACCAAGATACAAAACTCCAAGTGAAATAGAGTCTAATGCAGCGGAATTTAAAATAACCACGAGTACAAATTACAACTTAAGGTCTGGCAATATCCGAATACAACCCAAAAGATCATCTTAATTAACTTACGGTCAAAAAAATAAAATGAAGGAGTCCAACAGCAAATAAAAGTAAAAGGAAATGTCGCTCCACACCACTGATAGGGATTCAATCTGTAGGTTCGGTGTCTTCAGCGAACTCTTCATCTAAAGGTTAGAAAACAGGAGGGAATGAGACAGAAATCTCAGTGGATGGGGTGATCGTGTGTAAGTGTGGCGATATAATTAGTGAATGCGAGAAACTTAGTTGTATGAAAACGCATGAGAGATGATGCATGATTTCACACACAGTCCACAAGCGTCGTGATAAATATATTAAGTAATATACTTATACAATTTAAGAAAACAGTTCATGGTCAAGCGGGCACTATGGTGCAAGCAAACGTGAGGATTGCGTACGGATTTGTAACGCCAATCCTATGCAAGACAAGTAGCGGTTGCGTACGGATTTGTAGCGCCAACCTATGCAATACAAGTAGCGGTTGCGTACGGATTTGTAGCGCCAACCAAACGGGTCCGATTAACTCCGGAATCGTGTGGACCAGGACAGCGATTCCTTCGTTCTTCCTTGTAACTCCCGAGCAAGATGGTCCAAGACTGTCACCTTATCGCTCCATAGGCAAAGACAAAATCCACAGTGGAGCTAGCAAGGCTCGGATTTGTCATAATCATGATTATACCTCAAGTACTACGACCCGCTTCCTTGGACAAACTCCGTCCCTCGATTTGCGGGATTAGGACGATGGGGCGAGAAGAGTGGAATAGCGGCCGAGCTGCCCGGTTCCATCCCGACGTATCCATTCCGAGTTGTGAGCTCGACACACCAAGTTGACTCAAGCGGGAAAGTAAACACAAGTTCATGTAGTCAACAAGGCAAAATGAGTATTATTGATTCGAAGCGAGTTCATGAAAAGTTTTGAAAAATTTGCGTAAGGTAATTATGGCATTAGTGGAGTTATTTGGATGAAGATGATTATCGGGAGGATAAGCAATCTTCGATATCTTGAACGATTAAGTGGAATATAAGTCCCGTTATAGATTCAAATCGCAAGACGAGGAAGTCGCCGCGATCGGGTATTGATCGGTCAAGGCGGTCCGATAAGTCAAGGGTTTTTTGAGAAATTAAAATATTTTAATGAAGAATTGAATTCAGAGGGTCCAGGGCTGTTTTAGTAAAATAAAAATAATTTGAGTTAGGTCCTTATAAAAATAAAATTTACAATTAGCCCCGTTTTGTCAAAACCAATACTTTTGGGGTTAAAAGTTAAATACATAAATGTCCCGACATTGAAAAATTATGAGGTCAGTTCCTAAATTCCCTAAATTGTTCAGAGATTCAGGTTTTTAAAGTTTTGAGGTCGAGTTTTTATAAAATTCTCACATTGGCCCCAAAATTGTTAAAATTGTCATTTCGGCCCTAAGTTTAAAATAATCGGAACTCACAAACCGGAAGGGCTTCTAATGTGATTCCAGTTGGAAAATGTCACTAAGGTTAGTGGGATATTGGGGAAAAAACAGTTTTAAAACGTCATAAGTATAGGTCCCTCAACTTTTGAAAATCTCATTTTTGTCCCATTTTGAAATAATTGCCTTTAAGGCTTTTAGGGGTCCAATTGTTATGAAATTTGAACCTTGGGTCCAAAATATAATTATGTTATGGGTAAATTAGTATTTCCAGGTACATGGGCTGTATAAGTCCTGGAAATTTCATTTGGGTCCTCAATTTTAATCTTTTACAATTTGGTCCCTCAAGTTTTATAAAATTACTTTCCAAGCTCTAAACACTTGGATTTTTGGAATACACTTAAAATATGTTATTTCCAGTCCCTTAAGAGTTAAAAATTCAATTTTTAAATTTAGGGTCTGGTACAGTTTCGAAATTTGCAAAATAGCCCTTAAACTTCTCAAATTTTACAATCTAGTCCTTGGGCTTTTAAGGGTTGATTTTATTTATCTAAAAACTCTTAAAACTTTATTAAAATGTCAAAACATCATTTTTGAACCTGAGTACAGTCCCAAAAATCGAAATTTGCAGAGAGGTCCCTTAACTTTTATTTTCTTGCACTTAAGTCCACCAACTTTCCATTTTTGCATTTTAAGTCCAAAAATCGAAATTTAATCAATTATGCTCGACTTGTCCAGGTTATAGGCCATACAAAACATAGATTTCAAGAGTCATAAACATACATATCCATCTCATACAAGAATTTATCAAATATGACAATAAAGTGTACATGTATGTCCTAATTTTCGGTAAATCGCATTTTGAGCAACACTTGAGAAATTTTTCAACTTGATACAAGAAAATAGCATGCAATACATAATATATATCTCAAATGCTCAATAACAAAATACTACATGCATTTTTATGAATTAAAACACCTAGAAGTTGAAAGGATTTTTCCACCCACCTTGTTTGTTCGGTTGATGGTGTAAAGTGGTGTCACAAGACCTTGAGGATTTTAATCCTCACTTAAGGCAGCCCCTAAGTCCAATAATACAAGGAGTTTTGAGTTAGAAAAATGAAGATTTGAACCAAGGAGGGAAAAAGAGAAAGAATAGGCCAAAGGTACCACACTTACCTTGTGTAGTTGAAAGTTGTAGTCAAAAATTGATGGTCTCTTAAGAACTTGATCACCACTTAAACAAAGCTCCAAGGTCAGCCCCTAATCACCTCAAAATGATAATTTTGGTGTTAAAATTCGAAATTAATAGGGAAGAAGAAGAAGGTACCGAAAATCCCATTTCTTACCTTATTGGCCAAATTCTTCAAATTTCTTCAAGTCCAGAACTCCTCTTCAAGGTGATGGTGAGACTCTTAGTATCTTCCAAGTCTTCTATGTAAACCTCAAAAATAAAAATCCAAACTTACATTAGTAAGTGAGAGGAGATAGCTAGATGATACCAAGACAAGAAGAGGAACAAAATTTCTTACCTTGTGTAGTGAGGTGTTCGAATTTTTTTGTGATGGAGTAGAAGAAAAGTTCTTGAATTTTTACTAAGTGTTTAAGAGAAGAGAAGAAAATTGTAGAGAGAGGTAGGAGGATTTTTAGAGAGATGGAGTGGAAGTTGGCAAATTAGAGTTGGGTGTTGGTGAAATGAACAAGAAATTTTTGTTCACCAAGGCCATATTGGCCGTCCATAGTGAAGGGTGGGGGGACAAATTTTTGTTTTGTTCTATGTCTTGCAAATGGTAGTAAGCATGAGGGACAAAGACTTTGGTCAAGGTGTAGTCTTGCATGGGAGGATGCAATTGCAAGGATAGAGGGGAATGTTGGCAAGGGGTGTTGGGAAGCCTCCAACATGTTGGATGATTTAATAATAAAGAATTGGTGTATAAGATATTGTGTATAAGATTTGAATTAATGGTGTAAAAATACACAAGATGAATACACAAGGTGTACATGTACAAGAGTTGGGAGATATTTCTACACCAAAATTCACCTCATGACCGTCCACCTAAGGGTATTAGTGGTATTTGCCATATTTTGTTTTATGTCCCAAAATTGATGATAATAGGTGAATAATATCAATCTCCAAATTAATTAGTGATTTCCTTGATCACTTATAAGTCTCATGATCACTTAATCTAAATCGAATTCTTAATTCTATAAGGTATAAATCTCTAAAATAAATAGTCTCCAAAAATTCTAAGGTGACTAATGAGATACGCAAATAACATAAATGATGATCAATCAAGTGATCGTAAATGCGAATTAAAATTAATAAATGATTATGATCACAAGAAGTAAATAAGGAAATTTAAAGACGAAATATAGTTATCATTAATATTTACCCGTCAAAGCGACGCGGTAGAATTGTCAAATAGTACAAAGACGATATGTGATATAAGTACATGTTCGAATAAAAATCGAGGGCTTCACAGAAAAAATGAGAAAAAATAAAAGTAATAGAATAATATATTTTCCGAAAATTTTCATAAACAATCGCATGTTTGATAAAAAAAATTCTCCATGAGAATGAAAATAGAATCCCTTCCATATCCAATCGCACCGAGTTGTACACACACACACAAAGACACACATACAGAGAGAGAGAGAGTGAGGGAGAGAGGGAGAGAGAGACCTCATATACTTGAACAACATTGGGATGTTTTATTAATTTCATTGTGGCTATATCCCGTCTAATCTGCAAAATCATTACAAAACAAGACATTTATTTGACCCAGCTACAAGAATAAAGTAAGAAGCATGAAAATTAAAGATGAATGTGATACTAAATAAACCTATTCTGCTAACAAAGAGGACTATTGACAAAAGTTGAACAATTCTGGTGGAGTTTTTATTCGAAAACTTCAGGTTAGACAAAGGTAAAAGCTAAGATTAACCTGTTCAGCCATTTTGTGCTTAAGGGCCTTATCCTTGTCAAGAATCTTGAAAGCCACAGGTTGTCCTTGTCAAAAATAATTTGTAATTCTAAGAGACACACATAATGGATTAATTGTGGTCAGCAAAATAGTACATGGTGCCAACTCAATGAAAAGTCTTCTAGAATGTGTTTGTCATGTGGAGATGATCATACGAGTGAAGTAGGGAAAAACTGATTCCAGAGAAAGCTATACTTAGGATAAAAAGTAATTTTGAGTGATAAATTCCAAAGGCTTTGGTGCACAAGCTTTGGCAAATTATTGTAATATTTGCAATTAAATATTTAGTCTCCAAAATTTTCAATCTTCATTTATTTTTATCTTCATACGCAACGGATTTATGGTATCAGAGCCACCCTTGGCCTGATATCCCCACCTATATTCTAAAATGACTTCCACTAGCACCAATGAATTAGCCTTTATATATTCTCAACAAGGTGTTCCTATCTTTGTTGGCAAAGATTACGAGCAGTGGAGTGTTTTAATGCAAACAATATTTATATCTCATGATCTATGGGATATTGTTTAAGAGGGGTATACAACTCGTACTCCAAAGGAGGTGGCTGAATTATCAGCGGCACTGAAAATAGAGCATAAGGATAACAAGACCAAGGATGCAACGGCCTTGTCCCTTATCTACCAAGGGGTAAGCCGATCCATTCTTCCGTGTATTACAAGTGCTAAAATATCAAAGGAGGCATGGCAAATTTTGAAGAATCAATTTGGTGGCTACGAGAAGGTCATCTCAATAAAATTGCAAAATCTCTGGCACAACTTTGATAATTTGTCTATGAAGGATAACAAAAATATGCAAGAGTTTTTTTTCTAGAGTTTCCACCATAGTCAATCAAATCGAAGCTACGGTGATACTCTAGAAGAGAAAAAGATCGTCGAAAAAGTGTTACGTTGTTTATCGGCAAGATTCGAGCGTATAGTTGCCACTATCGAAGAATCAAAGGATTTATCAAAATTATATTTTGATGAACTCATCGGATCGCTCGAAACACATGAAAAAGGATGAGCAAATTTTCAAATCAAAACTTGGAGCAAGCATTTCAAGGAAAAGTAAATTTTTCACGGCCGGAGGATAAGAAAGACGGGCATGACGAAAAGCAACACATGCCAATTCAAATATCAACAAGAGGAAGAAGTAGCGGTAGATATCGAATTTCCGAGGTCGAGGTAGAGGAAGAAGAGACAATACTAATTCACGATCTTCTAGTCAAGATTCGGATGTGTATTGTCGGGTTTGCAAAAGGAATAGCCACAACACATAGAGTTGTTGGAATAAATGCAAGAGATGCAGAAATGCAAACCACTCTAAAAAAGATTGTTGGTATCAAAATGATGGCAAGAAAAAATAGGCTAATTTCTTTGAAAAAGATGAGACCGATCAAGTATTTTACTCAGCGTAAATTCTCAACAAATTGAGAATGTTTGGTATGTAGACAGCGATTGCAAAGCAATCATATGTCCTAGAATAATGAAATGTTCATAGAGCTTGATGAGTGGCAAATCACGAGAAGATTGTTGGAAAAGGAGCTATTGCGGCAAAGGACGAGAAGCGGCAAAACTCACACCATTAGAGATCTTTTTCACCAAATTAGACCCGAGAACTTGTTAAGTGTTGGCCAACCGCCGTAGAAAAATTACAAGGTGGAGTTCAACAATGATTGTTGCATCATAATTGACAAGCGTAAAAATCTCACAACGGGTAAAAATATGATGAGCTCAAATAAAGTTTTTCCTTTTAATTTGCCATTGCCGAGAAACTTTTATTACACATCACGACGTAAGAAGATCACAACCTTTGGCACTTGAAATACGAATATTTGAGCTACAAAGGCATGAATCTATTGAAGAAGAAAAATATAGTTTTGGTCTTCTTCAAATTCCGGATCAAGACAATCCGTCGAAGGATGTATTATGGGAGAAATGCACCGACAACCATTCCCAAAAATTTCCTACAGAGCCAAAGCTCCTCTTGAGCTTGTGCATGCGGATATATGTGGACCAACACAAACATCATCCCAAAATAATATTAGTTATTTCCTATTATTTGTTATTGATTATATCGGATGATGTGGGTCTACATTTTACAACAAAAGTCGACGCATTTTCAAAATTCATGGAATTCAAGACATTGGTGGAAAATCGATTGATCGGACAATTAAGACGTTGCACATAGATCTAGGAGGTGAATTCATTGGAAGATATTTTATGGATTATTGCAAAAATAATAGAATTCACAGCAGATTGTGATTCGTTACGACCCACAACAAGATGAAGTCATCGAACCAAAAAAAATCGTACAATTGTTAAAATGGAAAGAAGCATGATGACATGAAAAGGACTCTCGAGAAGCTTTATGGTGGAAGCTGTAAATGCAGCAGTGTATATCTTCAACCGATCACCTACGAAGGCGGTTCCCAACAAAACTCCATACAAATATTGGCACCGCAGGAAGTCTCAGGTGCATTATTTTTCAAGTTTTTGGTTGCATCGCCTACTCGCACATCCCATCTCAACAGAGAGAGAAGTTTGATGGAAAAGGAGAAAAGCTTATCTTTGTTGGCTATAGTGACGAGTCCAAGTGATATTGTCTACTAGACCCGAAGACAAACAAACTTGTTATCTCTCGAGATGTGACTTTTAGTGAAAAAGAAGCATGGAATTGGGATGGTAATCAACAGATGGAAACACCAATTACATATCCACCTGCAACATCAAGTCCAATTGATCAACCAAGCACAAGTTCCAGTTCAGGCTCTAGTTCATCACGACGGCATGACCAAGTCAGTTTAGATTCTGAAAGCCCAGTCCAAAAGGTATGAAGCTTGAGGGAAATTTATGAGTCAAGTGAAATAGCAATGTTTGCAACTGAGCCCCAAACTTATGAAGAAGCTGCAAGAGAAGAAATTTGGCAAATCGCAATGGATGAGGAAATCGCCAATATTGAGAAAAACAACACTTGGAAGTTTGTAGACCTTCCTGATGGAAAAATGTGATCGGAGTCAAATGGATCTACAAAACGACATATAAGGAATATGGCTCAATTCACAAGCATAATGCTTAACTTGTCGCAAAGGGATATTCTCAGCAGCCTGGAGTGGACTTCACGGAGACCTTTGCACCGGTTGCTCGAATGGAGACAATTCGCATTGTCCTAGTTGTAGCTACACAATTGGAGCTACCAGTTTACCAGTTGGATGTTAAATCCGTATTTCTCAATGGAGACTTAGAAGAAGAAGTTTATGTGCAGTAACCTGATGGCTATATTGTCAAATGTAAGGAAGAAAAAGTTTATCGACTCACAAAAGCCTTGTATGGATCGAAACAAGCGCCACGGCCTGGAACAAAGCAAAATTGATAGATATTTTTGTTCTAATGGATTTGAGCGAAGTCAAAGTGAACCGTCATTATACGTAAAAGAAAGGTGCACAAGATTTCTTATCATTTGTCTTTACGTTGATGACACGATTTATACCGGGACTAGTCCGGCTATGGTGCAAGAATTTAAGAAGGCAATGATGGAGGAATAAAAGATGACGGATTTGGGTCTCATGAAATATTTTTTGGGATTCAAGTTCGCGAGTCAAAAGGAGAAATTTCCATTTCTCAAGAAAAATATCTTGAAGAAGTTTTGAAGAAATTTAGGATGAATAATTGCAAGCCAATTTCGACTCCGCTTGCCGTCAATAAATTTTTTTAGTTGAATGACAGAGCATCCAAAGCAGACTCAAAGACATACAAAACTCTAGTTGGCTCCTTGATCTACTTGACAAACACGAGGCCCGATATTGTCTACCCGGCCAAACTTAATTTCACGATTTATGCATGAACTTAGCAAGTTACACTATGCAAAGATCAAATAGAATTCTACGATACCTTCAAGGTACGAAAAAATATGGCATCAAATATGTAAAAGAAAAAGAAAACAAGCTTATTGGGTATATTGACAAGCGATTGGGCAGATCACTAGATGATCGCAAAAGTACATCGAGATATGTATTTGTCTTGGCTCAAAAATAATTTCTTGGACATCAAAGAAATAAAAGACGGTATCACTTTCATCATCAAGCATAATACATTCCCCGCCAAAGATGTCGCCAGACAAAGCAAACCAGTTAAGAATAATTTTATCAATGTCCAACAAAGTCAAGACAATCGCACAATAATTCTTTGTGACAACATGTCGGTGATTGCATGCTATTACAAAGAATCCAGTTTTTCATGCAAGGTCAAAGCACATTGAACTTCGACATCACTTCATTAGAAGTCTTGTGAATGATGAAGAAATTCAATTGGAATTTATAAATACCAAGGAGCGATTAGCGGATGGATTTACTAAAGCGATCACTTGAGAAAAACTTGAGCAACTCCGAACCATCACTCAATTTACAAATTAAGAGGGGGTGTCAAAAATAATTTGTAATTCTAAGAGACACAATGGATTAATTGTGGTCAAGCAAAATAGTAAATAGTGCCAACTCAATGAAGAGTCTTCTAGAATGTGTTTTGTTTCAAGAATTTTCTCGAATATAAAAGTTAGCAAAATGGCTTCTTAAATTCAAGACTAATGCATGATTCTTTGCATGGGAAAAACCAAACCGTGTTGTTGGAACAAGAATTGGAGAATTCCACAAGACATGGAATGGATGGATTCATTATCATATTAGCCTATAAATATATGTGTTTGTCATGTGGAGTTGATCATACGAGTGAAGTAAGGAAAAAATGATTCCAGAGAAAGCTATACTTAGGATAAAAAGTAATATTTAGCCTCCAAAATTTTCATTCTTCTTTTACTTTTATCTTCATACGCAATGATCTGTCTCGAGATTCTAGCAAATTTTATTTTGGAAAATGTTCCATCACCGATCGTCCTTTCAATCTCCTATTTGCTGATTTTACGCTTAATTTTCAATTGATTCAACCACGATCAATCGACTATCGTAAATTTGTCTTGCACTCAATAATTGTAGTTTGCAGTAGTGAAAATATGAAATTAAACTAGAATCTTATATCTCATAGCCAATGTATTTAAAGCACATTTGTTGGTGTCACCCTCTCGTTCAACATTTAAGTGCAAGATTGGATGTGAGAGAGATTCCCATCTTGTTCTTGCAGAGAATTTGTTTTTGACCAAATAGGAAATTGTTTATAAAACTTTTGTAGAATATATACTATTCTCTCACTTTCACTTTTTTCTCATTTTTTCTCTTATCAATCACTTCTACACATTTTTCTGTAAAACTAATCATTATTACACATTCTCCCACAAATTTCACTATTCACCCCCTCACACATTTCTAACTACCAATCACACCCAATCATTATTTTACTATTTTTAAATCAAATCAACTTGAGATAAATATTTTAAACCCTCCAAAATTTACCTGTTTTTACACTTTGCCTCATAGACTTTAATTTGGTTCACTATGCCTCATGGACTATGAATATTACCATATATTGACAATTTTGCCTCTATAGTTTTGTAAATTTATTTGAATAGATTTAATAATCCATCTAAGCTACAATTTGTTGTATCGACCCCTAGAATTTATAAAATTATCATATAATCTAATCAATATGAATTTAACTCCTAAATAGTTTGTTCCCGGATTTATCAAGGCATGAGAACCAAACTGAATCTTTTGTTTTTAAAATTGGATATAGTCCATTACGACCATATCGGACCCAATATGCTTCCGTAAAATTAAAATATCCCTTAGACTTCATACCTTTCTTTGACCGAAACGCATCTATTTTGAGATGGTTTGCAAAGCCACCGGGTCGATAAATTATTGCCCCTATACCGTTTTGCAGGACGTCTCCGTCCAACCTCACCAATCAGGGAAGATGGTCTACAAGTTAATCGACTCCTTCAGCAACAGCTCAACACAGCCTTGGTTCGTTTCCTACTCCAGGCGTATAAGATAATTCTTCAATTGGATAAATTAATAGAACAATATGAACACACGTTGAGGCAAAAAGTCTCTTTTTATTAAAAACTTGAAGTAATATTTATTACAGAAGTAATCTCCTTTTGGGAGGATAATACTTGTTTAACCTCTCAAATATGAGGTTTGCACTCGCTTACACATAAACAGAAAACTCAAAAACACTCTGAAAATTTAAACACTCTACTATTTTTTACAAAGGAATTTTTATTTTTGAATACTAAGGTATGTTGATCGATGCCTTTAGCCTTTCGAAAATCTTGTATATATAGAGGTAATCGATGCCTCTATCTCCTTGAATTCTTCCTCCCTCCCGCCGAGAGTAGTTGAATCTACTTTTTGGTGGTCCCCGAATTATTGGATATTTTGGCGGTTTACGTGACTATCCGTCTCCGTCTCCAGGGACATCTCCGATCATTTTTGATGCCAAATTCTCGCTCTTTTTGATTTGGGCATTCTCGGGGCAAACACGATTTTCCCAAAGTGGCCAATATGAGTCATATTGCAATATTTTCGATGAGTTTCTTTACTCCCGATGCCTTGTTTTCCCAAAGAAAACTTATCTTTTTTCTAATGGTTTTTTCGCAAATCTTGTAGTTTTTCCTATTATGGTATTTAACAGAATGATCAATTCACTAAATTCGATAAAACTTGAATGCAAACTTGACTTTGTCCATCTCTCGTAAAACGAACCATAAACCCCATGCTCGCCTTGTTGACATTTGATCTTTTGTGAAAGACGCAACCAAGGTGACTTCTTCGAACTTACTTCCTCGATAGTTTTGAAAGCTCGTTCATCCGGTCTTTGAAGCCTAATGTAATGAAAGGCTTCATGATTACCTTTTCCCACGGGTTCGAGCCGCACAAATGAAATATAGTTCCAAGGTATCACCACGTCTTAGACTCCCATTGTTGGACTAACACTCGTAAACTCGCTTTTTGGATCCATTGGGTAATAGTTTTATCTCTAAGAAAGCGGGGAGGTAGTATAGATTGAAGCCAGGGCTCCAAATTCATACCACTACTTAACCTCATGTGGATTGGAGTTTGGTAACATCCACACCCTTGATTATTTTCCAAAAAAGTCAATCTTTGTTCGTTCTGGATGTATCCCTTGTTTTGTAATAAATTTCTCTCGGTTTGCTTGATATTCCCGCCAAGAAGAAGAAACTTTAATCTCGTTAATATCAACCTTAGAATTACACGTCATAGGCCTAAGATTGATCTCTTTGTCCTTTACCCCGGACGTCTTTGGGTTGACATGATGACTCGAGATTTGACCGGAGTATCATCTTTTCCCTCGCGCCAACATTTCGCCATCTTAAGACTGTACTAGAGGTACTTGAGTCCCTGCTCTACGGGTTGGGGAGCCACGCGCTCGAATGCTCCCTTTGCTTATTAGCGGCCCGTAAGAGTGGTCCTTGAAATGCAGTCTCAAATGAGAATGAGAGAGAACACAAGCTCGTATGCTATCGGTTACTTTGTCCCAATAATTCTTTTGTAACCTTCTGGCCAAATCAGCAGATGGCCAGAGTGTCAAATTCTCGGAGAAGCATCTCAAGATGATCGCCGAGGTGCCTTGATGCTGTGAGGATGGAATCAACATCAATTCCCTCCATCTCTTGTCAGAAAATTTGCAAAACATTTTCATGAGATTTTATATTGATAATATCATAATCATAATATTGACATTCAGATTGCCATCTAAGTAATTTGGCCTTTTCTGCTTTAGATTCAATTTTGTTTTTCCAGAAAAGCCTTGACACTTGAATTATCAATTTTTAAAGTAAACTTTCTGACTGCAAAGAATTCTTTCTCGTTTATATGTCATCGATTTGCTTCAGTCTAAAAAAAACCGCTACAATATATGCATGGCACTTTGCTATTTGGTGTGGCTTTTGTAAGTACTACTGCCCACCAATAATCACTGGCATCTGTATATAGAACCAGTTCATCCTCATCTTGCAGAATTGCATATTTTGGAAGCTTTTTGCAAACTTCCTTAAGTTGCTTTATCCCTTGTTGATGTTCATCTTCCCATTTGAATATTGCATCTTTGTTGAGTAATGGGCTAAACACCTTCATGTAATGTGCCAGATTTTTTATGAACATTCCATCAAAATTAACAACTCCGAGAAAACTTTGAAGTCGTTTCTTGTCTTTCAGCGTATCTGGAAATCCTTTTACCTTTTCCACAATATGGCTTTGTAGGATAATTCCAGATTCATCGATTTCAATTCCGAGGAACTCAATCTGCCTTGTAGCAATTACTGCCTTCTTTTCGGAAAAGCACTAATCCTTCATTGTGACAAACATCTGAAAAAATTTCCAAATGTTTGAGATGCTCCTTCATGTTCTTTGATGCAATTAACATATCATAGATGTATACGAACATGAAATTGAAATAATCTTTGAAGAGATTATCCATTTTCTTTGATATATCCGGGGTGCGTTAGCCAATCCAATATGCATGATGTTCCAAATATAATGTCCTTGAGGTGTGGAAAAAGCTGTAAACTTCTTATTTTCTTCCTCTATTTTAATTTGGTAAAATCCAGACTTGCAATTGAACTTCGAGAATATCTTGGTACCTTTGATGCAGTTGTTAGGAATTTTATTGTTTAGATTTTGATGAATGCCATGTAAAACTTAGAATAGAAAGTTGGCACCCCAATTCTTCTTTGTAAAATGCATTGTAACAATTAGAGGCCAAAAGCCGAGTTAAGTCGCCTACGCCCTAACATGCAAGAAGACAATCAAGACTAGAAGGAAGACTCTTTGTGAGACATTTGTGTATGGCAAAGAAGAGTAGACGGGAACTCAATCAAGAAGCGGTGAAATGCGGCTAAGTGGAGTATCGGTCAAGTCAACTCGAGAAAAGCCAAGTCTCAAGTTGAAGTGACAGAAGAGTCATCCAATGATTGGAAGTCGACTCTAAGTCACCGGGGAAAGCAAGGAAACGCTTGATCAAGTCGAGATAATCAGAAAAGATCCGTTACGTAAATCAAGAGATTTACTTAAACAAGTAATATCTCCATACCACCTTTCTCGGAGTGCTCACTCCCGAAGCGTGCAAAAGGAATGAACAAATGGGAAGCACTACACCGTGTCGAACTCGAAAAGGTGAAATAACAATTCATACGAGGAAATGGCAATTCCAAGGATCGCAACAAGACAAGCCAACGATCGCAAGTGACTTTAAAAAATAAGCCTATCTCTTCAACGGGCAAATTTTTGAAAGATCACTATAAAAGGCCGAGGAATGACTACGAGAGAAGGTTACCCGAACACGAACATTCAAGAAATCAATTAAAATTATAACCTTAAATACTCTCAAATCATTCAAGATTAATCCTTAAGCCTACATTACGAAGTACATCAATCCAACACTAACCTGTGAAGGAAAGAGAACTTCAATCAGTTGAAGAGAAACTTTTGAAGAAAAGGGGTCTACATTCCACGAAGGTTTGTAGGAAGGTTCAAGGTCGAACCAAGTCTTAAGCTTTTGGAGGGCTTCGTGATCAAATCCAAAGAGCTTGAGCAAGTGAGTAGTAGCAAAGCAAGGCAAACAGACCGTGAAGAAGCCGAGTCGCACGAGAAGCCGGTGAGTGATCAAGGCGTCTCGGATCGAGTCTCAAAGGATCAAGTTAGTTTGTGTGATCAAGACTTGTATCCGGACTGTTACCACTTTGTAAACTCGATCATTACCTAGTGGATTCCTCCGGGAGTTGGAGAAGAGAGAGTAGAAGAATTACCCCATCTTCGAACCTCTATAAAAATTTCACGTGTCATTTACATTTCAAAGCATTTTAATTCCCGCATTTTTAATCGCTTATATATCTTTGATAAATTTGCTATCCATTTGATAATACAAGTACTAAACCCAAAGACTAAACTCTTACTTAATCAAACTTAAGGGTGTTAAGTCTTCATGAAAAACAAAACCACAGTTGAGTTAATTTAGAGTCAGTGAGTTATTCCATCAACTCGATTGAGTGCTTTGAGAGACTAACTCTCTTGATTGACTAAATCGATTGTCCTCAAGGACACAAATTTGTGAAGAATCAACTGTATATTTAAAAGGACTAAATCGAAAATTTGGTAAGGTTTATTCAACCCCCTTCTAAACCTTACACTTACACCCCTTGGGACCTACAAGTGGTATCGGAGCGGTTGGTTCATTGAACCCTCCGCACCGCAGTTCTTGAACTAGATCTCCAAACTTTTCAAAGTCGCTTTAGTACTTAAACTCTCGAAACTCTTTTTATCATTAAAAGTTATTATCATGGAAGCAAATTTGACACGCATCCCTATGTTCACTATTGAAGAATTTGATGATTGGAAAATTCGTATGCAGGCTCATCTATCAAAGATTACATGATGAGATGTTGATAGTGATAGAAGATGGGCCTCTCTGCAGATCTTAAAGGTGAACACATCCGCATGCGAAGAGTTGCGGTGAAGGAGAAGAAGATGTTGTTCCCCGGACGGTCATGGTTGAAAAACCAAGAAGCGAGTGGACAAATGATGATGAGAAAAAGATACAACCTGGACAATGTAGCCAAGGACATCCTTTACAAAACCTTGGACAAAGCCATGTTCAATAAAGTCAAATCATGCAAAACGGCTAAAGAAATCAGGACAAGTGACATTGATTTGTGAAGGCTCGAGCAAATCAAAGAAAACAAATTATCGTGGTGTCGAAATTTGAGAACTTCAAAATGATCTCAGGAGAAAACCTGGATCAACTAGATGCTCGGTTCACGTAAATCACAAATGAGCATGCACTTGGAAAGGAATATACACAGAAGGAAATGTGTATGAAGATCCTAAAAAGTCTTCCAAATTGAATGGGAAATGAAGGTCATGGCAATCGAGACATTCCATGGACCTATCAAACACATCCAACCATGAATTATTCTCGGACCTCAAAGCCTACGAGTTTGAGCCGAGAAGAAAAGACGAGGAAGAGACAGTGTACCCAAAACAGTTGCTCTAATTGTTGAAGATGGGAAGAGAGTGAGGTCAAAGAAGTCATTGACCCGGAAGAAATAGCCACGATGGTTAAAAGATTCAACAAGTTCTTTAATAAGAACTACAAGAGAGGAAAGGGTGAATCTTCGAGAAGACACTCGGCTCCCTCCAAATCAAGGGAAGATAGACCAACCAAGAGAACATATCATCAAAAAGTTGAGTATCAAAGGGTGACAATCCAAGAATGGAAAGAGTCGATCAAAAGGCTGAATATCTATGTTGGAATGTAGACAACCAGGTCACTATGCCATTGATTGCTCATATCCTGTAGTCAACAAATACGAAATGAAATGAAGAAGAAAGAAAGGTCTTGAGAGAAAGAAGACAAGAAAAAAAAGGCAATGATGGGCTGCAGAGATCTTTGAGACAAGCTAAGTCAAGAGAGACAAAGTGACTCGGAGAGCAAAGTGAAGTGACTACTCAAGTGACTACGAAGAAGAAGCCCTAATTTGCTTGATGGCCAAGGAACAAGATCAATCGACCAAGAAGATGAGGTACAATCTAACTCATCAAACTCGGACTCAGTGATAGTGATCGTAACACACACACTTCATCACCCACTCGATCTTTATGATTCATTAGGCAAAATGATGAAAGATTTTGAACACATTAAATCCTCACACACTTTGTTAAATGAGGAAAACAACCTACTCAAGAGTCAAAACTCAAAGTCGACTAAGGAGCCGAGTACTCTAAGTCAAATAGCCGATGAGAATGAAAGTTTAAAGGTGAAAATGCTAAATTAATAGCGAAATTACCGCTATAGAAAAGAGGAGAATGACCTCAAGAATGTTATTGCCTCATTCACTAAGGCATCTAAATCATTGGATGATCTTATTATGAGTCAAAGAGAATGTGGAGACAAGACAAAGGCTTTAGGATTTAATTCCTCTATTCTATGTCAAACCTCAAAAGTAATTTTGGAAAAAGGATCTTCAAGCCATGAAGAATCGAAAAATCCAAAACTCTAAATGTTGCACACACATTCAATCCAAAGCACCATAACAAGAAAATCGGCCTTGGTTATAAAGGAAAAGGAAAACGGCCGAGTTGAGTGTCTTGAAAGGACAGTGAGAAGAGATTCACCGATTCCCTCAAAGCAAACTCCAAACAGAAAATACTCTGTAAAGAAGAAGCGAGCTACCAAAAACCCCAGAAAATCCATAAAAGAAATACATATGATGGGAATGGTAGAAAATATCCAAGCCAAGCTGATTGGAATAATGTGAACTATCATAGACTTATGGAATATAAGCCCAAATGGCAAAGGCCTAGAACTCAAGAAAGGCCATTCCAAAAGCATAAGAGCTTTCATCAAAGCACACATATGCACCTAGGCACTACACTCAAAGACACCACAATTACCCAAGAAAGGCAATTGCTAAAACACATATGCAGGCATACTGAGACAAAAAGAGACATTTGTATGAACCTAGAATCCTCAAGCAATTTGCCAGGATTAATTATGATTATGGCACGATAGATGGCAACCCCTTAGAGTCAAATCATTTGGCTATAGGTTGGTTGGATCATCTTACAATTCTAACCCCTCGGGACCCAGGCAAGTATGGGTACCTAAAACTTAATTTCCTTGATTGCGGGTTCAAGGAAGCAGTGAGTGCCAAGGAACCTGGTACATGGACAAAGTGTCGCATTCCCGGACATATGACAGAAATAAGAAAAATCTGTCAAAATTCAAGGAAGTTAAAGGAGCAAAAGTCATATTTGGAGGAAATGAAGCTCCTGGTGAAATAAGAGGCATTGGATCCATCAAGAGGAATGGATTAGAAATCACAGATGTTGCATATGTTGAAGGACTCAACTTCAACTTATCGAGCATCGATCAACTCTGTGACAAGGGCTACAATGTTGGATTCAACATGGGTATATGCCAAATCAAAGATATTGAATCAAATGAAGTTGTCTTTGCAAGGATGTAGACAGAAAAATATGTATGTAGTGGATTGGTCAATGCAACTCCCAAAGACTGTCTACTAGCAAAAGCACAAATTTGAATCAAGTTGGTTGTGGCACAAAAAGCCGAGTCACCCGATTTCAAAACAATTAACAAGCTGGCAAGAAGTCATCTTGTGGAAGGACTACCAGACTCAATATACAAAAAGGAGAGTATATGTGACGCATGTCGAAGGGAAAACAAATCAAGTCGTCATTCAAAGAAAAGACATGCCCATCTTCAACAAGAATATTGCATACGCTTCATATGGATCTATTTGGCCCAAAGTGGAACCAGCCATCATAAGTGGAAAGAAATACACCTTGGTGGTAGTAGATGACTACTCAAGATATACATGGACAATATTCATGTGTAAGAAGAAAGAAACTCTACAAAAACTACCACGGTGATGAAGAGGATTCAAAACGAGAAGAGTCAAACCATTATCAAAATAAGATCGAGATGCAGAGGAACCGAGTTTGTCAATGGAATAATAACTCAAGTATTGTATTGAGAATGGTATTGGTCATGAACTATCACCAGCAAGGACTCCACAGTGAGAATGGAGTTGCGAGAAAGAAGGAACAGAACCCTCAAAGAAGCGGCAAGGACCATGTTAGTCAAGCGAGTTACCAAAAAGATTTTGGGTGAAGCAATCAACACGACTTGCTACACCCAAAACAGATGTATGATAAAGACGGTGACAAAGACTCCCTATGAGATTTGGTGGAATAAAACCAAATGTTGCATATTTGAGAATATTTGGATGTAAATGCTTCATCCACAACAATGGCAAAGACAATCTAAAGGCTTTTGATGCTAAAGCGATGAAGGTATCTTCTTAGGATACTCGGTGAAAGCAAAGCCTCTGAGTACTCAACAAAAGAACTATGGTTGCGGAAGAATCCATTCATGTGGTATTCAATGAGCCAAATGTAAATGGAGAAGACATTGAAGAGTCGGTGATAAGTGAATCATCCAACCATACGAAGAGTCCCTATCTTTGAAGTGAAGGCCGGGATTATCAATTGAGAAGAAGATGAGATTTGAATCTCAAAAACAATGGAAAATTTGCGGCTAAGTGATTACGAGAGGGTGACCCACAAAGAACACGGTACCGCAAGTCGATGAATCAGCTAACTTACTCCAACCTGATGTAAGATGGCCGAGAGATCATCCACGAGAACTTGTCATTGGAGATATAAAAGAAGGTGTCAAAACAAGATCGAACTCAACAAGAAGCCATGTTCACATGCTTCATCTCACAAATAGAGCCCAAAGACGTGTCACAAGCTTTGGACGAAACACATTGGATTCAAGCTATGCAAGAAGAGTGAATCGGTTTGAAAGAAATAAAGTATGGGAATTAGTGCAAAGACCCATACATCAAAATGTTATTGGCACCAAATGGGTGTTCGAAACAAGATGAACGAGGAAGGTTACGTGGTAAGAAACAAAGCAAGACTAGTAGCCAAAGGATATTGTCAAGAAGAATGGATAGATTTTGATGAAACATTTGCCCTCGTAGCAAGATTGGAAGCTATAAGGATGTTTCTTGCCTATGCGACTCACAAGGATTTCATTGTATATCGAGATGGATGTAAAAGTGCATTCCTAAATGGTTTATTGGAAGAAGAAGTGTATGTTGAACAACCTCCAGGATTGAGCGAGAAGACTCTTGGAGATAAAGTATACAAACTCAAGAAAGCTCTATATGGATTGAAACAGGCACCCGGAGCTTGGTATGATACCTTGTCACAATTCCTAAGCGAAAATGGATTCACGAAAGGAAAAGTAGATAGAACACTTTTCAGAATTCAAGACAAAAAGAGTATCTTGCTTGTTCAAATATATGTGGATGACATCATTTTTGGATCTACAAACAAAGAAATTTGTGTGAAAAATTTTCAAACCTCATGCAAAGTAAATTTGAAATGAGCATGATGGGAGAGTCGACATTCTTCCTTGGACTCCAAGTGAAGCTTGAGTTGAAGGAAGGAACCTTCATAAGTCAAACAAAATACACGAGAGATTTAATGAAGAAGTTTGGTATGGAGGAGAAGTCTTACGTAAAAATACCAATGAACACATCATCAAAATGGACATAGCGCTTGAGATGGCAAGCTGTAGATCAAACAAGATCTGAGCACTTATTGGATCATTGCTCTATATCTCACAAAGCAAGCGGGCCGGACATCACCTTTTTTGTAGGTGTATGTGCAAGATTTCAATCTGCTCCAAAAGAGAGCCATATGACAAAGAACTAAGAGAATATTGAGATACTTGAAAGGAAGCCAAGAAGTAGGCCTATGGTATCCAAAGGAAGGTGGATTCAAGCTAATTGGCTATTATTCGACTATCTTTGGATGCGAGTGGACGGGAAGAGCACTTGAGGCACATGTCAAATGCTAGGAAACAGTGATTTCTGGTTTAGCAAGAAGCAAAACTCAATAGCCACCTCTCTGGTGAGGCGAGAATACATAGGCTGCGGGCATTTGTTGTGCCCAAGTCCTATGGATGAGACAATGGTGAAAAAGACTATGAAGTTGAGGAAAAAGAAATTCCAATCATGTGTGATAACACAAGTGCAATTGCAATCACTCAAAATCTGTGTTGCACTCAAGAACAAAGCATATTGATGTCGATATCATTTCATAAGAGATCACGTTGAAAAGAAGGACATCATCCTGGAATATATCTCAAGCGATAAACAACTAGCCGACATCTTCACAAAACCATTATGTGAGTCAAGATTTGAAGAACTCAAACATGAGTTAGGGTTAATTGGTGAGTTAACTTTGAGAAGACTCAAAGAAAAGAAATGGAACACAAAAAGTGAAAAAGAGTGAACACACAAATCATTTCGATAAATCAGTATGTCGGAAAGACAACTACACCGAGTCGGTGATAGGTGAGTCACTAAGAGAACTGTGAGAAGAAGAGTTACATCGGCTAAGGGATAAGTTTGAGTCACTTATGAGCAAAGTGACAAAAACGCAATGATCGTTTTGACTAAGCGGGAATGTTTTAAGGAATACGTCGGCATAATGATGATGTGTACGGACATAAAGCCGCACACCAAGCTTATGATTGGATATAAATTTGCCGCATTAAATACGAGACATTGAATGCTAAATAGGCGTGCAAAATCTAAGCCGTTGATTTCGATCACATTTCAAAAACCACCCGCACGTCCTTTCATAAACCATATTTAAACCATTTTCGTCCGTTTCTCTCTCACACTTCTAAAAGCTGTTCATTTCTTTCTCTCAAAAGCAAAGGCAAAATTCTCTCGAAACCCTATCTATCTTCAAATCAATTTTCGAGTTTTCTTCGATATAATCTGAAAAATGGCACCAACTTATGACTTTACCAAGTTAGGAAAACAAATCCACACCGGCTCTACGGTGGATTTGACGGAATGGTGAAACAGGGTCCGACGACACCTAGTAGTGAAGAAAATCGTTGAAAAGTTGGAAAGCCCCCGGGCTGAAACCGTTTCGGCGTTAGAATATCCGATGACATATGTGGAGGAGGTCGCACAATTCTCGTGAATCTTTGAGATTCACGATGAAGGAATAAAGTCATCTTTCACGGAAAGCGGTGACTATCTCGCCAAGGATTTGGCGAACATTGCTCACTACCGCGAGAGGAGCATCGAGATTAACGAAGCTGATGTAAACTTGGCCGATGCTTGGAAAGAAATAGCCAAGCCGATTGTCTTTGATAAAATAGTATACACAAGCAAACAAGAAGCTGCTTTGAAAGGGGATTATCACACATTTGTTGGGCATAGTTGCCAAATGTATCGACATCAAATTTGGCGGCTTTGACCAATCTGTCAAAGGCAAAGCGATTGTAATGGCTGCAATCATCGCGAGAAAAGAAGATAAATAAGCCGAGTTTGTCTACAGCCGGACTCTGCCGAGCGTGGGAACAAATCCTTCAAGGAAGATGGCACGTTTGGAGGATCCTTAGGATATGGCCTAGTGATTGGCCGATGATGGAGGTGAAAGGAGTCCCTCTTAGACATGGGAAAGCATTCCATGTTAACAAGAGGATGTTGAGCAAATCTCTCGGTGCACGAGAAGAGAGCTTACGCCAAGAGAGCGACACAAGTGAGGGGAATCGGTGACCAGAAGATCTGATTGTTTCCTCTCCAACCAAGAAGAAAGCTGCCCTGCATGCAAAGAAAACCAAACATGCTCCCGCCCCTGCGAGTCGAGTCCTGCCCAGCCGGCCGTGTCTCCTGCCCGCTGCTGGCCGTCGATCGAGAAGGACTCACAAATACCTTCTCCGATCGTCAAAAAGAGGAGAAGCGAGAAGCCAAGACGGCCCGCTCCTCGAGAAAAAGACACCAGCACGGCCCCGCCGCCCAAGACTCGGAGGAAACCATCTCGAACAGAAATCCCCCGGTACAAACTAGGAGACGAAGAAGAATTGTCAAGCATTCCGAGCTTGAGAAACCGGGCCGAGTCAGCCACTGTTGGGAGCAGACATCGGGAGCTAGCTGGAGAAGTAGAGTCTCCAAATGTAGTTGATGAAACAGCCAAATCTGCTTTGAAAGCGTCAGCAGAGGCAACTCGAAGACACGAGTTGTAGTCCACACAGTGAAACACATGCGAAGGCGACAGAGGCGGATAGTGATGTGATGATCCTATCCCCACCTTACCCGGACATCCAAAATCGTTTGCGAGAATGGAGGAAATGGAAATTGAGTCGATCTAGGGAGCAGTTCCAACGGCTTTGAGTTCATAGAAGAAGAGAAGCTGTTGAGCTTCCTTGGGTCGACCACTGTACTCAAAGATGGATGAAGACAAGCGCACGGACATCCTGCAGATCTACAAGGACAAGGAGAAAGAAAAGCAAGCGAGTGAGGAAGGCGAGGCACGTGAGAAGGCAAGCATGTCCTTTCTCGGCACCATAGAACACACACATCCTCTCCTTGATGTCTTCTCACGTGCGGTGATGAGGATCCAGGAAAATGTCTGCCGCCCGAGAAGAGTTGCAAATGCGGCAAGCATTGCACGAATCAAGAATCCTTCACGAGCAAAGGCGATGGAGGGACCAGGAGAGTCCTCGAACACACGGTGAAATTGATCCAATGGGAGTGGTTGACAAATCGCCACTGTTGTTCTGCCACCACTTCCCAGCTCACTCGGAAGAAGGTAATAAGGGACACTGGCGATGCGGGATAGTGGGGACCCCGGTCGAGCCAACCCCTATTGAAGGTGTTTACCACCTTTGCCCCAACGGTGAACATTCAATCGAAAAGTAGGGAGCCACGGAGACGAGTGACCCATTTCCAAGTCACTCGGTGGTGCGCGCCCGGTGAGGGGAAACTCCCTCCACTGCGGCAAGGTTGGAGGATCTTTGCGAGATGACTCCACAACGAATCAAGGAGGCGAAGTAGAGAAAATACAAACACAAGAAGAACAACAAGTTGACATCAACGAAGCTCGGGCAGATTGAGATCTCTCGGTGAGGTGCCAACCGCTACGAAGGCTAATGACGCTGTTGAGGGTCGAGGCACGAGGATGGAACGGCCCGGGAGTTAACACTGGGCGATGAAAGTGCAATCCATGGGGTTGAGACTCAATGGATGCCACCATGAAGACCCTAAGACAGTGACACTGTCGAAAAGGGAGGACAAGGCCTCGCATTGCAGTAGAGACTGTTGGAGGTAATGAAGGCCACGTGAGGTTGAGACTTCGGGGTAAAGCGGTGAAGTAGAGAACATCCCTCCTGCTATCATCGACCCATCCGAGAAGGAGATCGGCGCACTTCATGATTCCCAGGATAATCTGATGTAACCTTTCGGGATCGGAAGGCGAAGAAGAAGGCGAGTCATCCCCGTGACAGATCCAAAAGACTCGATTGCGGATGTTCCAAGCACGAGCAAGTCGATCCCAAGACTACTCGTCAAACCTTTAATTTTGATGATGAGCCACCAATGGAAATCTCATCATCGTCCGATGACGCTACTGATAAGGCCGAGGACCGTCTACTCAATTGGAGAAATCATTTGAGACCAACGAAGGCTGTTGAGACAAATTGAGGCTCGAAACCGGGACCACTTCACAACAAAACCCCGGTGAACCGAGTCGCTGCGCAGGCTCCTCAAGGCTGCAGCAGGATCGATTCCCAAAAGAACTTCACGCGCACCGCTCATCATCGAACAAATCCCGGTTGGCGGTGATGAATCCTTGGTAGAATCTTTTCCTTTTTCCCTGGAGATACGAACTCCATGAAGAGTCGAAAAGCGAACAAGCACGCTATCACAGACCAGCTCCGTTTTCTCATTAGGTACCATTGTTTCAGTGCTTATGACTTTGATCTTTGTATGGCCATCACCGCAGCGGAAGAATCAATTTGAAGTTCGAGAAGTGTTCAAGGCACTATTTCTTTGAAGTTGAACGGATGGAGAGGCATCGAGCCTCTTTGGACATGCGACCGGACACAGAGATGCCAACCTTACGGCCCGACTTGAGAGGCATAACAATCGAGAATAAGGGAATGGTGGCAACAAAGAAGCAAACAATGCGTGTGGAACAAGTGAGATACTTGAGGACATTGTTCAACAAAGTCTTTGGTATGGATGGTCGAAAATCGATGCAAAAAAGGCGAGAGAACATATTGAGCACATGCATGAAGCTCACATTGCCGAGGTTAAGCTGTTGCGTGAGCAAAACAAGAGTGATCTATAGCGTTTGGACGAGACCATGAATACAAAATTCAGCCTTCTCATGGCCGAGATGAAGCCGATTTCAGCAGAGTCCAACGCTACTCGATCCGAATTTCGTGGCCGCATACTCTGCAGCGAGACTCGAGACAAAACTCAACTATCGCCAGGCTCGACTTCCCGCTTGCAAGTCTATTTCAGGCGTTCCTCTCTCCTTTGATGATGCCAAAAAAGGGGAAGAGGAATACTAAAAAAAGCGCAAGGGGATCCGAAGTTGAGAAGGAAGGAGTAGGCTGCGAAAGGAAAATCGGTGAGGAAGTGTTAAAACAGAAGAAAGGAAAATCTCTTGAGGGGGAAGGATCAAAAGATATGACCTTGATGATTGCACAAACCCCTCAACGGGGGTCTGTCACGGTGACATTATCGTGACAAACTCCCTCAGAACTCTGCCACTCCAACACTCTTTGTATCTATGGTGAAAAGAGAAAAACAATTGAAGCGGGGATGAAGGAAGTGGAAGGAAGAATGGATGCCCGAGTTATGAACATCTTGAAAGAACATGGAGGCATTCCGGTGAAGCAGAGACACTTATGCCATTTCGGATGTCGGGACGAGAGCCACGATCAGTTGATGAATTTAAAACGCTCGAATCGAAGGATACTTTGCAAATATGTCTATGGTTCAAGCTTGGGACTTATCTTGGGAAAAAGGGTCTCACGTTATGTGAAGAAGGCCGACAGCGACAGACTCGGCGGTCGCTCTGCTGGTCACTCCGCTGGTCACTCAGTTTGGAAAGAAGAAGACCCCGATACAATACACACCCGAGAGGTAGAGGAAGAAGCGGTGGTGGAGGAAGAAGCTTGGACCTAGGCCTCGCCCAAGAATATTGAATACGTAGATCCGGAAAGAAATGAGGGATCTTGGGGTGGGCTTGACCAAGTGGCTAATTTGCAAGTGGCTAAAAAGTAACGCCGAGTATGCAAAAAGATTAGAAGAAGAAAACAAGAGACAAACTCGGCTATGGGAGGAAAGACAGGAAAGAATAAGAAGAGATGAAGTCGCGGAAGGAAGGCATATGAAAAGAAAAAGAAGGCGGTGACGATGAGAAAAAGAGAAGAAGAGAAGAAGATCTTTGAACAAGATGAAAGAAGGAGACATCGAAGGAGATGAAGTGTTCTTTGTCCACCCCCCGTGTATTTTATAATGTAAATACATACCATGTAAGTCTTCTCAAATAAAGTCAGTAAATTCTTTATTTTTTGTAGACAAATATGTACTCGATACACCTTGTAAATTGATTTGTGTAAAAGAACAAGAATGATATGATCAATAAAAGAATTGATTCTGCGCATACATTCTATGTCAATACACTATCTGTATGTATCTTTGTTGTTTGCATTTTTGAATGGTTTAAGTTTTGGCATCATCAAAAAAGGGGGAAATTGTTAGGAATTTTATTGTTTAGATTTTGATGAATGCCATGTAAAACTTAGAATAGAAAGTTGGCACCCCGATTCTTCAGTAAAATGCATTGTAACAATTAGAGGCGGCCAAGTGAGTTAAGTCACTACGCCCTAACATGCAAGAAGACAATCGAAGACTGGAAGGAAGACTCTGTTTGTGAGGCAGTGAGTATGGCAAAGAAGAGTAGACGGGAACTCTATTGAAGAAGCGGTGAAATGCGGCTAAGTGGAGTATCGATTAAGTCAACTCGAGAAAAGCCAAGTCTCAAGTTGAAGTGACGGAAGAGTCATCCAATGATTGGGAAGTCGACTCTAAGTCCTAGGAAAGCAAGGAAACACGGTCAAGTCGAGATAATCGTAAAAGATCCGTTTACGTAAATCAAGAGATTTACTTAAACAAGTAATATCTCCATACCACCTTTCTCGGAGTGCTCGAGTCCCGAGAAGCGTGCAAAAGGAATGAACAAATGGGAAGCACTACACCGTGTCGAACTACGAAAAGGTGAAAGAACAATTCATACGAGGAAATGGCAATTCCAAGGATCGCAACAAGACAAGCCAACGGCGCAAGTGACTTTCAAAAATAAGCCTATCTCTTCAACGGGCAAATTTTTGAAAGATCACTATAAAAGGCTGAGGAATGACTACGAGAGAAGGTTACGAACCACGAACATTCAAGAAATCAATTAAAATTATAACTTGAGAAATACTCTCAAATCATTCAAGATTAATCCTCAAGCCTACATTACGAAGTACATCAATCCAACACTAACTTTGTGAAGGAAAGAGAACTTCAATCAGTTGAAGAGGAAACTTTTGAAGAAAATGGGTCTACATTCCACGAAGGTTTGTAGGAAGGTTCAAGGTCGAACCAAGTCTTAAGCTTTTGGAGGGCTTCGTGATCAAATCCAAAGAGCTTGAGCAAGTGAGCTGTAGTAGCAAGGCATACGCCCTGTGAAGAAGGCGAGTCGTCGAGAAGCCGGTGAGTGATCAAGGCGTCTCAGATCGAGTCCCAAAGGATCAAGTTAGTTTGTGTGATCAAGACTTGTATCCGGACTGTTACCACTTTGTAAACCGATCATTACCTAGTGGATTCCTCGGGGAGTTGGAGAAGAGAGGAGTAGAAGAATTACCCCATCTTGAACCTCTATAAAAATTTCTTTGTGTCATTTACATTTCAGCAATTTAATTCTGCATTTTTAATCGCTTATATATCTTTGATAAATTTGCTATCCATTTGATAATACAAGTACTAAACCCAGCACTAAACTCTTACTTAATCAAACTTAAGGGAGTTAAGTCTTCCGCTGAAAACAAAACCACAGTTGAGTTAATTTAGAGTCAACAACTGAGTTATTCCATCTCCGGCTCGGTTGAGTCGTTGTTGAGAGACTAACTCTCTTGATTGACTAAATCGATTGTCCATCAAGGACACAAGCGTGAAGAATCAACTCTGTATATTTAAAAGGACTAAATCGAAAATTTGGTAAGGTTTATTCAACCCCCTTCTAAACCTTACACTTACACCCCTTGGGACCTACAAGTGGTATCGGAGCGGTTGGTTCATTGAACCCTCCGCACCGGTTAGTTCTTGAACTAGATCTCCAAACTTTTCAAAGTCTGCTTTAGTACTTAAACTCTCGAAACTCTTTTTATCATTAAAAGTTATTATCATGGAAGCAAATTTGACACGCATCCCTATGTTCACTATTGAACAATTTGATGATTGGAAAATTCGTATGCGAGGCTCATCTATCAGCATTACATGATGAGATGTGGATAGTGATAGAAGATGGGCCTCTGCGAGATCTTAAAGGTGAACACAAATTGTACGAAGAGTTGCGGTGAAGGAGAAGAAGATGTTGTTCCCGGACAGTCATGGTTGAAAAACCAAGAAGCGAGTGGACAAATGATGACAGAAAAAGATACAACTGGACAATGTAGCCAAGGACATCCTTTACAAAACCTTGGACAAAGCCATGTTCAATAAAGTCAAATCATGCAAAACGGCTAAAGAAATGCGGGACAAGATGACATTGATTTGTGAAGGCTCGGAGCAAATCAAAGAAAACAAATTATCGGTGGTTGTACGAGAAATTTGAGAACTTCAAAATGATCTCGGGAGAAAACCTGGATCAACTAGATGTTCGGTTCACGAAATCACAAATGAGTACATGCACTTGGAAAGGAATATACGAGAAGGAAATGTGTATGAAGATCCTAAAAAAGTCTTCGGTGAATGGGAAATGAAGGTCATGGCACTGAGACATTCCATGGACCTATCAAAGACATCCAACCATAAATTATTCTCGGACCTCAAAGCCTACGAGTTTGAGTGAGAAGAAAAGACCAGGAAGAGACAATTTGTACCCAAAATTTGCTCTAATTGTTAAAGATGGGAAGAGAGCTGAGGTCAAAGAAGTCATTGACCCGGAAGAAATAGCCCGATGGTTAAAAGATTCAACAAGTTCTTTAATAAGAACTACAAGAGAGGAAAGGGTGAATCTTCGAGAAGACACTCGGCTCCCTCCAAATCAAGGGAAGATAGACCAACCAAGAGAAACGAGATCATCAAAAAGTTGAGTATCAAAGGGTGACAATCCAAGAATGGAAAGAGCCGATCAAAGGTGAATATCTATGTTGGAACTGTAGACAACCAGGTCACTATGCCATTGATTGCTCATATCCTGTAGTCAACAAATACGAGAAATGAAGAAGAAAGAAAGGTCTTGAGAGAAAGAAGACAAGAAAAAAAAAAAAGGCAATGATGGCTGCAGAGAGGCTGAGAGGCAGCTAAGTCAAGAGAGACAGTGACTCGGAGAGCGGTGGAAGCGACTACTCAAGTGACTACGAAGAAGAAGCCCTAATTTGCTTGATGGCCAAGGAACAAGATCAATCGACCAAGAAGATGAGGTACAATCTAACTCATCAAACTCGGACTCGTGATAGTGAGCGTAACACACACACTTCATCACCCACTGATCTTTATGATTCATTAGGCAAAATGATGAAAGATTTTGAACACATTAAATCCTCACACACTTTGTTAAATGAGGAAAACAACCTACTCAAGAGTCAAAACTCAAAGCCGACTAAGGAGCCGAGTACTCTAAGTCAAATAGCCGATGAGAATGAAAGTTTAAAGGTGAAAATGCTAAATTAATAGCAGAAATTTTTGCTATAGAAAAGAGGGAGAATGACCTCAAGAATGTTATTGCCTCATTCACTAAGGCATCTAAATCATTGGATGATCTTATTATGAGTCAAAGAGAATGTGGAGACAAGACAGGCTTAGGATTTAATTCCTCTATTCTATGTCAAACCTCAAAAGTAATTTTGGAAAAAGGATCTTCAAGCCATGAAGAATCTGAAAAATCCAAAACTCTAAATGTTGCACACACATTCAATCCAAAGCACCATAACAAGAAAACTGGCCTTGGTTATAAAGGAAAAGGCTTGCCGAGTTGAGTGTCTTTGAAAGACAGGTGAGAAGAGATTCACCGATTCCCTCAAAGCAAACTCAAAGAAAATACTCTGTAAAGAAGAAGCGAGCTACCAAAAACCCCAGAAAATCCATAAAAGAAATACATATGATGGGAATGGTAGAAAATATCCAAGCCAAGCCGATTGGAATAATGTGAACTATCAAAGCATAGACTTATGGAATATAAGCCCCAAATGGCAAAGGCACAGAACTCAAGAAAGGCCATTCCAAAAGCATAAGAGCTTTCATCACACATATGCACCTAGGCACTACACTCAAAGACACCACAATTACCCAAGGAAGGCAATTGCTAAAACACATATGCAGGCATACGGACAAAAGAGACAATTTGTATGAACCTAGAATCCCCAAGCAATTTGCAGGATTAATTATGATTATGGCAGCGATAGATGGCAACCCCTTAGAGTCAAATCATTTGGCTATAGGTTGGTTGGATCATCTTACAATTCTAACCCCTCGGGACCCAGGCAAGTATGGGTACCTAAAACTTAATTTCCTTGATTGCGAGGTTCAAGGAACAGTGAGTGCCAAGGAACCTGGTACATGGACGATGGTACATTCCGGACATATGACAGAAATAAGAAAAATCTGTCAAAATTCAAGGAAGTTAAAGGAGCAAAAGTCATATTTGGAGGAAATGAAGCTCTGGTGAAATAAGAGGCATTGGATCCATCAAGAGGAATGGATTAGAAATCACAGATGTTGCATATGTTGAAGGACTCAACTTCAACTTATCGAGCATCGATCAACTCTGTGACAAGGGCTACAATGTTGGATTCAACATGGGTATATGCCAAATCAAAGATATTGAATCAAATGAAGTTGTCTTTGCAAGGATGTAGACGAGAAAAATATGTATGTAGTGGATTGGTCAACCGCAACCAAAGACTGTCTACTAGCAAAAAGCACAATTTGAATCAAGTTGGTTGTGGCACAAAAGGCCGAGTCACTTTGAATTTCAAAACAATTAACAATGTTCGGCAAGAAGTCATCTTGTGGAAGGACTACGGACTCAATATACAAAAAGGAGAGTATATGTGACGCATGTCGAAGGAAAACAAATCAAGTCGTCATTCAAAGAAAAGACATGCCCATCTTCAACAAGAATATTGCATCGCTTCATATGGATCTATTTGGCCCAGTGGAACCAACCAAAGATAAGTGGAAAGAAATACACCTTGGTGGTAGTAGATGACTACTCAAGATATACATGGACAATATTCATATGTAAGAAGAAAGAAACTCTACAAAAACTACCACGGTGATGAAGAGGATTCAAAGCGAGAAGAGTCAAACCATTATCAAAATAAGATCGGACGAGAGGAACCGAGTTTGTCAATGGAATAATAACTCGTATTGTATTGAGAATGGTATTGGTCATGAACCATCGGCAGCAAGGACTCCACTGTGAGAATGGAGTTGCGAGAAAGAAGGAAGAACCCTCAAAGAAGCGGAAAGGACCATGTTAGTCAAGCAGAGTTACCAAAAGATTTTGGGTCAAGCAATCAACACGACTTGCTACACCCAAAACGGATGTATGATAAAAGACGGTGACAAAGACTCCTATGAGATTTGGTGGAAGAAAACCAAATGTTGCATATTTGAGAATATTTGGATGTAAATGATTCATCCACAACAATGGCAAAGACAATCTAAAGGCTTTTGATGCTAAAGTGATGAAGGTATCTTCTTAGGATACTCGGTGAAAGCAAAGCCTACTGAGTACTCAACAAAAGAACTATGGTTGCGGAAGAATCCATTCATGTGGTATTCGATGAGCCAAATGTAAATGGAGAAGACATTGAAGAGTCGGTGATAAAATTTGAATCATCGAACCATCTGAGAAGAGTCCCTATCTTTGAAGTCAAGTCAATTTGGGATTATCAATTGAGAAGAAGATGAGATTCTTTGAATCTCAAAAACAGTGGAAAATTTGCGGCTAAGTGATTACGAGAGGGTCGACCCAAAGAACACAGTACCAAGTAAGTCATTGAATCCCGGCTAACTTACTCCAACTGATGTAAGATGGTGAGAGATCATCCACGAGAACTTGTCATTGGAGATATAAAAGAAGGTGTCAAAACAAGATCCAGAACTCAACAAGAAGCCATGTTCACATGCTTCATCTCACAAATAGAGCCCAAAGACGTGTCACAAGCTTTGGACGACACACATTGGATTCAAGTTATGCAAGAAGAGTGAATCGGTTTGAAAGAAATAAAGTATGGGAATTAGTGCAAAGACCCATACATCAAAATGTTATTGGCACCAAATGGGTGCTCGAAACAAGATGAACGAGGAAGGTTTTGTGGTAAGAAACAAAGCAAGACTAGTAGCCAAAGGATATTGCCAAGAAGAAGGGATAGATTTTGATGAAACATTTGCCCCTGTAGCAAGATTGGAAGCTATAAGGATGTTTCTTGCCTATGCGCTCACAAGGATTTCATTGTATATCGGATGGATGTAAAAAGTGCATTCCTAAATGGTTTATTGGAAGAAGAAGTGTATGTTGAACAACCTCCGAGGATTTGAGCGAGAAGACTCTTGGAGATAAAGTATACAAACTCAAGAAAGCTCTATATGGATTGAAAAGCAGGCACCTGAGCTTGGTATGATACCTTGTCACAATTCCTAAGCGAAAATGGATTCACGAAAGGAAAAGTAGATAGAACACTTTTAGAATTCAAGACAAAAAGAGTATCTTGCTTGTTCAAATATATGTGGATGACATCATTTTTGGATCTACAAACAAAAATTTGTGTGAAAAATTTTCAAACCTCATGCAAAGTAAATTTGAAATGAGCATGATGGGAGAAGTGACATTCTTCCTTGGACTCCAAGTGAAGCATTGAAGGAAGGAACCTTCATAAGTCAAACAAAATACACGAGAGATTTAATGAAGAAGTTTGGTATGGAGGAGAAGTCTTCCGTAAAAATACCAATGAACACATCATCAAAATGGACATAGACGCGGATGGCAAGCACAGTAGATCAAACAAGATACAGAGCACTTATTGGATCATTGCTCTATCTCGGCAAGCGGGCGGACATCACCTTTCTTTGTAGGTGTATGTGCAAGATTTCAATCTGCTCCAAAAGAGAGCCATATGACAAGACTAAGAGAATATTGAGATACTTGAAAGGAAGCCAAGAAGTAGGCCTATGGTATCCAAAGGAAGGTGGATTCAAGCTAATTGGCTATTGATCGACTATCTTTGGATGCAGAGTGGACAGGAAGAGCACTTGAGGCACATGTCAAATGCTAGGAAACAGTGATTTCTGGTTTAGCAAGAAGCAAAACTCAATAGCCACCTCTGGTGAGGCGAATACATAGGCTGCGGGGGCGTTGTTGTGCCCAAGTCCTATGGATGAGACAAAGGTGAAAGACTATGAAGTTGAGGAAAAAGAAATTCCAATCATGTGTGATAACACAAGTGCAATTGCAATCACTCAAAATCTGTGTTGCACTCAAGAACAAAGCATATTGATGTCGGATATCATTTCATAAGAGATCACGTTGAAAAGAAGGACATCATCCTGGAATATATCTCAAGCGATAAACAACTAGTGACATCTTCACAAAACCATTATGTGAGTCAAGATTTGAAGAACTCAAACATGAGTTAGGGTTAATTGAATGAGTTAACTTTGAGAAGACTCAAAGAAAAGAAATGGAACACAAAAAGTGAAAAGATTTGAACACACAAATCATTTCGAGAAATGTTATATCGGAAAAACTGACTACACCGAGTCGGTGATAGGTGAGTCACTAAGAGAAGCGTGAGAAGAAGAGTTAAATCGGCTAAGGGATAAGGTGAGTCACTTATGAGCAAAGTGACAAAACGCGATCGTTTTGACTAAGCGGGAATGTTTTAAGGAATACGTCGGCATAATGATGATGTGTACGGACATAAAGCTGCACACCAAGCTTATGATTGGATATAAATCTTTGCCGCATTAAATACGAGACATTAAATGCTAAATAGGCGTGCAAAATCTAAGCCGTTGATTTCGATCACATTTCAAAAACCACCCACATGTCCTTTCATAAACCATATTTAAACCATTTTTGTCCGTTTCTCTCTCACACTTCTAAAACTGTTCATTTCTTTCTCTCAAAAGCAAAGGCAAAATTCTCTCGAAACCCTATCTATCTTCAAATCAATTTGAGTTTTTCTTCGATATAATCCTAAAAAATGACACCAACTTATGACTTTACCAAGTTAGGAAAGCAAATCCACACGGCTCTACGGTGGATTTGACGGAATGGTGAAAGCAGGGTCCGCGACACCCTAGTGAAGAAAATCGCTGAAAAGTTGGAAAGCGTTCGAAGTGAAACCGTTTACGACATTAGAATATCCGATGACATATGTGGAGGAGGTCGCACAATTCTACGTGAATCTTGAGATTCACGATGAAGGAATAAAGTCATCTGTTCACGCGAAAGCGGTGACTATCTACGCAAGAGATTTGGCGAACATTGCTCACTACGGAGAGGAGCATCGAGATTAACGAAGCTGATGTAAACTTGGGCGATGCTTGGAAAGAAATAGCCAAGCCCAATTGTCTTGATAAAATAGTATACACAAACAAGAGCTCTTTGAAGGAGGATTATCACAAGTGTTGGACATAGTTGCCAAATGTATCGACATCAAATTTGGCGGACTTTGACCAATCTGTCAAAGGCAAAGCTGATTGTAATGAGCGCAATCATCGCGAGAAAAAGAAGATAAAAGGGCTGAGTTTGTCTACAGACGGACTCTGCTTAAGCGTGGGAACAAATCCTTCAAGGAAGATGGCACGTTTGGAGGATCCTATGATATGGCCTAGTGATTGGCCGATGGATGGAGGTGAAAGGAGTCCCTCTTAGACATGGGAAAGCATTCCATGTTAACAAGAGGATGTTGAGCAAATCTCTGCAGTGCACGAGAAGAGAGCTTACGCCAAGAGAGCGACACAAGTGAGGGGGAATCAATGACCCGAAGATACAAATTGTTTCCTCTCCAACCAAGAAGAAAAGCCCCTGCGACAAAGAAAACCAAACATGCTCCTGCCCTGCAGCGAGAGTCACCCGCCCCGGCCGTGTCTCCTGCCCCTGTAGCCGTGATCGAGAAGGACTCACAAATACCTTCTCCGATCTTCAAAAAGAGGAGAAGGCGAGAAGCCAAGACGGCCCGCTCCTCGAGAAAAAGACACCAAAGCAGGCCCCTGCAGCCCAAGACTCGGAGGAAACCGTCTCGAACCAGAAATCCCTCTCGGTACAAACTAGGAGACGAAGAAGAATTGTCAAGCATTCCGAGCTTGAGAAACCTTTGAGTCGACCACTCAGTGGAGCGAGATCGAGGCTGGCTGGAGAAGTAGAGTCTCGGATGTAGTTGATGAAACACCAAGTCTGTTTGAAGGCGTCGTGAGAGGCAACGAAGACACATTGTAGTCCACACAAATTTGAAACACATGCGAGAAGCTGATAGAGTGGATAGTGATGTGATGATCCTATCCCCACCTTACCCGGACATCCAAAATCGTCTGCGAGAGTGGAGGAAATGGAAATTGAGTCGATCCAGAGCAGTTCCAACGGCACGAGTTCATAGAAGAAGAGGAAGCTGTTGAGCTTCCTTGGGATCGACCCGCTGTACTCCCAGATCGGATGAAGACAAGCGCACGGACATCCTGCGCAGATCTACAAGGACAAGGAGAAAGAAAAGCAAGCGAGAGGAAAGTCGAGGCACGTGAGAAGGCAAGCATCTGTCCTATCTCGGCACCACAGAACACACACATCCTCTCCTTGATGTCTTCTCGTGATGATGAGGATCCGGGAAAATCCGCCCGCGAGAAGAGTTGCAAATGCGGCAAGCATTGCGAATCAAGAATCCTTCACGAGCAAAAAAGCGATGGAGGGACCAGGAGAGTCCTCGAACACAATCGAAATTGATCCAATGGGAGTGGTTGACAAATCGCTTGCTGTTGTTCTTTGCCACCACTTCCCCACTCACTCGGAAGAAGGTAATAAGGGACTGGCGATGGCGGGATAGTGGGGACCCCGGTCGAGCCAACCCCTATTGAAGGTGTTTTACCACCGCCCAACGGTGAACATTCAATCGAAGCAGTAGGGAGCACGGAGACGAGTGACCCATTCCAAGTCACTCGGTGGTGCGCCCTTTGAGGGGAAACTCCCTCCAGCTGCGGCAAGGTTGGAGGATGCGAGATGACTCACAACGAATCAAGGAGGCGAAGTAGAGAAAATACAAACACAAGAAAAACTGAACAAGTTGCCATCAAGCTCAGACGATTGAGACTGTCTCGGTGGTGCCAAGCGCTCACGAAGGCTAATGGCGTTGTTGAGGCGATCGAGGCACGAGGATGGAACGGCCCGGGAGTTAACACTGCAGGCGATGAAAGTGCAATCCATGGGGTTGAGACTCCAATGGATGCCACCGCTTGAAGACCCTAAGGCAGTGACTTTGTCGAAAGGGAGGACAAGGCCTCATTTGCGAGAGAGGCTCTTGGAGGTAATGAAGGCCACGGGAGGTTGAGACTTTCGGGGTAAAAGCGGTAGTAGAGAACATCCCTCTGCTATCATCGACCCATCCGAGAAGGAGATCGGCGCACTTCATGATTCCCAGGATAATCGATGTAACCTTTGCAGGATCGGAAGGTGAAGAAGAAGAAGGCGAGTCATCCCCGTGACAGATCAAAAGACTTCGGTGCGGATGTTCCAAGCACGAGCAAGTCGATCCCAAGACTACTCGTCAAACCTTTAATTTTGATGATGAGCCACCAATGGAAATCTCATCATCGTCCGATGACGCTATCGATAAGGCCGAGGACGATCTACTCAATTGGAGAAATCATTTGAGACCAACGAAGGCTGTTGAGGCGATTGAGGCTCGCAAACAAGCAGGACCACTTCACAACAAAAACCGGTGAACCGAGTCCGCTGCGCGAGGCTCCTCAAGCTGCGGCGAGGATCGATTCCCAAAAAGAACTTCACGCGCACCGCTCATCGCCGAAGCAGATCCCGGTTGGCGGTGATGAATCCTTTGTAGAATCTTTTCCTTTTTCCCTGGAGATACGAGAACTCCATGAAGAGTCGAAAAACAAACAAGCACGCTATCACGGACCGTTGCTCTCGTTTTCTCATTAGGTACCATTGTTCGGTGCTTATGACTTTGATCTTTGTATGGCCATCGGTGCAACGGAAGAATCGTTTGAAGTTCGAGAAGTGTTCAAGGCACTATTTGCTGAAGTTGAGCGGATGGGAGGCATCGAGGCCTCTTTGGACATGCGATTGGACAATAGAGATGCCAACCTTACGGCCGACTTGAGAGGCATACTTGATCGAGAATAAAGGAATTGTGGCAACAGCGGCAAACAATGCGTGTGGAACAAATGAGATACTTCAGGACATTGTTCAACAATTTCTTTGGTATGGAGAGCTGAAAATGCGATGCAAAACGAAGGTGAGAGAACATATTGAGCACATGCATGAAGCTCACATTGCCGAGGTTAAGCTCTGCGTGAGCAAAACAAGAGTGATCTACAGCGTTTGGACGAGACCATGAATACAAAATTCAGCCTTCTCATGGTGAGATGAAGCGATTTCAGCAGAGTCCAACGCTACTCGATCCGAATTTCGTCTTTGCATACTCTGCAGCGGACTCGAGACAAAACTCAACTATCGGCAGGAGCTCGACTTCCTGCTTGCAAGTCTATTTCAGGCGTTCCTCTCTCCTTTGATGATGTCAAAAAGGGGAAGAGGAATACCTAAAAAGCATGGGGATACGAAGTTGAGAAGGAAGGAGTAGCTACGAAAGGAAAATCGGTGAGGAAGTGTTAAAGCGAGGAAGAAAGGAAAATCTTGAGGGGGAAGGATCAAAGATATGACCTTGATGATTGCACAAACCCCTCAACGAGGGTCTGTCAAAGCGACATTATCGGCGACAAACTCCACTGTAACTCTGCCACTCCAACACTCTGTTGTATCTATGGTGAAAAGAGAAAAACAATTGAAGCGGGGATGAAGGAAGTGGAAGGAATAATGGATGCCGAGTTATGAACATCTTGAAAGAACATGGAGGCATTCCGGTGAAGCGAGAGACACTTATGCCATTTCGGATGTCGGGACGAGCCACGTCGAGTTGATGAATTTAAAACGCTCGAATCGAAGGATACTTTGCAAATATGTCTATGGCTCAAGCTTGGGACTTATCTTGGGAAAAGGGTCTCACGTTATGTGAAGAAGGCGACGAGGCTGGCGGACTCGCGATCGCTCTCTTTGGTCACTCCGCTGGTCACTCGGTGGAAAGAAGAAGACCCGGTACAATACACACCCAGAGGTAGAGGAAGAAGCGGTGGTGGAGGAAGAAGCTTGGACCTAGGCCTCGCCCAAGAATATTGAATCGTAGATCCGGGGAAAGAAATGAGGGATCTTGGTGGAAACTTGACCAAGTGGCAAATTTGCAAGTGGCTAAAAAGTACGCCTTGAGTATGCAAAAAGATTAGAAGAAGAAAACAAGAGACAAACTCGGCTATGGGAGGAAAGACGGGAAAGAATAAGAAGAGATGAAGGTTTGCCGAGGAAGGCATATGAAAAGAAAAAGAAGGCGGTGACGATGAGAAAAAGAGAACAAGAGAAGAAGATCTTGAACAAGATGAAAGAAGGAGACATCGAAGGAGATGAGGTGTTCTTTGTCCACCCCTTCGTGTATTTTATAATGTAAATACATACCATGTAAGTCTTACGAAATAAAGTGTAAATTCTTTATTTTTTGTAGACAAATATGTACTACGATACACCTTGTATGTGATTGTGTAAAAGAACAAGAATGATATGATCAATAAAAGAATTGATTATGCGCATACATTCTATGTCAATACACTATATCGTATGTATCTTTCTTTGTTTGCATTTTTGAATGGTTTAAGTTTTGGCATCATCAAAAGGGGGAAATTGTTAGGAATTTTATTGTTTAGATTTTGATGAATGCCATGTAAAACTAATAATAGAAAGTTGGCACCCCAATTCTTCTTTGTAAAATGCATTGTAACAATTAGAGTGGCAAAGTGAGTTAAGTCGACTACGCCCCTAACATGCAAGAAGACAATGAAGACTGGAAGGAAGACTCTGTTGTGAGGCAGTGAGTATGGCAAAAAGAAGAGTAGACGGGAACTCTCTTGAAGAAGCGGTGAAATGCGGCTAAGTGGAGTATCAGTCAAGTCAACTCGAGAAAAGCCAAGTCTCAAGTTGAAGTGACGAGAAGAGTCATCCAATGATTGGAAGGCGACTCTAAGTCACCTCGGGGAAAGCAAGGAAACGCGATCAAGTCGAGATAAGCTGTAAAAGATCCGTTGCCTGAGAAATCAAGAGATTTACTTAAACAAGTAATATCTCCATACCACTTTTCTCGGAGTGCTCGGTCCCCAGCGTGCAAAAGGAATGAACAAATGGGAAGCACTACACCGTGTCGAGAACTACGAAAAGGTGAAAGAACAATTCATACGAGGAAATGGCAATTCAAGGATGCAACAAGACAAGCCAACGGCGCAAGTGACTTTAAAAAATAAGCCTATCTCTTCAACGGGCAAATTTTTGAAAGATCACTATAAAAGGTGAGGAATGACTACGAGAGAAGGTTACCGAACCCACGAACATTCAAGAAATCAATTAAAATTATAACGAGAAATACTCTCAAATCATTCAAGATTAATCCTCAAGCCTACATTACGAAGTACATCAATCCAACACTAACTTTTGTGAAGGAAAGAGAACTTCAATTAGTTGAAGAGGAAACTTTTGAAGAAAAGGGGTCTACATTCCACGAAGGTTTGTAGGAAGGTTCAAGGTCGAACCAAGTCTTAAGCTTTTGGAGGGCTTCGTGATCAAATCCAAAGAGCTTGAGCAAGTGAGTTTGTAGTAGCAAAGCGGTGCGCCTGTGAAGAAAGGCGAGTCGTCACGAGAAGCCGGTGAGTGATCAAGGCGTCTCAGTGAGTCCCAAAGGATCAAGTTAGATGTGTGATCAAGACTTGTATCCGGACTGTTACCATTTTGTAAAGCGATCATTACCTAGTGGATTCCTCTAGAAGTTGGAGAAGAGAGGAGTAGAAGAATTACCCCATCTTGAACCTCTATAAAAATTTCTTTGTGTCATTTACATTTCAAAGCATTTTAATTCTGCATTTTTAGCTGCTTATATATCTTTGATAAATTTGCTATCCATTTGATAATACAAGTACTAAACCCAACACTAAACTCTTACTTAATCAAACTTAAGGGTGTTAAGTCTTCCGCTTAAAACAAAACCACGAGTTGAGTTAATTTAGAGTCAACAGTGAGTTATTCCATCAACGGCTCGGTTGAGTGCGTTGAGAGACTAACTCTCTTGATTGACTAAATCGATTGTCCATCAAGGACACTTTTTTGTGAAGAATCAACTCTGTATATTTAAAAGGACTAAATCGAAAATTTGGTAAGGTTTATTCAACCCCCTTCTAAACCTTACACTTACACCCCTTGGGACCTACGATGAGTTAACCGGATGTTCTCTGCTTGGCATATAGTATCTACTTAATTCCAAAATATTATTAATCCCCTTGTAATTAATAACAAGTATTGGCATTCCTCTTTTGATTTCTCCATGGTTCCTGACTTAGGATCCTAGACTACTGTATGGAGAAACTCCTGGTGAAATCAAATTAAGTCCAAATGTTCCTTAAGTATTTTTTGCATATCCTCACGTTCCTCCTGGTTCATAAGGATTGGTTTGAACCTCACGAAATCGTATTCGTTCTCCGGTTTGACCATTAAGGATGCTTTGAGGTCGTTCTTATTCCACCATGCCAAATGATTTTCATTATAATTCCTTTGGACCTTCTTCTTAACATCCTCGAGTGATATTTGTTCTTCTATAGTAACATCACTCTGTGAATTCTCCATTAGGCTCTTCAACAGTTTTGTAATAGCCTCTGGTGGTACTCGTTTTTCTCCTTGTATCCTAAATGAATACAAATTATTATCCCATCTCTTTGTATCTTTCTACTTTGAACCATATTGCCAAAAGGATAATAATGCATTGAACCATATTGCCGAAAGTATAATAATGCATCACCATATTGCCGAAAGGATAATAATGCATCACCATATTTCCAAAAGGATAATAATACATCACCATATCTTCTTTTATCCGCCATTTTTTGATTTCGAAGTTTGGCGTCATCACCATGCTTGCTGCGAGAATTAATAGGCATTTTCCTGTAGAATGCTTCTAGAAGTTTTTAGACAATAATCTTATGATCACAAAAGGTTGTGAAAATAAGCCTTCTTGTCTCATTTTCCTATGTAAACCACTTGTTTGTAGGAAATTATTTTCTAGCAAAACATCTTCTCCTGTATCATGAAAATAGATTGGCGGTGTCTTCACTTTGTACCATGGGGTACCGCCTGCGTCTCCGATCATAATTTCTGCTTGTTTAATTCCACGATTAAGGATAAGAATCCTTTTACAGAAATCCCTTCCTGCAATAGCTGGTAAATCTTCATCGATTTCCTCAGGAAAAACCTCCTTTTTTGCAGTACATATTCCAGCACCTGAATCAATATAGGCGTCGAAATACTCGGCCTTGTATTCAGCATATAGCATTCCAATAGAAACGTATATGGAGAATGGGCTAATGGTCATCTGATTCTGTATCTTTTATCAGCCACTGTGAACTCCATTTTATCTTGTAATCTTTCCCAACGTTTATGATCCTCAAGAAATTCAATACCCATTATTAACTGCTATAAGATTTTCTCTGTTGTCCCTGTGATAGTCAGCTCAATTTCACTCATTTTTAGGTTTCCTTGATATCTTCTAACTATAGGTTGTTGGAGATAATATAGGACATCATAAGGAAAAATGTTATCCTTTTGGGTGATGTCAAATATTACTTCAACTTCTCTCCATCCTTCTGGGCATTTCAGCTCTCCTTGTGTTTTGAAAACATCTGGGATACGTTGAACTGTGCTCAGTTGTTTTTCTTCTAAACGGCTACTACTTATCATTTTGTTTTTGTTGGAAAGACATCCTCCTTGGCTCAACTCTGAGGCTCCGATTTTTGTTGAAGACTGGTTGATCTTGAATTTTCATATCTATCTCCTTTATGGTTGGAGACTCAATAAGTTCTAATAGAACCATCCTGGAAAAGTACTCAAAAATTCTTGGGACTTCAATAAATTCCTTTCTCAAGAATACTTCTAAATGATGTGTATTCGAGAGAGCATAGGAAATCTTGTATGTGATTGAGTAAGGTCTATTTTCTTCTTTCACCAAATCGACTCTTTTGAAGTCTTGATGAAGGGTTAAGACTTTGTTGAAATCTCGATCTCCCAAATTGTATGCAATTATAGGATAGACATTAAATGCCAATTTCCATGAATACAAATTTCCTGTGACCGTTCCAAGGCATGAATCCTTGAGATTTGAGATTCGCTATCAAAGATTGCTAGGTTGAGTGGCGAATCGATTGCTTCCTTGAGTGTTGCTTTAATAATAACTCTTATGGATCCAATGTGAATCCATGATAGTGTATTTGCAACTTCTCTCTTGACTTTGCTTTTGATCTCCTGAAATTCTCGGTAAGGGACCAACTGCATCTCGATCAGGTTACTAGTAAACTCCAACGGGATAGCAAATTCTCCAGTAGTTACTCTATGGATAATTTGGTGCTTTCTGTTACGTAACCCAATCTTATCCAAAGCTTTCTCCATTGCTCCGATAGTAAAACCATCGTATATCAGAAGCTTTGGATCTTCTTTCATAATCATCATCAACGTCTTATGAGAAACCGTAGTATGAGAGAGAAATCCTGACATATCCTCCCTGACCGTCTACTAAAGAATTTTTTCTTCACTCTGAATCTGAACTAGATTCATTTCAATCGTCATAATAGATCTCTTCTTCATTGATACTTTCATCTGAGGGTAGATCCTCAAATTGATACACTTGTATCAAATCTTGATATAAAAATGACTTCTTCGAATTCTGGTGTAGCTTCAAACTATCAAATTCCTCTCTTTTGATTTTCTAGGCAATCGGTTGAGATATGCCCTCTTGCTCTGCATGTCTAGCAATTACAATTTTTGAAACTTTTATTAGCTCGGTGTGAGCCCGTCTAAAAGTTCTTCTTCACGAGGTCCTGCGATACTCGGTTAGAACACGATGAAGGGACTCTACTCTGTTTAGTCTTTGGCCTTTGCCCTAATTTGTAACTTCGGCTTTTGTTTTGACCAAAGTCGATCCATCTCTGCATTCATCCGATCAACATATTGATTGTTCCAATATGTTATCTTATCTGGTGTTCTTGGCATGCATACATCGTCAAAACTTGACGGTATCTCCTATAAGGTATGCATCTTGGACAATTGTCCAGATCCATTTTCTTGAAGATAATTCTCCTCACCAATTGTTAATTATATAAATGTAATAAATATAACTCTAAGTTCATAATAAACCTAGGCTCTGATACCAATTTCAAGGATCACAAGACCATATGGAGTAAATAGGGAAAATACAATAATTTGTATAACCTGGGAGGTAAAGTGCAACGATATTAAAGTTCAGATAGGAAACTGAAATCAATCATACATGTTTGTAGGGGTAAATCTGGAATTTTAGGCGAAGTGCAAAAATTTTCAAGGTTGAGGAGGTAAAGTGTACCCTTTCAAAGTTCGGGAGGCATAGTGTAAAATCCATTTTAGTTTGGGAGGTTTTTGGTATTTACCCCAATCATTGTTGATCATTACGTTTTCATCTCACATCCAATCACACTCTCAAAATTCATTTTTTTTTCCTTCCAAAATTTTTTCACCATTGTTCTATAGCAAAATGAAAATTTTCAAAGTGAGAGCATATCCAATTGCGCCCTAAGCTTGCGACAATTTGCAAGGATTTTTATTTCCCACTTATCTGACAAGAGGAAAACAAGTATATCACATCAAAACTTCAGAGAAATAAAAATTGGATTAATTATAACCATAAGAAAGAGACATTTATCTCAAAATTCGTAATTATCCAGTAAGAATCCAACATGATCAGCGCACCCGATCTTCTATTGTTTCTAGAACGCAAGCCCTCCAAAATATAAGGAAATTTTTTGCAACGGAATATATGTGAATAATTTGCTTCATCAGTTCATGTATTATTTCTCGAACTTTTTTTAATGTTATGTCCAGACTGAAACCCAAAGTAAAACCATTGGATGCAAGTTGAAGAAAAACAAAATATGTACATATAAAGAGACAAGAATCATTGTCAAACATGGGAAATGCAAATTCAAATAATTAAATAAACTATTCCAGTTTGAATAAACCACAATAACAAGTTGCTACCAACTTAAAGACCGATAAATCCTACAAACAGAAAGTATTACCCATAGACTAGTTGGCATGACTAGTACCTTCTCAACCAAGCAAGGAAGAAAAATGGCTGACTCTACTTTTGCCGTTGTACAACCCTCATTCCTCAACATGTGTAGAAGTTTAGGAAAAAATAATATTGAAACAGCCTCCAACGCAAATCTTCTCTAACGTACTTCATGGCACCATTATATCGTATTTATTAAGATCTCAAGGGAATATACTATCTTCACATGCAATAATTTCATGAAGCACCTCTATTTCATCCAGTTGTTGACACTAACACCTTTGATCCTATTTCTTCCTAAGATTGACGATTCCAAAACACATAGCTTCTGAAAATTGCATAATTCCTTCTCATTTTGATAAGTATATGTGTCCTACTAAATTATAAGCAAACAAAAGCAGAGAACTTTTATTTTAGTTACCACATTCTCAAAGTGCAGTATATGATTTTTCGTTTTAGCATCAGAACTAACATTCATTATTTCTCATAGAGGCAATTCCTCGAATGCTATTTATGCAAGAAAAACTTCGGATGCTAAATTTAAGTTACGGCATTATCGATTATGGCAGCATAACACACACCTTGAGTGTAAAAGACCTCCACAAAAACTCCTTAAATTTCTTGTTTCTCAAACACCATAGCATCCACCACCTCTGTCGCGGGCGCAACCTAAAACTCACCTCTCCGGGAAACTGATTCACAAATTACCAACAACTTTCATTTTTTAATTTACCCATTAAACAAGTATTTCAACACTAAGGCGGTGCCACAAAAAGGAGAAACTAAGGAGATGAGGGATAGAGGAGATAATACTCTCGACTGCTTCTATAAATCATCATATTAGATCAGTAGGTCAATGTGAAGTGAGAGAAGGTTGATTTGTTCAAAGCGAGAAGAGAAAATAATGAGAACCTTGATTATGAGGTAAGCTCGAACAGTATTGGCAATGGTGTGGCCGACTGCCTACGAGGCTAGGCAGTGACAACGACAATGTTACTGGGGGTGAGAGGTTACACGGTGATACACAGGATGCATTAAAGTGCAGCTGCATGAATGGCCTACAATTAAAAATAATGAGGTTGCATTAATGGGCTAATTAAAATATAAAAAAACTTATTGGTGTCGGTTGTGGCTAACAATCGATGCGTAAAGTTTAATTAAAGGCATCTGCTTTTGATTAAAAATTGATGCCTAATGTTTGAAGTTTAATTTTAAAAAATAAAAGAGTTTATAGGCATCGGTTTTTAATCAACAACCAGTGCCTAAAAACTTTATTTTACTTTCACAATCATCATCGTGCTTTTGAGACATCGATTTTCATGGAAAACCGATGCGTATTTGGTGATTTTATGGCATTTTCTATACTAGTGATCAAACTTCAACCTTTGGGAAAGATGATATACAAGTTATCCGACTCTTTAGAAACTGTTCAGCACAACCTCGGTTCGTTTCCTACTCTGGGCGTATAAGATAATTCTTTAAAGGGATAGATCTTCTTTTATTGATAAGACATTTTGAACACATGTTGAAGCATAAATCTTCTTTTATTGAAAAAATATTTATTAAATCTGTAATCTCCTTTTGGGAGGAGAATACTTGTTTAGTCATTCATATATGAGGCTTGCACTTCACACATAAACAGAAAACTTAAATATTCTAAGAATTAAACATTCAGCTATTACAAATGGAATTTATATTTAGGTTGTTGGATGTCGATAGCCTTCTAAAATCCTTGTTTATTTAGACTTGAATACGGATTTGAAATGGACACTTCAGATCCTTTTGATCCTGTAAGACATCATTGCTTGCGTCATTCTTTTAATTATTGCTTAGCCAGTTGTTCTGACTCTGAGTGCTTTTGTTATCCCACCTTTAGCTTTTCTTCGAAAGTGGGTGTTCTTTGTCACATGTTCCCACCCAATATATCGGGGAATCTACATTTTTTGTGGTCTCTGAATTATTGGACACTTTTGCCGTTTTTGGGTCCTTCTCCGTCTTGGGTCTTCTACGATCAAGTTTTGGTTGGAATACTTTGCCTGATTCTGGCACTTTTTTATTCGAACATTCTGGGCAAATATGACTTTCCCAGTGACCAATATGAGCCATATTGATGGCAAGTCTCTTTGCTCCCCAACAATTTGTTTTCCCAAAAAATACTTCCCTTTTTCTTAATTAAGTCTTCTGCGAATCTTGTTGTTTTTCATGTCATCGCATTTAACAGGAATGATCCATTCAATGACTTCTGGTAGAATTTAAATAGAAACTTGACTTTATCCATCTCTGTAAGATAGACCCATAAACCCCATGCACATCTTGTTGATATTTGATCTTCAGTAAAAGGCATAACCCGAGGAACTTCTTCTGAACTTGCTTCCTTAATGATTTTGAAAGCTTGTTCATCCAGTCTACGAAGCTGGATGCAGTGAAAGGCTTCATAATTACCCTTTCCCACAGGTTCTGGTGTAGTACTTATAAAATATAATTCCAGAGTTTCCCCACGTTTAAGGCTTTCATTGTTTGACCAACACTTGTATACTGCTTTTTGGATCCACTTAGGTAACAAATTTATCTCCGAGAAAGCATGTGAGGTAGCATAGATTGAAGCCAAGGCTCCAAATTCATGCCACTGTTTGACTTCATGTGGATTGGAGTTCGTTAATATCCACACTCTTAGATATTTTCCAAAAAATATCGATTTTTGTTCTTTCTATATGTATGCATTCTATTGTAATTAGTTTTTCCCAATTTTGCTTGGTAATCCTGCCAAGAAGAAGAAACTTTAATCTCATTAGTATCAATGTTAGAATTACCCTTCATGAGCCTAAGATTGATCTATCTGTCTTTTAACCCGTATATGTTAGGTTGACATGATGAATCTGGATTTGACTCATGAGTATCATGTTTTCCTTTGGCCAATATTTTTGTCAGCTTAGGACCTGTGCTAATGGTACTTGAATTCTCTTGTATAAGTTGGGGAGCCACGTGCTCTAAATATTCCTCTTGCTTATTAATGGCCCAGAGGAGTGGCACTTGGAATGCAAATCTTAACTGAGAGTGAGATCGAATACATGCTCGTATATGATCGATAACTTTGTCCCCATCGTTCCTTTGTAATCTTCCGGCCAAATCAACATTGATGGCCAGAGTGTCAATTTCTTGGAGAAGCATCTCAAGATGATTGCCAAGGTGTCTTGATGCTATGAAGATGAAATCAACTTCAATTCTCTCCATCTCTTGTTAGAAAATCTGCAAGAATATTTTTATTAGATATTATAATGACAATATAATAATCATAATATTGGCATTCAACTTGTCATCTAAGTAATCTAGCCTTTCTTGGTTTAGATTAAATTTTTTTTTGCAGAAAAGTGTTGACACTAGAGTTATCAAATTTTAAGGTAAATTATTTAGCCAGTAAAGTTGTTTTGCAGAAAGAGTGCAAAAAGCAAGGAGCCAATGAGATGTACATGAAAACCTGTAGAGTTTAAGGAAAGACTGCAGTGCATTAAATTAAAGGTACAATCTACAGTAAAGCTGCAGGACAAGACAAGCCAACGACCTAGAAATGGAGTTTGAAAATGCATCTATCTCTTCAACAGATACATTTTTGAACTACCAATATAAAAAGCTAAGGAATACACAGAGACAAGGTTACAAATGCAAGTAAGCAAAAAGACAACCCGCAAAGCAAAGCAATATCTCTTGAGCATCCAAATCATATCCTCAAACCTAAACTCGAAGGAAATCAATCCAACACATTCAGTGAAGGAAAGATAACTTCATTTTGTTGAAGAGGAAAAACTTGTTTCAAAGAACAAGGGGTTTGCACTCCAAGGTTGAAGGAGGTGTAGTAAAGTTTCAGATCGAACCAGATGCTTTAAACTCGTTGGAGGACTGTGTGAAAAAATCCAAGAGTTTGAAGGAGCTGAAGTAGCAGGACATCCGTCTTGTGAAGAAGCTAAGTCCCAGGAGAAGCCATCTGTGTGATCAAGGCTGTCTCGGACTGCCATCCTTTTGTAACAAAGTTAACGTTACTTAGTGGATTACCTCTCCAAGAGTGGATTAGAGGAATTACCCCATCCTCGAATCACTATAAAATTGCTTGTGTCTTTTACATTCAGCAGACTTACTTTCTTGCACATTATTATTGTTGTTTGTTAATTTGCTAAGTGAACTGATAATAACCAAGCTTAAACAAGTGTTGAAAAACATATTTCAAACTAAGGGTGAAAGTCTTCCACTGTTAAAAACCAAGTCATCGATTATTTAAAGAGTTAATCAATCGGTGAGTTATACTATCAACAAAACTCGATCAGTATGTTGATTGGCTAACTCTGATGTGTAAGTAAACTAAGTTGTCCACCAAGGACCCAGCTGACTTGAGTCTACTCTGAATTTATAAAAAAGGACTAATATTGAAAAAATGGTAAACTCTATTCAACCCCCCTTCTAGACTTTACTTATCACCCCTTGGGACCTACAAGAGGTATCCAAGTGGTTGGTTCATTGAGCCTTCCGTACTGGTTATTGAACCAGATCTCATTCTTTTTCAAAAGAAACAACACTTGCAGTTTTAAAGTTTTTCAACTAGTATCATGGAAGCAAATCTAACTCACATTCCTATGTTTACTGTTAAAGAATTTGATGACTGGAAAGTACGCATGCAGACACACCTTTCAGCCTTACACGATGAAATGTGGTTTGTCATTGAGGATGGGCCACTACAAACAATGAAGGTGAACACAACTGTCAGGGTTCCTGCTCCTGAGGCTGCTGTTGATGCACCTGAAGGAGAGGCTGTTGCAGCTCCTATTGCCCGTGGCACACGTGCTGCTGTTGCTGCTACTGTACCAAAACCTGCTATCATAGAAAAGCCAGAATGTGAATGGTCAAACGAGGATAGAAAGAGATACAACTTGGACAATGTTGCCTAGGATATTCTATATAAAACCCTCGATAAAGCCATGTTCAACAAAGTGAAATCTTGTCGAACGACTAAAGAAATATGGGAGAAACTTACTTTAATTTGTGAAGGATCTGATCAAATTAAAGAAAATAAATTAACTGTTGCTGTACAAAAATTTAATTTTTTTTTATTGCTTGCAGGTGAAAGTCTGGATCAGTTGGATGCTAGATTCACAGAGATAACCAATGAACTCTCAACTCTAGGCAAGGAATATACACAAAAGGAAATGTGTATGAAAATTCTCAGGTCACTCCCAGCTAAGTGGAAAATGAAAGTGATGGCTTTGAGACATTCAATGGACCTTACAAGAACATCCAACCATGAGTTGTTCTCAGACCTTAAAGCATATGAATTTGAGCTCAGAAGAAAGGAGCAAGATGAGACAGTTGTACCCAAGACAGCTGCACTCATGGCTGGATAATCCAAGAGAGCTAAATCCAAAGAAGCCATTGACCAGGAAGAGTTTGCCTTTATGGTAAAGAGGTTCAACAAGTTCTTCAATAAGAACTACAAATGGAACAAGAGCGAATCATCCAGGAGACACTCAACACCCTCAAAAGCAAGGGAACATAGACCACCCAAGAGAACTGACCATCAAAGGACTGAATAACAGAGAGCGGATAATCAGAGAGCTGAAAGAGCTAACTTCCAGAAAGCTGAAAACCTGTGTTGGAATTGCAGACAACCAGGACATTTTGATGTTAACTGTCCCTACCCACCAGTCAACAAATACAAGAATGAGCAGTAAAGAAAGGTCTTCAGAGAGAGAAGAAAAGAAAAGAAGAAAGCCATGTTGGCTACTGAAGCTGCTAACACAGCCAAATGTAAAGAACCAGTTGAGTTATACAGCAGTGAAGCTGATTACTCCTCTGACACTGAAGAAAAGGCTATGATATGCCTCATGGCCAAAGAACATGAAGATGAGGTTTATTCTAACTCATTTTATTCTAATTTTGAAGATAGTGATAGTGACGCAAACATTTTATCACCCACTGATCTTTATGATTTATTAGGCAAAATGATGAAAAATTTTGAGCATGTAAAAACCTCACACACACTTTTAAATGAGGAGAACAACCAGCTCAAAAGCCAAAACTCACAGGTGAGTAAGGAGCTGAGTACTGTAAGTAACATAGTTGATGAGAACACAATGTTGAAGGCTGATATAGCTAAGATCCAAGCTGACTTAGCTGCAATAGAAAAGAGGAAAAAAGATTTGAAAAATGTGATTGCATCATTTACTAAGGCATCTAAATCATTGAATGAACTTATAATGATACAAAAGAGAAGTGGGGATTTCTCATGATAGAGGTCCGGCTACATTTCATTTTCAATGTATGTGGATTTCTCATGACCAATTTTGGATTTTGTTACTTCTTCATGGGTTCAGTCGTGTCTTTCTTACAACCCTCTTTTGCATATGATGTTGAAGCTCAAAGGTTGCGTGAGCTCTAAAGGGTTAGAACAAGGATGTCTTTGGTGATGTTAATCGCATAGTGGATATTCAGATGGAGAAAGTGCGCCAAATCCAGTCGGATATTGCAACTTTGGGTTATAATGTTTATCGTCGTAAGCTCGATTTTGAAGCTCAAACATCTCTTTCTAAAACTCTTTTGTTGCAATCTAAGTTTCTTAGACAATAGGCATGTACTACTTGGCTTAAAATGATGACCGTAATACTACATTTTTTTATCGTCGTTGTCAGATTAAGGAAAGCCGCTCTGGGGTCCATGGTTTGATGATTGATGGTAATTTTTCGGATGATACGGGTGCGCTTGGCGGACACATTAACTCATTCTACAAGGAGCTATTTTCGGATCAAGGGGGTGCTACTCCGGATTAATCTATGGTCGACCATGTCATTTTTCCGAAGGTGGTGGCAACTTATAATGTTTTTTAACGGCAATTCCTTCGGATTCAGGTATTTGGGAGGCAATTTTTGATCTAGGATCGGATAGTTCTCGGGAGGGCGATTTTCTTTGGTATCTTTTATCAGCATTGTTGGGATATTATTTCATCTGATGTGATTATGGTTATCTGTTATTTCTTCACAAGCTCGAATTTACCTTCTAGCTTGAATGCCAGTTTTATGGCTCTTATCCCGAAAAGCAAAGATGCGAAGACTATTGATAATTTTTGGCTAATTGTCATGAGTAGTTTCCTTTTCAAGGTTATTACTAAGATTTTGGCTACTCGGTTGGGGTTGATCATCCCATCTTATTTGTCTTCTACGCAATTTGGATTTTTTCCGGGCCAGTAGATTAATGAATGTATTGTTTTGGTTTTGGAGGGTTTCAATATTCTTCATAGTCGTCTCGATAATAACATGATTTTGAAAATTGATATATGTAAAGCTTTTGATACATTGCGTTGGGGTTTTCTGCTGCATGTTCTGCGTCGGTTTGGGTTTTTCGATACATTCATTAACTGGATTGAGGTTATTCTGCAATCGGCCCGGATCTCGATTTTATTAAATGGTTCGTCGGTAGGTTACTTTCCTTGCTTTAGAGGTGTTAGACAGGGTGATCCTTTGTCCTCTTTGCTTTTTTGTATTACGGAGGAAGTTCTGAGTAAATTCCTCAAGGCAGCGGTGTCCAATAATAAGCTCATGCTGTTTTTGGCTCCAAGGCATATTGTTTTCCGCTTCGGATCGCCTACATGCGGATGACATAGTTATTATGTGTGGGGCTTTTTTACGCTAATGCGCGTAATCTTCTTCTTGATCCTCATGGCTTATACTAATATTTTGGGTCAGGCCTTCAATCCTCGGAAATCGAAAGTTTTCTACTCATGTGTGGAGTCGCATTGAGAATATTATGGGCATTGACCAAGGGCCTTTCTGTGGTTTATTTAGGTGCCCCAATTTTAAATGTTCTCCAAAGGCTACTGTTTTGCGTGAGATATTCGATAGGATTATTTTGAAGTTTCGAAGATGGAAGGGACGACTTTTTCACTTGCTGGGAGAGTTTGCTTGGTTAACTCGGCCATTACTAGTTCTTTTATCCATACTACGATGATTTACTAGTGGCCGATATCTATGCTCAAGCAAATGGAGAAGGCCATGCGTAATTTTATTTTGACTGGTGATGTTAATTCTAAAGGTTCTGTGGTGGTCAGTTGGGCTCGTTGTTGCATCCCCAGGGAAGAAGGCGGCCTTGGGGTTTGTTTATTTATTATGGCTAATAGTGCTATTTTAACTAAACTGGGATGGAAAGTTATGACGTCGGACTCATTTTGGTTTTCGATTCTTCATAAGCATTACTTGCTTTTCGATGGTTCCATTCGTCGTATGTTTTTACCATCTTCTATTTGGCCGGGATTAGGCCTCGCATTGATGATAGTTTGGCGAGTCATGATGGATCCTGGGATTAATTTGGAGGTATTATTTTGGATTGATAATGGTTGGGATACTCCATTCTTTGATAAAATTGGAATCCCTCATGAGTACTGAATATCTCTTTCGGGCAACGTATCTTTGACTACTTCTATGGTGATTCCTGGCATTTCACATTTTCTTTCATTAAGGATTACTTGGATCTAGTCCGGGACATTTGCGTTTTACTATTGCCCCGTCCTCGAAAGATAAACGGGTTTAGATGCACTCTGTTGATGGGGAGATTTCGCAAAAGCTGCATATTCTTATCTTCGTCCATCATCTCCTATGGTCAATTGGGGTTCATGGATTTGGTCTCCTTATATTCTCGAAATAGCATTAGATTGTGGCTTGGCGTACTATTCACAATTGTCCGGAGGTCCTGGATTTGTTGCGGAATCGGGGTTTTATCGGCCCCTCTATCGTGGTCTTTGTTATGCTCATGTTGAATCCACCGATCACTTATTTGTCTCTTGTGTCATTGCAACCGCTCTTTGGCGTTAGATTTTAGTACCTTGGATGTTCACTTTCATCTTGCTCACAGTTTCAATGAATTATTGGTGCACTCGATGTCTTTCGATTAATGGGCGGGTTTTTTTTTAGCGGCGGCAAGCAAAGACATTATCTTGCATCCGGCTTATTTGGCATATCTCGAACGATTTGGCTTTCAACGATAAGACTGCATGGTGACGCCGCTATTGTCCAGCTTTGAGTTCTCATTGTTGAATCTTCATCTTTAGATCGGGTTGCATTGATAATGATCAACGGAATCTTTTCATCCTTCCGGAGACTTCACGTTCCTAGCCAGCCAAGGAAAGCTCGAATATTGTGCGGAGTTGATTGGCATAAACCACTTCACGGATGGATAAAGGTGAATATGGATGGCAGCGCTTTGAGAGCGCTGGAAGTCTTACGGCGTCACGGTCTTCCGAATTCGGAGGCTTCTTGGGGTTGCTTTGTGGATCGTTGTGGTGCGGGTTATGCATTTGAGGCGAGTTGATGGCGGCGATGTTGGTAATTCACTATGCATTTGTTAAAGGCTAGACCCATAAACGTTCTTTCTCGTCATCCTGGCGACACTTGAGTAAATGGTGGTATACTCTTCACTTGATTTCTCGGATGGATTTGGTGGTTTCACATATTTATCGTTAAGGCAATCGTGTGGCGGACTTTTCGAGCAAGAAATCGCAAACGGGACTTGGTGGAGCATCCCCCTAGAGGATATTGTGTCCCTTCTCACAGAGGATTATGTTGGTCAGTCGACTTACAAATTCGTTAGATAATACGTCCTTGTGTTTCTTGTTTTATATTTATGGATGTTTATTTATATGAGGGGTACTCTTTTTCCTACTAGGTGTTTTTCACCAGGGTGAGTTTAAACATGGGAGGTTTTAACGAGGCCCCAAACATTTAGCTACCTGGTCGGCTGTGATCAGTATGCTTTTCTTACTGGTATTCATTTTGACTTTTTTCTCCTTTCGCTACCTAGTCACCTTGTGATCAAGACTACTTTTTTATTTTTAATATATTTTCGGTTTATTCAAAAAAACCACTCTTGTGCGAATATTGATTGGTGTATTAGGTAAGATGCCTACCGCGGTCTTTGGAAAATCATCTTATGATCACATAGTGTTGTGAAAATAAACCTTCTTATCTCGTTTTCTTGAGTAAATCACTTTAATGTCTCAGAGAAAATTATTTCCTAACAAAACATCTGCTAATATATCATGAAAAAAAAATTTGTGGCGTTTTTCTTATACCATGGCGTACCTTCTACACCTCCGATCATGATTTTCGCTAGTTTAATTCCTCAATTAAGGATAAGAATCCCTTTAGAGAAATTTCTTCCCGCAATAGTGATAAATCCTCTCCGATTTCTTTTAGGAAAACCTCCGACTTTGCAATACACATTCTAACACTTGAATTAAGATGTTTGCGAAATATTATGCCTTGTATTCAACATATATCATTTCGATAAAAATATATATGGAGAATGGACTAGTGGTCACCTTATTCGTATCTTTTATTTGCCACCATAAACTCCATTCCATCTTGTAATCTTTACCAAGGTTTATGATCCTCCGAAATTGTATCCCGGGTATTGATTGATCCGGGATTTTTCCTATCGTTCTGTGATAATCGACTCAATTTTACCCATCTTTAGGCTTCCTTGATACCTTCCAACTAGAGGTTGTTGGAGGTAATATAAAGCATCACAAATAAAAATATTATCATTTTGAGTGATTTGAATACATTGGGGATTCGTTGAACTGTACTTGGCCTTTTTCCACCCACCAACAACTACTGACAATTCTATCTGGTTGGAAAGACATTCTCTTCTTGGCTCAACCCTGAGACTTCTACTTTTGTTGAAGAATGGTTTATATTTCTAATTATAAATATAATTAATATTATGTAAACTAATTATATAAATATAAATTAAATTTGCAAATATAAATAATATAATTTGCTAATATATATATATATATATATAAACAATTTTTAGTTTCACATGACTATTAAAATACAATAATTACAAATTTTTTTTTGAATGAATCAAAGATATATTAAAAAATAAAAAAGTGATCGATCACAAGTGACAGGTAGCCAAAGAAAGAAGACGAAAATCAAGTCCAAATGAAAAAATCGAACTGGTCACAAGTGACCGGATGGTTGAATGGTTGGGGCCTCGTTAAAACCTCCCAAGGTAAAACTCACCCTTGTCGGAAAAACCCTTGGCAAGAAAAAGAGTAACCCCATAAAAGGAGCGTCAAAAGATATAAAAAGAAGGACCAGGACGCATTATCTAACAAATCTAAAAGTAGATTGACCAACATAGTCTTCCGTGATAAAAGGCACAATATCCTCGGGAGGAACGCCCGCCGATTGTGACTTCTTGCTTCAAAGATCGCCACTCGATTGCCTTCACGATAGATATGAGAAACCACCAAATCCATATGTGAAAGCAAATGAAGAGTATATCGCCATTTGCTCGAGATGGCGCCAGGGGACAACAGAGGATCTCTTTTGAAGCAAGTCCACTACATAAACGGAATCTGACTCGAGCCAAAGGTGAGTCTAGCCCTTAGCGAATGCATAATGAGTGGCACACATTGCCACCACCAACTCGGCCTCAAAAGCATACCCAACACCACACCGCTCCACAAAGCAACCCCAAAAGAAGCCTCTGTAATTCCGGAAGACCCTGAAAGCCGTAAGTCTTCCCGATGCACTACCATCCGTATTCACCTTGATCCAACCCGGAAGGGATTTTTGCCAATTTACCGCACAATCTTTGGTGCTTGTCGTGGCCGACCAGGAACTCAAGTCTCCTCGGGATGAAAAGGTTCTTTGATCATTATCCATGCAACTCGATCTAAAGATGAAGATTCAACAATGAAAACCGAAGTTGGATAATAGTCGGCGTCCACCATCCCGAGTTTATTGTTAAAATCCATATCATTCTGGATATGCCAAATAAGCCAGATGCAAGATAAAGTGCGGCTAGCTTCGCCATAAAAAAGCAACCCGCTTTCGTTGAAACGAAAAGTCATTAAGCGCACCAGGAATTCATTAAAACTATGATCCATAAAAAGATGAACATCCAATAAACCAAAAATCTAGCGCCAAAGAGCCCCTGCAAAGACACAAGAGACAAACAAGTAATCAACAGATTCAAAGATAAGTACAACAAAGACCACAGATCGAGGGGCCTATGAAACCCCTAGGGCGCAACAAATCTAAAAGCGCAAACGATTGTGGATAGCTCGCCACACCATAATCGAATTGCATTCTCGGAATGTGTAGGGACCAAATCCATGAACCCCAATGGACCATAGGAGATATAGGATGAATATGTGAATACGACGTTTAGAAGTCATATTCCCATCATCGAGTGCATCGGACCAGCGTTTCCTTGAAGAGGGGGCGATAGGGAACGAACAATATCCGGAAATATCCAAATAAGCCTCAACAAACAAGAAAGTGAAATGCAGGACTCATTGTAGAAGTACTCGTAAATGCGTTTCCCAAAGAGATATGTGTACTCTGCGGGATACCAATTCTATCGGCAATGCAAAGAGCCCAACCAGTTGTCAATCCAAAATAATACCTCGAGAATTAGTCCCACGGATCGGTATGACTCTTTTAAACAATCCTCGATGCAAGGTCTAATCCCAACCCAAATCAAAGAAGGAAGAAATGATCATCGAATAGAGCCGTCCAAAGTCAAATAACATTTTTTCGAGAATCGAAAAACCACGGAATCGATGTCATAACTTTCCAACCCGGTTTCATCAGAAAAGCACTAGTAGCCACAATAATTGAGCGAACTCCAAGGCCACCTTCTGCCCGAGGCATACAACATCGAGCCCAATTGACCACCACCGAGCCTTTGGAGTTTACATCACCAGTCCAAATAAAGTTACGCATGGCTTTCTCCATTTGCTTAAGCAAGGATCTCGCCAATTGTAAATCATCATCGTATGCACAAAGGAACTAGTAATTTGAGAATTAACCAAGCGGACTCTTCCAAAGAAGAGATAGTGTCGTCCCTTTCCATCTTGAAATTTGAGAATAATCTTGTCAAAAACATGATGCAAGACCGCGACCTTTGGAGTACCTTTAAATATGGGGGCTCCTAAATAAACCGTAGGAAAGGCCCCTAATTGAATACCCATAATATTCTGGATACGATCACGCACATGATTAGAAACCCGGGTGCCGAAGAAAACTTTTACCTTACGAGGACGGAAAGCTTGACCGAAATAGTAGCATACACGGTGAGGATGTGAAGAAGAATACGAGTGTTAGCCGAAAAAGCCCCACACATAATAACAATGTCATCCCGTGTACGTAATCGAGAAAGAAAATTAATATTTCTAGGCAAAATAAACGGCCCTAGCTGATTCGAATCACCGTTGCCTCAATAAATTTGCTCGAACTTCCTCCGCAATGCAAAAAGTAAAGAAGACTAGGGATCGCCCTATCTAACCCCTCTAAAACATGAAAAGTAGCCCCAAGGCGAACCATTTAATAAGATCGAAATCCTGGCCGACAAAGAATAACCTCTATCTAGTGAATGAAGATCTTAGAGAAGCCAAACCGATCGAGAACATGATTGTAAAACCCCAATTCAAAGTATCAAACGCCTTGCAGATATCAATTTTCAAGATCATGTTATTGTTAAGTGGACCATGCGAGAATATTGAAGCCTTCGAAACCAGGAGCAATACAATCGTGAATCATGCGCAGGAATAAAACCAAAGTGCGTAGGAGACAAATAGTGAGAAATGAACGATCCGACCGAGTTGCCAAAATCTTGGCAATTACCTTGAAAAGGAAATTACTCATAACGATCGATCGAAAATTGTCAATAGTATTCGCATCTTTAGTTTGAAATGAGAGCCATAAAACTAGCATTCAACCCGAGAAAGGAGGGTCGAACTAGTGAAGAAAAAATGGACAGCGGCAATAACCTATCTTTGAGATAATGTCCAGAAATGGCGATAAAATATCGATAAAACCATCGGGGCGGAGAACTATCCGAACCAAGATCAAAAAATTGCCTCATGAATCTCGAATCCAAAGGAATAGCGGTAAAAGAGCATTATCGATCGCCACCACCTTCGGAGACATGACTTGATCAACCATTGAAATGTCCGAAATGGAACCCCGAATCCGAAAAAAGCTCCTAGTAAAAAGAGGTAATGTGATTCCCAAGAACAACTGGATCATCCGAAAAGTTACCATCAATCATCAAACCCCGAATCCCCGACGACTCTACCTAATCTTACAACGACGATGAAAAAATATTGTATTACGATCCCCATCTTTATGATAGGCCGCACGAGCTTTAGCCGCTTAAGGAATTTGATTGCAATAACGGCGTTTTGGATAGAGCGCTTTAGGCTTCAAAATCCATTCACGACAGGCACAGAGTAACCCGAGTCTCAATATCCGCCTGAATCGATGAACTTTCTCCATCGACTATTACGACATTGGTGGTATTTAGGCTTGAAATGAACCAACTCGCACGTGAGCTAGTCGTGAGCTCGACTCAATAAAAGAATAAATCAACCAAGCTCACGTTTAGCGATATTTGGCTCGTTAATGAACTCATGAGCAGAGTTATTCATAAACTCATATAACTTAAACTAATAGTTTGGCTTTAATTTAACTTGTATACGTTTACTTATGGTAAATATAAAAATATTAAAATTAACTTAATCTACTAATTACATGATTTTATTGTGTGTGTCTATATATATATATATAGAGAGAGAGAGAGATAGATGTTAAGCGGGCTAGCCACTAGCAAAGCTTAGGGCTAAACGGGTTTTGTGTTAAATGAGTCACTTTCTAACAGGATGGCATATTATGGACCAAATCCTAACTCTATGGGGCTTCAGGCTAAATGAGCCACTATTGGGTTGTACGCCAAAAATAATTCATATTTAAATCTAAAATTTTAAATTAAAACATGCCTATCAATAACATTCAAACTAAATATACAAAACTAAATGATCAATAATAATAAAAAGCATACATAGTTTGTAGTTGAATTAAGCATACAATATCTTACAGTTCATACACTCAAATTTAAACTTCATAAATAATTTTATACAAATAAGACACAAGTATACTACTAAGTAACTACTAATCAAGTATAATCCGCAATCAATTCTGATCTTTTCTTGGATAAAGTATTATCTTCCATTTTTTCTTCATCAAAAATGTATAAAATGGCAAAAAATATTGTTAGTAATAAGTTTGTTTTTATGTATATATTATTGAAATCAAATTGTAAAAGAAAAACTATAAAAGTATTACAGGGCATTTTGTAGAATTATAATGAGTAAATAAAGAATAAAAAGCTCTTAAAAACATCACATCATACAAACTAAAATCATTATGTGAATTTGAAAAACATTACTAGTAAAAGTTAATATAAAATAAATAAAATATCATACTTATATTAATATATATATATATATATATATATATATAAAACAAGAGCGGCCTAACAGGCTTAGCACAATGAACTGAGGGCTAAACAATTTGGCCAAAAAGCCCGAATTTAAATTGGCCAAATCCTCTTTTTCTCGATTTAAATGGCCCAAGCCGGCGGGCTCCGATCCTTTTAACATCTCTCTATATATAGGGTTCTATGAACATTCCTAGAAAATATACATTAATGACGCCCCTGAACTTGCCAATGTATGTAACACTCACCTCATGAATAAAATTAGAATTTGATGTTATGCAAGATACCCTTAAAAATGAATCTTTATATTTTTTTAATATTTAGAATGGAAAATACAGTAGCGACCGTTCAAAATGCACAAAATACATAATCTTCCCTAATCAATAACCAATATTTTTAATGAAACAAGTATAACCCAATTAGTTCAATTAATACTTTAGGAGCAATTATTATAAAAAATTAAATGTTATTAAAAGAAAATTTGTATTATTTATTTCTTACTAAAATATCACATATACCATTATATATTGGGATATTAATTATCAATACAAAAATGAAAAATATGTATATATGTCGAGTATACTAAAATAATTTAATCATAGTCATATATCTAAAAGAGTTAAAAAAACTGAAAATTCTTATTTTACATTGAATTGATATAGTCAAATAATTTCCATACTAAATATTAAAGGTAATTTTGCGCTAAATGTGCTAAATGACAAAATGATATAAAGTTTTTACGCATTATTATTATAAATTAAAAAACATGAAATTGAAAAGGAAAACACACACGGGATTATCACAATTAAGAAGTAGAAATATACTCTTCATATAAAGGTGCGAACTGTACCCATTCATGAAGTACCCTATGTATCCCCTTTTGACATTAGAAGGTCCTAACGCTAACCACTTGTTAGGAAATTTATTTGGTAGATTTTGATGATACTATGTAAAATTTAAACTAGGAAGTTGGCACCCCATTTTCCTTGTAATTTGTATTGTAATAGATAAATTTGGAAAAGGTGAGTCAAGTCGGCTATGCAAGGAATACAAGAAGTCAATCATGGATTTGGATTGAAGACTCGTTGTGTGTCGGTGAGTATGGCCAAGAAGAAAGTCAAGGACTCGATGAAGGAGTGTCGGTGAGGTACAAGCGTAAGAAGTGTCGGTCAAGTTAGCTCAAGAAGCCAAGTTTCAAAGTTGAAGTGATAGTTGAGTCATCCAATGATTGGAAGTCGACTCAAGTCAGTCACTGGGGTAAAGACATGAGTCTAGTCAAGACAACCGACTTAGATCCGTTGATTAAAGTCAAGAATGTTACTCGAGAATAGTAACATGTCAAAGCTGTCAGTGTAAAGTGTTAGTCCTGAATTATGCAAAAGGAATAAACTAATGGGAAGCACCGACCGTGTGTCGAGAAAAATACGCAATCTTTGCAAGACATTTAATACGAGGAAATATCAACATCAAGGATCGGCAGACAAGACAAGCCAACGAATATAAGTGACTTTTGAAATTAGCCTATCTCTTCAACGGTCAAAATTTCAAAAGTGCACTATAAAAGGGTGAGGAATTTATTGAGAAGAGGTAACCTTAATAACCTAAACCATGAACAAGCAAGCAATATTCAAGCATTTAACCTGCAATATTCTCAAGTACATTCGAGAAAATCCTCAAGCCGAAACTCGAAGGAAATCTATCCAACACAAGTTGTGAAGGAAAGACAACTTCAAATCTGTTGAAGAGGAAACTTTTGAAGAATCTAAAGGGGTCTACTTTCCAAGGAGGATTGTTGGAAGGTTCAAGGTCAAACCATTATCAAGTTTGTTGGAGGGCTACATGATCAAATCCAAGAACTTGAAAAGTGAGTCAAGTAGCAAAGCAATTTGCTCTGTAAAGAAGTCGAGTCGCAAGAGAAGCTATTTGTGTGTGATCGGCGTTGTCTCAGATTGTTCACCACTTTGTAAACTAATCACATTACTTAGTGGATTCCTCAAGGAGTTGGAGAAGAGAGGATTAGAAGAATTACCCCATCTTGAACCTCTATAAAAATATTTGTGTCATTTACTTTCAACAAATTTACTTTCTTGCATACTTACATCATATCTCTTTGTTAGAATCATATTTTCTATCCAAGCGATTAATAACCAAGTGCTAAAAATCAAGTGTTAAAACAAGCTTAAAACAAATCAAGGGTGTTAAGTCTTTTGATAAAACCAAACCAGCCAAGTTAAGTTTAGGTTAAACAACCGAGTTATTCTATCAACAAACTCTACCGGTGCATTGAGTGGCTAACTTAGTGAATAATCAACTCAACTTAGTTGTCCCTCAAAGACACAACTGTTTGAGTCAACTCATTGTAATTTTAAAAGGACTAAAATCGAATATTTGGTAAGGTTTATTCAACCTTCCCCCTTCTAAACCTTACTCACACGCTTGGGACCTACAAGTGGTATCGGAGCGGTTGGTTCATTGAGCCTTCATCTTTAGATCTGGAATAGATCTCTATCTTTTCAAAGAGTTTTAAACACTTGTATTTTCAAAATCATTCATTATAAGCAAAGTTATAATCGACACGCATTCCCATGTTCACTATTGAAGAATTTGATGATTGGAAAATTCGTATGCAGGCTCATCTATCTCGCATTAAGAGCGATTTGCAATCAAGGAGAAGAAGTTCTTTCTTTGAAGAAAGACCAGCCATGGTTGAAAAACCAAGGATTGAGTGGACAAATGAAAATAGGAAGAGACACAACTTGGACAATGTGGCCAAGGACATACTCTACAAGACATTGGACAAAGCAATGTTCAATAAAGTCAAATCTTGCAAACCGTCAAAAGAAATGGAATAAACTAACTTTTGGGTTGTGAAGGATCGAGAACAAATTAATGAAAATAAATTGTCTGTTCTTTGTTCAAAAATTTGAAAATTTCAAAATGCTTGCGGTGAAACCATGGATCAACTGGATGCAGTTGATGAAATCACAAATGAGCTTTCGGCTCTTGGAAAAGAATATACATAAAAGAAAATGTGTATGAAGATCTTAAGAAACCTCCCGGTGAATGGGAAATGAAGACTATGGCCCACGAGACAAGTTCTTCAATAAGAACTATAAAAGAAACAAGGGTGAAACCTCCGGGAGACATTCACTCCGTTCGGTGGAGGAAAATGATGAAATACTTTGAACACATAAAATCCTCACACACAATTCTAAATGAGGAAAATAGCCGACTTAAAAGCCAAAACTCACGGTGACTAAAGAGCCGAGTACTCGAGTCACATAGGCCGATGAGAACACTAAGTTGAAGGTGAGAATGCCAAGATCATAGCAGATTTATTTGCTATAGAAAAGAGGAAAAAGATCTCAAAAATGTGATTGCCTCATTTACAAAGGCATCTAAATCATTGGATGATCTCATCATGAGCCAAAAAGAATGTGGAGATAAGACAGGCATAGGATTTAACTCCTTTTTGAACAATCAAACTCGAGAGTGATTTTGGAAAAAGGATCTTCAAGTAATGAAGCATCTCAAAAATCCAAAACACCAAATGCTACACCCACATTCACTCCAAAGCAAAATCACAAACAAATTGGCCTTGGATACAAAGGGAAAGGAAAACAACCGATTGAGTATCCGAGAGGGCGGTGAGAAAAAAAAAATCCGGTAGAGTTCCTCAAAGCAAACTCCAAATAGAATATACTATGTGAAAAGCAAACAAAGCTACCAAAAACCCCGGAAGTTTCATCGAGAAACGCACATGATGGGAATGATAGAAACTATCCTAACTATCTTTGATTGGAATAATGTGAAACATCGGCAAAGACCAATGGAATACACGCTAGATGGCAAAGATCTAAAACTCAAGCAAAGGTCATTCCAAAGGCAAAAGAGCTATTATCGCACACATATGCACCCAAGCACTACACTCAGAATTTTCACAACTATCCTAAGAAAGAAATTGCTAATACACACACGGGCATACGGACAAAAGAGACAAGCTGTATGCACCTAAAACACCAAGCAATTCGCTAATGTGCACTATGATTATGGCAATCTCTTAGAGTCACGTCCTTTGGCTATAGGTTGGTTGGATCATCTTATAACACTAACCCCTCGAGGACCCAGGCAAGTATGGGTACATAAAAGCGATTTCCTTGATTGCGGGTTCAAGGCAGTGAAAGTACCAAGGAACCTGGTACATAGATAGTGGTTGTTCCAAACATATGATAGGAAACAAGAAAAACCTGGCAAGATTTAAGGAGATTAGAGGTGCAAAAGTCATATTTGGAGGAAATGGAGCTCGGGGAAATCAAAAGGCACATGATCTATCAAGAAGAATGGATTGGAAATCACAAATGTTCCTTATGTTGAAGGCCTCAACTTCAACTTGTTAAGCATCGATCAACTCGTGATAAAGGCTACAATGTTGGATCAATATGGGAGTGTGCGGATCAAAGATGATGAATCAATTGAAATAGTCTTTGCAAGGATCAAGGAGAAAAAAACATGTATGTGGTAGATTGGTGTACTTCTACACCAAGTACTTGTCTACTAGCAAATTGCACAAGCGAATCAAGTTGGTTGTGGTACAAGAAGTCGAGTCATCGAATTTCAAGACAATCAACAAGCTTGCAAGGAGTCATCTTGTAGAAGGATTGCGGACTCGGTGTACAAGAAAAAGAGAGTGTATGTGATGCATGCCAGATGGGAAAGCAAATAAAATCTTCATTCAAGGATAAGCCAAGTCCTTTTTCGACAAGGATATTACATATGTTGCATATGGATTTATTTGGTCCAATTGAGTCAGCCAGCATAAGTGGAAAGAAATACACCTTGGTATTGGTAGATGACTATTCAAGATATACATGGACAATCATCATGTGCAAAAAGAAGGAAACCTTGCGAAGTTACCTCGGTGATGAAAGGAGTTCAAAATGAAAAGAGCCAAACCATTATAAAGATAAGATATGATAGAGGAACTGAGTTTGTCAATGGGATAATAACTCAGTATTGTGTTGAAAATGGAATTGCTCATGAGTTATCAGCTGCAAGAACTCCACAACAGAATGGAGTAGCTGAAAGAAGGAAGAACTCTCAAGGAAGTTGCAAGAACCATGTTAGTCAAGAATTTGGATTGCCTAAGAGATTTTGGGTTGAAGCCATTAACACAAAGCATGCTATACTCAAAATAGATGCATGATCACGGCAATTGACCAAGACTCCTGTGAGATTTAGACGGGGAGAAAGCCAAATGTTGGATATTTCGAGGATATTTGGATGTAAATGTTTCGTCCATAACAATGGCAAAGATAATTTGAAGGCTTTTGATGCTAAAGCTTATGAAGGTATCTTTTTGGGATACTCAGCTGAGAGCAAAGCCTATAGAGTGCTGAATAAGAGGACTATGGTCACGAGAAGAGTCTATCCATGTGGTTTTTAATGAACCTAATGTAAATGGAGAAGACATTGAAGAGTTAGGCTGACAAAATTTGAATCAACCAACTATACGAAGAGTCCTTATGTTGAAGTCAAGTAAGAGCAAGCAACCTGAGGATGAAGATGAGATATTTGAATCTCAAAGACAACTGGAAAGCCTGCGGTGAATGAAGATGAAAGAGTTGTTCAAGACAACTTAGCTGCGAGATGGTGAATCCGGTGACTTACTCAACTCTTTGTGAGATGGTGAGAGACCATCCACCGAGTTAGTTATTGGAGATGTTAGAGATGGCATAAGAACCAGATCGAGCACAAACATGAAGCAATGTTCACTTGTTTTATTTCCTAAATAAAGCCTAAAGATGTGTCTCAAGCATTGGGCTGACACACATTGGATTCAAGCTATGCAAGAAGAGTTGAATCGAGTTTGAAAGAAACAAAGAATGGGAATTGGTGCAGAGGCCAACCCATCAAAATGTAATTGGCACTAAATGGGTTTTTAGAAACAAGATGAATGAAGAAGGATCTGTTGTAAGAAACAAAGCCAGATTGGTAGCCAAAGGGTATTGCCAAGAGGAGGGTATAGATTTTGATGAAACCTTTGCTCTGTTGCAAGATTGGAAGCAATAAGGATGTTTCTTGCTTATCTTTTGCACATAAGAACTTCCTTTGTGTATCAAATGGATGTGAAGAGTGCTTTTCTAAATGGTATTAGAGGAAGAAGTCTATGTTGAACAACCTCCAGGTTTTGAGCGAGAAAACTATTGGAGACAAAGTCTATAAGCTCAAGAAAGCATTATATGGATTGAAACAAGCACCAAGAGCATGGTATGATACATTGTCTCAATTTCTAAGCGACAATGGATTCACCAAAGGCAAAGTTAATGAGAACACTCTTGAGAATTCAAGATGGAGAGAGTATCTTTTGCTTGTTCAAATATATGTGGATGACATCATCTTTGGATCCACAAACAAAGAGCTGTGTGATAAGTTATCAAACCTCGTACAAAGCAAATTTGAGACGAGCATGATGCGAGAGCCGACTTTTTCCTAGGACTTCAAGTTAAGCAATTGAAGGATGGAACCTTCATAAGTCGAGACAAAATACACTAGAGATTTGATGAAGAAATTTGGTATGGAAGAGAAGTCTTCGTAAAAATTCTATGAAGACATCGATCAAGATGGACATGGATGCGAGATGGCAAAGTGTAGATCAAACCGGATATAGAGCTCTCATTGGATCATTGCTCTATCTAACGGCCGGCGAGCGGACATCACCTTTGCGGTAGGTGTATGTGCAAGATTTCAATCTGCACCAAAGGAGAGCCACATGATTGCAGCTAAGAGAATCTAAGGTATTTGAAGGGATGCAGGAAGTTGGCTTATGGTATCCAAAGGAAGGTGGATTCAAGCTAATTGGTTACTCAGAGTCAGACTATGCTGGATGTAGAGTTGACAGGAAGAGTACTTCAGGTACATGTCAAATGCTTTGAAATAGATTGGTTTCTTGGTTCAGTAAGAAACAAAACTCAATAGCAACATCCACAATTGAAGCAGAGTACATAGTTGCTGGCAACTGTTGTGCCCAAGTCTTATGGATGAGACAACAACTGAGAGACTATGAGATTGAGGAAAAAGAGATTCCAATTATTTGTGATAACACTAGTGCTATTGCAATCACTCAAAATCTTGTGTTGCATTCAAGAACAAAGCACATTGATGTTAGATATCATTTTATAAGGGATCATGTTGAAAAGAAAGACATCACTTTGGAATACATCTCAACTAATAAGCAGTTAGTTGATATATTCACAAAGCCTCTATGTGAATCAAGGTTTGAAGAACTCAAAAATGAGTTAGGGTTAATTGAGCTGAGTTAGTTTACTCAGAAGACTCAATCAGCAGGGAAAGAAGATGAGAAATCAAAACAGAGCAAGTTTCACACTTCAACCAAGTGAAATAGGCTTATCGGGAAGTCAACTGTATCAAGTTAGCTGATAGCTGAGTTACATCATGTGAAGAGAGAAGAAGAGTTAAGTCACTTTGAATATAAGATGAATCATTTATGAGCTAAGTGACAAAAATGCAGTCGTTTTTAAATGAGCGGGAATGTTTTTAAGGATGAGCGTCGGTAATAATAATGTAGTCATAAAAAATTTGCACTGATAAGCCATATGATTGGATATAAATGATGTTGCATTAAATGCGAGGAATTAAATGTGGTTTTGACGTTCTAATCTGAGCCGTTGATTTTGATCAAAAATTTCAAAATCCAAAATATGTCCTTTCACGTCCCTTATATATGGAAGTTTGCATTTCTCTCACCTTACGCGAACCTGTTCATCTTCAAGCAAAGCAAAGTTTTTCTCTCGAAACCCTAAGTTCTCTCAAGCAAGTTCTTTACTTTTCATTTTCACTCTCTGAAAATGGCTCAAAATACGATTTTGTGAAACTCTCGAAGCAAATCCACTCCAGTCCTTGATGGATTTTGATGGAATGGTGAAGTAAGTCTTGATGAGACCCTGGTTCTAAAAATAGCGGAGATGTTGGAAAAGTTTGGTCTCAAAGCTTTTACGACTATGGAGTATACTCATACCTACCTTGAGGAGGTAGCTATTCCTATGTCAACACGAGAGGTGCATGACGAAGAAATCAAATCTTTTGTCCACAACAAGGACATAAAAATTAGTGCAAAAGACCTTGTTTAGCAGATCGCTTGTTGCCTTCGGAAGGCATGAAGAAAATATACGAGGTGATGTAGACTTGGCTCCTTCATAGAATAAAGTAGCCAAACCCGAGTGTCTTTGCTAATGTGGTTTTGCACGGTGACAAGAAGATTCTTTGAAGGGCGACTATCACAAACCGATGTATGTCGTCTCGAAATGTGTCGACATGAAGTTTGGCGGCTTCAATCGGTTGTCAAAGACAAAGGCGATCGTCATGGTTGCGATCATGCAAGAGAAAAAGGTCAGGCTGAGTTTGTCTACGGAGACGCGAGAATGTGATGAATAAGACCTTCAAGGAGGATGGGTCTTTTGGATGCTCACTAGGATATGGGCTTGTGATTGGCCATTTCTTTGGAAGTGAAGGGTGTTGCTCTCCGACATGGCAAGCCCTTTCACGTGAACAAGAAAATGTTTAGGGCAAATCTTTTCGGTGCCCAGGAAGAGAGCTCACGCGAAGAAGGCGATACCGGTGAGGGGAATCGGTGACCCCAAGACACGATTGCTACCCCTCCCCCAAAGAAGAAAGTTGTCCCTCGGCTAAGAAAAGAAAGCACATGCCCCTGGGCAGCCGGAGTCACCTGCCCCGGCAGCCGAGACTCCTTCCCCTGCGATGAGGCGAGAAGGAATCCCAAATCCCTTCACTGTCGTTAAGAAGAAGAGGGCCGCCAAGTCGAGGAAGACATCTCCATCCAAGAAGAATGCCTAAGCCCCAGCTGGCGATGAATCTCTCTGAATCGAACCGGAATTCCCTACGGTTCGCCCAAGAAAGAGAAGGGTGGGCATTCGACCTTGAGAAAACATTTGTGTCGCCCACTCAACTCGGAGAAGAAGCCGAGGCTGCGGTAATCTAGAAGAGCATTCTCCATAAGTCATTGATGAAAGCGCTAAGTCTGCGATGGTGATCGAGATATCGGCCGAAGACCCGGTTGTGCGAATGCGGTGAGGAAGATGAAGCATTTGAGACAACTAAGCTCTTGTTGAAAAGGTTGTCTCTCCTCCTACAATGAGCGTTGTTGAATCCGAGGAAGAGCAAAGTCTCTTCCCTCTAATTCGTAAACCGGAGGAGAAGGAGAAGAGGCGATGTTGATGACATAATCATGTACTCCCTAGTTTATCCACACATCCGGCGGCGTCTACGAGAATGGAGAGCATGGAAGCTGGATCACTCATGGGTGCAATTCACTCACCCCGAGTTCATAGAAGAAGAAAAAAGAGTTGCTACGATTTCTTGGTGTTGCAACTGTCCAAGCCGAGGCCCTTGCGAAGATAAGCGCATGGATATCCTTCGCATCATAAAAGCGGATGAAAAGGATAAAGTTGAGGAGCGAGCCCGAGCATTGGAAAAATAAATAATATGCGAATTTCTGAGCTCTCTAGATCACACTCACACGCATTTTGATGTGCTCTCGAGAAAGTGATGAGGATCCCCTTTTGTAGCCAGAAGTCGGATATGCGGCCAGGCTATGAGGGAATCGAGCAATGCATGAGCGACAAATGTTTGAAGGCCTAGGAGAGTCCTCACAATCTCTTACGCAAATTGATCTTCTTCCATCATCTCCTATGGTCAATTGGGGTTCATGGATTTGGTCTCCTTATATTCTCGAAATAGCATTAGATTGTGGCTTGGCGTACTATTCACAATTGTGCGGAGGTCCTGGATTTGTTGCGGAATTAGGGTTTTATCGGCCCCTCTATCTCGTGGTCTTTGTTATGCTCATGTTGAATCCAACGATCACTTATTTGTCTCTTGTGTCATTGCAAGCGCTCTTTGGCGTTAGATTTTTAGTACCTTTGATGTTCACTTTCATCTTGCTCACAGTTTCAATGAATTATTGGTGCACTTGATGTCTTTCGATTAATGAGCATGTCTTTTTTATGGCGAGCAACAACATTATCTTGCATCGGCTTATTTGGCATATTCGGAGCGATTTGGCTTTCAACGATAAGACTGCATGGTGGACATTTGCTATTGTCGGCTTTGAGTTCTCATTGTTGAATCTTCATCTTTAGATCGGGGTTGCATTGATAATGATCAACGGGATCTTTTCATCCTTCGGAGACTTCACGTTCCTAGCCAGCCAAGGAAAGCTCGAATATTGTGCGGGGTTGATTGGCATAAACCACTTCACGAGATGGATAAAGGTGAATATGGATGGCGCTTTGAGAGCGCTGGAAGTCTTACGACGTCTAGGGTCTTCGAATTCCAGAGGCTTCTTGGGGTTGCTTTGTGGATCGTTGTGGTGCGGGTTATGCATTTGAGGCGAGTTGATGGCGCGATGTTGGCAATTCACTATGCATTTGTTAAAGGCTAGACCCATAAACGTTCTTCTCTTGTCATCCTGGCGACATTTGAGTAAATGGTGGTATACTCTTCACTTGATTTCTCGGATGGATTTGGTGGTTTCACATATTTATCGTTAAGGCAATCGTGTGGCGAGACTTTACGAGCAAGAAATCGCAACCGAGACTTGGTGGAGCATCCCCTAGAGGATATTGTGTCCCTTCTCACGGAGGATTATGTTGGTGGTCGACTTACAAATTCGTTAGATAATACGTCATTGTGTTTCTTGTTTTATATTTATGGGCGTTTATTTATATGAGGGGTACTATTTTTCCTACCAGGGGTTTTTCACGAGGGTGAGTTTAAACATGGGAGGTTTTAACGAGGCCCCAAACATTTAGCTACAGTGGTTTGTGATCAATATGCTTTTCTTCTTGGTATTCATTTTGACTTTTTCTCCTTTCGCTACCTAGTCGACTTGTGATCAAGACTACTTTTTTATTTTTAATATATTTTCGGTTTATTCAAAAAAATCACTCTTGCTGCGAATATTGATTGGTGTATTAGGTAAGATGCCTACGCTTGCGGTCTTTGGAAAATCATCTTATGATCACATAGTGTTGTGAAAATAAACCTTCTTATCTCGTTTTCTTGAGTAAATCACTTTAATGTCTGTAGAAAATTATTTCCTAACAAAACATCTGCTAATATATCATGAAAAAAAAAAAAATTTGGCGTTTTTCTTATACCATGGCGTACCTCTTCTACACCTCCGATCATGATTTACGCTAGTTTAATTCCTCAATTAAGGATAAGAATCCCTTTAGAGAAATTTCTTCCCAATAGTGATAAATCCTCTCCGATTTCTTTTAGGAAAACCTCCGACTTTGCAATACACATTCTAACACTTGAATTAAGATAGGTGCGAAATATTATGCCTTGTATTCAACATATATCATTTCGATAAAAATATATATGGAGAATGGACTAGTGGTCACCTTATTCTCGTATCTTTTATTTGCCACCATAAACTCCATTCCATCTTGTAATCTTTACCAAGGTTTATGATCCTCAAGAAATTGTGTCCCGGGTATTGATTGATGCGGGATTTTTCCTATTGTTCTGTGATAATTGACTCAATTTTACACATCTTTAGGCTTCCTTGATACCTTCCAACTAGAGGTTGTTGGAGGTAATATAAAGCATCACAAACAAAAATATTATCATTTTGAGTGATTTGAATACATTGGGGATTCGTTGAACTGTACTTGGCCTTTTTCCACCCACCAACAACTACTGACAATTCTATCTGGTTGGAAAGACATTCTCTTCTTGGCTCAACCCTGAGACTTCTACTTTTGTTGAAGAATGGTTTATATTTCTAATTATAAATATAATTAATATTATGTAAACTAATTATATAAATATAAATTAAATTTGCAAATATAAATAATATAATTTGCTAATATATATATATATATATAAACAATATTTAGTTTCACATGACTATTAAAATACAATAATTACAAATTTTTTTAATGAATCAAAGATATATTAAAAAAAAAAAAGTGATCGATCACAAGTGACAGGTAGCCAAAGAAAGAAGAGCGAAAATCAAGTCCAAATGAAAATCGAATCTGGTCACAAGCTGACCAGATGGTTGAATGGTTGGGGCCTCGTTAAAACCTCCCAAGGTAAACCCCACCCTTGTCGGAAAAACCCTTGGCAGGAAAAAGAGTACCCCCCATAAAAGGAGTGTCCAAAGATATAAAAAGAAGGACCATGACGCATTATCTAACAAATCTATAAGTAGATTGACCAACATAGTCTTCCGTGATAAAAGGCACAATATCCTCGAGGAACGCCCCCGATTGTGACTTCTTGCTCGAAGATCCGCCACTCGATTGCCTTCACGATAGATATGAGAAACCACCAAATCCATATGTGAAAGCAAATGAAGAGTATATCGCCATTTGCTCGGATGGCGCCGAGGGACAATAGAGGATCTCTTGTGAAGCAAGTCCACTACATAAATGGAATCGACTCGAGCCAAAGGTGAGTCCAGCCCTTAGCGAATGCATAATGAGTGACACACATTGCCACCACCAACTCGGCCTCAAAAGCATACCCAACACCACAGCGCTCCACAAAGCAACCCCGAAAGAAGCCTATGTAATTAGGAAGACCCTGAAAGCCGTAAGTCTTCCCGATGCCCCGATGCACTACCATCCGTATTCACCTTGATCCAACCCGGAAGGGATTTTTGCCAATTTACCCGCACAATCTTGGAGCTTGTCGTGGCAGACCAGGAACTCGAAGTCTCCTCAGGATGAAAAGGTTCTTTGATCATTATCCATGCAACTCGATCTAAACATGAAGATTCAACAATGAAAACCGAAGTTGGATAATAGTCGCGTCCACCATCCGAGTTTATTGTTAAAATCCATATCATTCCGGATATGCCAAATAAGCCGGATGCAAGATAAAGTCGCAGCTCGCCATAAAAAAACAACCTGCTCGCTGAAACGGAAAGTCATTAAGCACACCAGGAATTCATTAAAACTATGATCCATAAACAGATGAACATCCAATAACCCAAAAATCTAGCGCCAAAGAGCCCCCGCAAAGACACAAGAGACAAACAAGTAATCACAGATTCAAAGATAAGTACAACAAAGACCACAGGTCGAGGGGCCTATGAAACCCTAGGGCGCAACAAATCTAAAAGCGCAAACGATTGTGGATAGCTCGCCACACCATAATCGAATGGCATTGGAATGTGTAGGGACCAAATCCATGAACCCCAATGGACCATAGGAGATATAGGATGAATATGTGAATACGACGTTTAGAAGTCATATTCCCATCATCGAGTGCATCCGGACCAGCGTTTCCTTGAAGAGGGGCGATAGGGAAGCGAACAATATCCCGGAAATATCCAAATAAGCCTCAACAAACAAGAAAGTGAAATGCCAGGACTCATTGTAGAAGTACTCGGAAATGCGTTTCCCAAAGAGATATGTGTACTCTGCGGGATACCAATTCTATCGGCAATGCAAAGAGCCCAACCGATTGTCAATCCAAAATAATACCTCGAGAATTAGTCCCACGGATCCAGTATGACTCTTTTAAACAATCCTCGATGCAAGGTCTAATCCCAACCCAAATCGAAGAAGGAAGAAATGATCATCGAATAGAGTCGTCCAAGTCAAATAACATTTTCTCGAGAATCGAAAAACCACGAATCGATGTCATAACTTTCCAACCCGGTTTCATCGAGAAAAGCACTAGTAGCCACAATAATCGAGCGAACTCCAAGGCCACCTTACGCGAGTCATACAACATCGAGCCCAATTGACCACCACCGAGCCTTTGGAGTTTACATCACCGATCCCAAATAAAGTTACGCATGGCTTTCTCCATTTGCTTAAGCAAAGATCTCGCCAATTGTAAATCATCATCGTATGCACAAAGGAACTAGTAATCGAAATTAACCAAGCGGACTCTTCCAAAGAAGAGATATTGTCGTCCCTTTCCATCTTGAAATTTGAGAATAATCTTGTCAAAAACATGATGCAAGACCGCGACCTTTGGAGTACCTTTAAATATGGGGCTCCTAAATAAACCGTAGGAAAGGCCCCTAATGAATACCCATAATATTCGGATACGATCACGCACATGATTAGAAACCCGGTGCCGAAGAAAACTTTTAACTTACGAGGACGGAAGGCTTGGCCCGAAATAGAAGCATACAAGTGAGGATGTGAAGAAGAATACGAGTGTTAGCCGAAAAAGCCCCACACATAATAACAATGTCATCCACGTGATTAATCAAGTAAGAAAATTAATATTTCTAGGCAAAATAAACGGCCCTAGCTGATTCTCAATCACCGTTGCCTCAATAAATTTGCTCGAACTTCCTCCGCAATGCAAAAAAGTAAAGGAGACTAGGGATCACCCTATCTAACCCCTCTAAAACACGAAAAGTAGCCCACAAAGCGAACCATTTAATAAGATCGAAATCCTGGCCGACAAAGAATAACCTCTATCTCTTGAATGAAGATCGTGGAGAAGCAAACCGATGCGAGAACATGATTGAAAACCCCAATTCAATGTATCAAACGCCTTGAGATATCAATTTTCAAGATCATGTTATTGTTAAGTGGACCATGCGAGAATATTGAAGCCTTCCAAACCAGAGCAATACAATCGTGAATGCATGCTTAGGAATAAAGCCAAAGTGCGTAGGAGATAAATAGTGAGGAATGAACGATCCCGGTAAAGTTGCCAAAATCTTGGTAATTACCTTGAAAAGGAAATTACTCATAACGATCGATCGAAAATTGTCAATAGTATTCACATCTTTAGTTTGAAATGAGAGCCATAAAACCAGCATTCAACCCGAGAAAGGAGGGTCGAACTAGTGAAGAAAAAATGGACAACGGCGATAACCTATCTTTGAGATAATGTCCAGCGAAAGTGGCGATAAAATATCGATAAAACCATCGGGGCGGAGAACTATCCGAACCAAGATCAAAAATTGCCTCCCGAATCTCGAATCAAAGGAATAGCCGTTAAAAGAGCATTATCGACCGCCACCACCTTCGGAGACATGACTTGATCAACCATTGAAATGTCCGAAATGGAACCCCGAATCCGAAAAAAGCTCCTAGTAAAAAGAGGTAATGTGATTCCCAAGAACAACTGGATCATCCGAAAAGTTACCATCAATCATCAAACCCCGAATCCCCGAACGACTCTCCCTAATCTTACAACGACGATGAAAAATATTGTATTACGATCCCCATCTTTAAGATAGGCCGTCACGAAGCCGCTTAAGGAATTGATTGCAATAATGATGTTTTGGATAGAGCGCTTTGGGCTTCAAAATCTAGTTCACGACAGGCAAACAGAGTAACCCGAGTCTCAATATCCGCTGAATCGATGAACTTTCTCCATCTAACTATTACAACATTGGTGGTATTTAGGCTTGAAATGAACCAACTCGCACGTGAGCTAGTCGAGCTCGACTCAATAAAAGAATAAACCAACCAAGCTCATGCTTAGCGATATTTGGCTCGTTAATGAACTCATGAGCGAGTTGTTCATAAACTCATATAACTTAAACTAATAGTTTGGCTTTAATTTAACTTGTATACGTTTACTTATGGTAAATATAAAAATATTAAAATTAACTTAATCTACTAATTACATGATTTTATTGTGTGTGTCTATATATATATATATATATAGAGAGAGAGAGAGAGAGAGATGTTAAGCGGGCTAGCCACTAGAAAGCTTAGGGCTAAACGAGTTTTGTGTTAAATGAGTCACTTTCTAACAGGATGGCATATTGTGGACCAAATCCTAACTCTATGGGGCTTGAGGCTAAATGAGCCACTATTGGGTTGTACGCCAAAAATAATTCATATTTAAATCTAAAATTTTAAATTAAAACATGCCTATCAATAACATTCAAACTAAATATACAAAACTAAATAATCAATAATAATAAAAAGCATACATAGTTTGTAGTTGAATTAAGCATACAATATCTTACAGTTCATACACTCAAATTTAAACTTCATAAATAATTTTATACAAATAAGACACAAGTATACTACTAAGTAACTATTAATCAAATATAATCCGCAATCGATTCCGATCTTTTCTTGGATAAAGTATTATCTTCCATTTTTTCTTCATCAAAAATGTATAAAATGGCAAAAAATAATTGTTAGTAATAAGTTTGTTTTTATGTATATATTATTGAAATCAAATTGTAAAAGAAAAACTATAAAAGTATTACGACTGCATTTAGTCGTAGAATTATAATGAGTAAATAAAGAATAAAAAGCTCTTAAAAACATCACATCATACAAACTAAAATCATTATGTGAATTTGAAAAACATTACTAGTAAAAGTTAATATAAAATAAATAAAATATCATACTTATATTAATATATATATATATATATATATATATATAAAACAAGAGCGGCCTAACAGGCTAGCACAACGGGCCTGGGGCTAAACAATTTGGCCAAAAAAGCCCGAATTTAAATTGGCCAAATCCTCTTTTTCTGATTTAAATGGCCCAAGCCGGCGGGCTCCGATCCTTTTAACATCTCTCTATATATAGGGTTCTATGAACATTCCTAGAAAATATACATTAATGACGCCCCTGAACTTGCCAATGTATGTAACACTCACCTCATGAATAAAATTAGAATTTGATGTTATGCAAGATACCCTTAAAAATGAATCTTTATATTTTTTTTTAATATTTAGAACTGGAAAATACAGCCCGACCCGTTCAAAATGCACAAAATACATAATCTTCCCTAATCAATAACCAATATTTTTAATGAAACAAGTATAACCCAATTAGTTCAATTAATACTTTAGGAGAAATTATTATAAAAAAATTAAATGTTATTAAAAGAAAATTTGTATTATTTATTTCTTACTAAAATATCACATATACCATTATATATTGGGATATTAATTATCAATACAAAAATGAAAAAATATGTATATATGTCGAGTATACAAAAATAATTTAATCATAGTCATATATCTAAAAGAGTTAAAAAAAACTGAAAATTCTTATTTTACATTGAATTGATATAGTCAAATAATTTCCATACTAAATATTAAAGGTAATTTTGCGCTAAATGTGCTAAATGACAAAATGATATAAAGTTTTCTGCATTATTATTATAAATTAAAAAACATGAAATTGAAAAGGAAACACACACACAAGATTATCACAATTAAGAAGTAGAAATATACTCTTCATATAAAGGTGCGAACTGTACCCATTCATGAAGTACCCTATGTATCCCCTTTTGACATTAGAAGGTCCTAACGCTAACCACTTGTTAGGAAATTTATTTGGTAGATTTTGATGATACCATGTAAAATTTAAATTAGGAAGTTGGCACCCCATTTTTCTTGTAATTTGTATTGTAATAGATAGGGGTGGAAAAAGTGAGTCAAGTCACTATGCAAGGAATACAAGAAGTCAACTACGGATCTGAATTGAAGACTTCTTTGTGTGTCGGTGAGTATGGCCAAGAAGAAAGTCAAGGACTCGATCAAGGAGTGTCGGTGAGGTACAACCGTAAGAAGTGTCGGTCAAGTTAGCTCAAGAAGCCAAGTTTCAAAGTTGAAGTGACAGTTGAGTCATCCAACGAAGCGACTCAAGTCACCTCGGGGTAAAGAAATCTAGTCAAGACAAGCGACTTAGATCCATTGATTAAAGTCAAGAATGTTACTCAAAATAGTAACATGTCAAAGTCAGTGTAAAGTGTTAGTCCCAATTATGCAAAAGGAATAAACTAATGGGAAGCACCGCACCGTGTGTCGTAAAAATCAGTAATCTTTGCAAGACATTTAATACGAGGAAATATCAACATCAAGGATCGCAGACAAGACAAGCCAATGAATATAAGTGACTTTTGAAATTAGCCTATATCTCAACGGGCAAAATTTCAAAAATGCACTATAAAAGGCCGAGGAATTTATTGAGAAGAGGTAACCTTAATAACTGAACCACGAACAAGCAAGCAATATTCAAGCATTTAACCCTGCAATATTCTCAAGTACATTCAAGAAAATCCTTAATCCCGAAACTCGAAGGAAATCTATCCAACACAAGTTTGTGAAGGAAAGACAACTTCAAATCTGTTGAAGAGGAAACTTTTGAAGAATCAAAAGGGGTCTACTTTCCAAGGAGGATTGTTGGAAGGTTCAAGGTCAAACCAGTATCAAGTTTGTTGGAGGGCTACGTGATCAAATCCAAGAACTTGAGAAGTGAGCTGAAGTAGCAAGGCAGCTGCTCTGTAAAGAAGCTGAGTCGCAAGAGAAGCTAGCTGTGTGATCAGTTGTCTCAGACTGTTCACCACTTTGTAAACTAATCTGTTACTTAGTGGATTCCTCAAGGAGTTGGAGAAGAGAGGATTAGAAGAATTACCCCATCTTCGAACCTCTATAAAAATATTTGTGTCATTTACTTTCAACAAATTTACTTTCTTGCATACTTACATCATATCTGCTGTTAGAATCATATTTTCAATCCAACTGATTAATAACCAAGTGCTAAAAATCAAGTGTTAAAACAAGCTTAAAACAAATCAAGGGTGTTAAGTCTTCCGCTGATAAAACCAAACCAGCCAAGTTAAGTTTAGGTTAAACAACCGAGTTATTCTATCAACAGCTCTATCGGGTCTGTTGAGTGGCTAACTTAGCTGAATAATCAACTCAACTTAGCTGTCCCTCAAAGACACAACTGTTTGAGTCAACTCTGTTGTAATTTTAAAAGGACTATAATCGAATATTTGGTAAGGTTTATTCAACCTTCCCCCCTTCTAAACCTTAATCACACGCCTTGGGACCTACAAGTGGTATCGAGCGGTTGGTTCATTGAGCCTTTCACCGGTAGTCTGAACTAGATCTCTATCTTTTCAAAGAGTTTTAAACACTTGTATTTTCAAACTCATTCATTATAAGCAAATTTATAATCGACACGCATTCCCATGTTCACTATTGAAGAATTTGATGATTGGAAAATATGCACCTCATCTATCTCGCATTAAGAGCAAATTTGCAATCGAAGGAGAAGAAGATGTTCTTTGAAGAAAGACCACCATGGTTGAAAAACCAAGGACTGAGTGGACAAATGAAAATAGGAAGAGACACAACTTGGACAATGTGGCCAAGGACATACTCTACAAGACATTGGACAAAGCAATGTTCAATAAAGTCAAATCTTGCAAATCCGCAAAAGAAATCTGGAATAAACTAACTTTCAGTTGTGAAGGATCAGAACAAATTAATGAAAATAAATTGTCTGTTGCTGTTCAAAAATTTGAAAATTTCAAAATGCTTGCAGGTGAAACCATGGATCAACTAGATGCAGTTGATGAAATCACAAATGAGCTTTCGGCTCTTGGAAAAGAATATACATAAAAGAAAATGTGTATGAAGATCTTAAGAAGCCTCCCAGCTGAATGGGAAATGAAGACTATGGCCCTGAGACATTCAATGGACCTCTCAAGAACATCTAACCATGAGCTATTCTCGGACCTCAAAGCCTATGAGTTTGAGCCGAGAATAAAAGAGCAAGAGGAGGCAGTGTGCAAGACGTTTGCGATAGACAAGGATGGAAAGAGAGTTGAACCTAAGGAAGCCATAGACCAGGAGGAAATTGCAATAATGGTTAAAAGATTCAACAAGTTCTTCAATAAGAACAATAAAAGAAACAAGGGTGAAACCTCCAGGAGACATTCAAAGACCCGTCCGGTGGAGGGAAGATAGACCACTCAAGAGAGCCGAGCATCGAAGGGTTGAATATCGAGAGCCGATAATCCAAGAACAGAAAGAGGCGATCAAAGAGCGAGAACCCGTGTTGGAAGCGCAAACAACCAGGACATTTCGCAGATTGATTGTTCCTATCCACGATCAACAAATATATGAATAAAGAAGAAAGAAAAGTCTTGAGAGAGAGAAGACAGAAAAGAAGAAAGCCATGTTGGCCGCCGAGATCTTGAGACAACTAACTCTAAAGAAGGCGATTCGAGAGAGTAGTGAAGCCGACTACTCAAGTGACTACGAGGAAGAGGCTATGATCCGGCTTATGGCTAAAGAACAAGATCAACCGGATCAAGAAGATGAGGTACATTCTAACTCATCTCATTGATTCAAGTGATAGTGATTGTGATACACACACTTCATCACCCACTCGATCTTTATGATTCATTAGGCAAAATGATGAAAGACTTTGAACACATAAAATCCTCACACACAATTCTAAATGAGGAAAATAGCCGAGCTTAAAAGCAAAACTCACGGTGACTAAAAGAGTGAGTACTCCGAGTCACATAGCCGATGAGAACACTAAGTTGAAGGCCGAGAATGCCAAGATCATAAGCGATTTAGCTGTTATAGAAAAGAGGAAAAAGATCTCAAAAATGTGATTGTCTCATTTACAAAGGCATCTAAATCATTGGATGATCTCATCATGAGCCAAAAAGAATGTGGAGATAGGACGGGCATAGGATTTAACTCCTTTGTGCACAATCAAACTCGAGAGTGATTTTGGAAAAAGGATCTTAAAGTAATGAAGCATCTCAAAATCCAAAACACCAAATGCCACACCCACATTCACTCCAAAGCACAATCACAATCAAGCGGCCTTGGATACAAAGGAAAGGAAAACAACTTGAGTTGAGTATACCGAGAGGACATACGAGAAAAATCCGGCCGAGTTCCTCAAAAACTCCAAATAGAATATACTATGTGAAAAGCAAACAGAGCTACCAAAAACCCGAGGAAGTTTCATCGAGAAACACACATGATGGGAATGATAGAAACTATCCTAACTATCTTTGATTGGAATAATGTGAAACATCAAAGAAAGACCAATGGAATACAAGCCTTTAGATGGCAAAGACCTAAAACTCAAAGCAAAGGTCATTCCAAAGGCAAAAGAGCTATTATCGCACACATATGCACCCAAGAACTACACTCAGAATTTTCACAACTATCCTAAGAAAGCAATTGCTAATACACACACACAGCATACGAGACAAAAGAGACAACATTTGTATGCGGCTAAAACACCCAAGCAATTTGCTAATGTGCACTATGATTATGGCAATCTCTTAGAGTCAAGTCCTTTGGCTATAGGTTGGTTGGATCATCTTATAGCACTAACCCCTCGGGACCCAGGCAAGTATGGGTACCTAAAAGCGATTTCCTTGATTGCGGGTTCAAGGAGCATGTGATACCAAGGAACCTGGTACATAGATAGTGGTTGTTCCAGGACATATGCTAGGAAACAAGAAAAAACTGGCAAGATTCAAGGAGATTAGAGGTGCAAAAGTCATATTTGGAGGAAATGAAGCTCAAGGAAATCAAAGGCACATGATCTATCAAGAAGAATGGATTGGAAATCACAGATGTTGCTTATGTTGAAGGCCTCAACTTCAACTTGTTAAGCATCAGTCAACTCTGTGATAAAGGCTACAATGTTGGATCCAATATGGGAGTGTGCCAGATCAAAGATGCTGAATCAAATGAAATAGTGCTGCAAGGATCAAGCCAGAAAAACATGTATGTGGTAGATTGGTCTACTGCTACACCAAGTACTTGTCTACTAGCAAATTGCACAAGCGAATCAAGTTGGTTGTGGTACAAGAAGCTGAGTCATCTGAATTTCAAGACAATCAACAAGCTTGCAAGGAGTCATCTTGTAGAAGGATTGCCAGACTCAGTGTACAAGAAAGAGAGTGTATGTGATGCATGCCAGATGGGAAAGCAAATAAAATCTTCATTCAAGGATAAGCCAAGTCCTTCTTCGACAAGGATATTACATATGTTGCATATGGATTTATTTGGTCCAGTTGAGCCAGCCAGCATAAGTGGAAAGAAATACACCTTGGTATTGGTAGATGATTATTCAAGATATACATGGACAATCATCATGTGCAAAAAGAAGGAAACCTTGCAGAAGTTACCTCGGTGATGAAAGGAGTTCAAAATGAAAAGAGCCAAACCATTATAAAGATAAGATATGATAGAGGAGGAACGAGTTTGTCAATGGGATAATAACTCAAGATTGTGTTGAAAATGGAATTGCTCATGAGTTATCGGTGCAAGAACTCCACAAAGAATGGAGTAGCTGAAAGAAGGAACAAAACTCTCAAGGAAGTTGCAAGAACCATGTTAGCTGAAGCTGGATTGCCTAAGAGATTTTGGGTTGAAGCCATTAACACAACATGCTATACTCAAAATAGATGCATGATCAACAGGCAATTGACCAAGACTCCTGTGAGATTTGGACGGGGAGAAAGCCAAATGTTGGATATTTCAGGATATTTGGATGTAAATGTTTCGTCCATAACAATGGCACGAGATAATTTGAAGGCTTTTGATGCTAAAGCGATGAAGGTATCTTTTTGGGATACTCGGTGAGAGCAAAGCCTATAGAGTGCTGAATAAGAGGACTATGGTCACAGAAGAGTCTATCCATGTGGTTTTTGATGAACCTAATGTAAATGGAGAAGACATTGAAGAGTTAGCTGACAAGCTGAATCAACCAACTATACAGAAGAGTCCTTATGTTGAAGCTGAAGTAAGAGCAAGCAACCCAGATGAAGATGAGATAGCTGAATCTCAAAGACAGTGGAAAGTCTGCTTTGAATGAAGATGAAAGAGTTGTTCAAGACAACTTAGTGCGAGATGGTGAATCCAACAGACTTACTCAACTCTTTGTGAGATGGCCGAGAGACCATCCACGAGTTAGTTATTGGAGATGTTAGAGATGGCATAAGAACCAGATCCAGAGCACAGCATGAAGCAATGTTCACTTGTTTTATTTCCTAAATAAAGCCTAAAGATGTGTCTCAAGCATTGGACGACACACATTGGATTCAAGCTATGCAAGAAGAGTCAATCGGTTTGAAAGAAACAAAGTATGGGAATTGGTGCAGAGGTCAACCCATCAAAATGTAATTGGCACTAAATGGGTTTTTAAACAAGATGAATGAAGAAGGATCTGTTGTAAGAAACAAAGCCCATTGGTAGTCAAAGGGTATTGCCAAGAGGAGGGTATAGATTTTGATGAAACCTTTGCTCTGTTGCAAGATTGGAAGCAATAAGGATGTTTATTGCTTATGTTGCACATAAGAACTTCTTTGTGTATCAAATGGATGTGAAGAGTGCTTTTCTAAATGGACATTAGAGGAAGAAGTCTATGTTGAACAACCTCCAGGTTTTGAGCAGAAAACTATTGGAGACAAAGTCAATAAGCTCAAGAAAGCATTATATGGATTGAAACAAGCACCAAGAGCATGGTATGATACATTGTCTCAATTTCTAACTCGACAATGGATTCACCAAAGGCAAAGTTGATGAGAACACTCTTAATTCAAGATGGAGAGAGTATACGCTTGTTCAAATATATGTGGATGACATCATCTTTGGATCCACAAACAAAGAGTGTGTGATAAGTTCTCAAACTCGTACAAGGCAAATTTGAGGCGAGCATGATGCGAGAGCTGACTTTTTCCTAGGACTTCAAGTTAAGCAATTGAAGGATGGAACCTTCATAAGTCAGACAAAATACACCAGAGATTTGATGAAGAAATTTGGTATGGAAGAGAAGTCTTCTGTAAAAATTCCTATGAAGACATCATCAAGATGGACATGGATGCGGATGGCAAAGTCAGATCAAACCGGATATAGAGCTCTCATTGGATCATTGCTCTATCTAAACCAAGCCAGCCGAGACATCACCTTTGCAGTAGGTGTATGTGCAAGATTTCAATCTGCACCAAAGGAGAGCCACATGACTGCAGCTAAGAGAATCCTAAGGTATTTGAAGGGATGCCAGAAAGTTGGCTTATGGTATCAAAAGGAAGGTGGATTCAAGCTAATTGGTTACTCAGAGTCAGACTATGCTGGATGTAGAGTTGACAGCAAGAGTACTTCAGGTACATGTCAAATGCTTTGAAATAGATTGGTTTCTTGGTTCAGTAAGAAACAAAACTCAATAGCAACATCCACAATTGAAGCAGAGTACATAGTTGCTGGCAACTGTTGTGCCCAAGTCTTATGGATGAGACAACAACTGAGAGACTATGAGATTGAGGAAAAAGAGATTCCAATTATTTGTGATAACACTAGTGCTATTGCAATCACTCAAAATCTTGTGTTGCATTCAAGAACAAAGCACATTGATGTCAGATATCATTTTATAAGGGATCATGTTGAAAAGAAAGACATCACTTTGGAATACATCTCAATTGATAAGCAGTTAGCTGATATATTCACAAAGCCTCTATGTGAATCAAGGTTTGAAAAACTCAAAAATGAGTTAGGGTTAATTAAGTTGAGTTAGTTTACTCGGAAGACTCAATCACAGGAAAGAAGATGAGAAATCAAAACAGAGCAAGTTTCACACTTCAGCCAAGTGAAATAGGCTTATCGGGAAGTCAGCTGTATCAAGTTAGCTGATAACTGAGTTACATCATGTGAAGAGAGAAGAAGAGTTAAGTCACTTTGAATATAAGATGAATCATTTATGAGCTAAGTGACAAAAATGCAGTCGTTTTTAAATGAGCGGGAATGTTTTTAAGGATGACGTCAGCGTAATAATGACTGGTCACAGTAAAAGCTGCACAGTAAGCCATATGATTGGATATAAATGATGTTGCATTAAATGCGAGGAATTAAATGTGGTTTTGACGTTCTAATCTGAGCCGTTGATTTTGATCAAAAATTTCAAAATCCGAAATATGTCCTTTCACGTCCCTTATATACGGAAGTTTGCATTTCTCTCACCTTACGCGAACTGTTCATCTTCAAGCAAAGCAAAGTTTTTCTCTCAGAAACCCTAAGTTCTCTCAAGCAAGTTCTTTACTTTTCATTTTTCACTCTCTGAAAATGGCTCAAAAGTACGATTTTGTGAAACTCTCGAAGCAAATCCACTCCAGTTCTTCAGTGGATTTCGATGGAATGGTGAAGTAGAGTGCTGATGAGACCCTGGTTCTAAAAATAGCGGAGATGTTGGAAAAGTTTGGTCTCAAAGCTTTTCGACTATGGAATATACTCATACCTACCTTGAGGAGGTAGCTATTCCTATGTCAACACGAGGTGCGGGACGAAGAAATCAAATCTTTCGTCCACAAAGGACATAAAAATTAGTGCAAAAGACCTTGTTTAGATCGCTTGTTGTTTGCCTTCGGAAGGCATGAAGAAAATATACGAGGTGATGTAGACTTGGCTCCTTCATGGAATGAAGTAGCCAAACCCGAGTGTCTTTGCTAACGTGGTTTGCACTGGTGACAAGAAGTTGTTGAAGGGCGACTATCACAAAGCGATGTATGTCGTCTCGAAATGTGTCGACATGAAGTTTGGCGCTTCAATCATTTATCAAGACAAAGCGATCGTCATGGCCGCGATCATGCAAGGGGAAAAAGGTTAACCAGGTGAGTTTGTCTACGATGAGACTCGCGAGAATGTGATGAATAAGACCTTTAAGGAGGATGGGTCTTTTGGATGCTCACTAGGATATGGGCTTGTGATTGGCCATTTCTTTGGAAGTGAAGGGTGTTGCTCTCCGACATGGCAAGCCCTTTCACGTGAACAAGAAAATGTTTAGGGCAAATCTTTTTGGTGCCCGGAAGAGAACTCACGCGAAGAAAGTCGATAGTGAGGGGGAATCGGTGACCAGAAGACACGATGCTACCCCTCCCCAAAGAAGAAAGTTGTCCCTCCACTAAGAAAAAGAAAGCACATGCCCCTACACCGAGTCACCGCCCGAGCAGCCGAGACTCCTACCCTATGAGAGACCGAGAAGGAATCCCAAATCCCTTCACCTGTCGTTAAGAAGAAGAGGATCGCCAAGTCGAGGAAGACATCTCCATCCAAGAAGAATGCCTAAGCCCCCATTTTGATGAATCTATCAATCGGAACAAGTCCCCTACGGTTCGCCCAAGAAAGAGAAGGTTGGTCGAGGCATTTTGACCTTGAGAAGACGGGTGTATGCGCTACTCAATCGAGAAGGAAACAGAGGCTGGCGGTAATCTAGAAGAGCATTCTCCATAAGTCATTGATGAAGCTGCTAAGTCTACTGATGGTGATCAACAGATATCAGCCGAAGACCCAGTTGTGCGAATGACAGCTAAGGAAGATGAAGCATTTGAGACAACTAAGCCTACTGTTGAAAAGGTTGTCTCTCCTCCTACAACTGACGTTGTTGAATTCGAGGACGAGCAAAGTCTCTTCCCTCTAATTCCAGAAACTGGAGGAGAAGGAGAAGACGATGATGATGACATAATCATGTACTCCCTAGTTTATCCACACATCCGGCGACGTCTACGAGAATGGAGAGCATGAAAATTTGGATCACTCAAGGGTGCAATTCACTCACCCCGAGTTGATAGAAGAAGAAGAAAGAGTTGCTACGATTTCTTGGTGTTGCAATGTCAAGCCGAGGCCCTTGTCGAAGATAATCGCATGGATATCCTTCGCATCAAAAAACGGATGAAAAGGATAAAGTTGAGGAGCGAGCCCAAGCATTGGAAAAATAAATAATATGCGAATTTACGAGGCTCTCCGGATCACACTCACACGCATCTTGATGTGCTCTCGAGAAAGTGATGAGGATCCCCCGCTGCTGCTGCGGAGAAGTCGGATATGCGGCAGTCGTGAGGGAATCGAGCAATGCATGAGCAACAAATGTTTGCGGCCTAGGAGAGTCCTCACAATCTCTTCTCGCAAATTGATCCTCCGGGAGTGGGCGATAGTGCATCGGATATTGCCGCAGCCCACCCCTGTACTATCGAGGATGGCTCGGTGGCTCACACCTACCCGGTTTGAGCACTCAACGGATAAAGCCGCGTCTCGGAGAACAGTGACCCACAACTAGTCACTCGGTGGTGAGCCGGTGAGGGGGAAACTCTCTCCACCACAAAGTAGGGTTGGAGGTTCTTTGTGGGAGACACACAAATGAAGTTTAGAGGCGAAGGCGAGAAAGAGAGTGAACAACGTGAGTGACATTGTGAAGCTCGGACGATTGAGCCTGTCCCGGTGAAGTGTCGGCTACTTTGAAGGCCAATGACGCCTGTTATCATAAGCCGAGGGGAGGATGGTGATGCCCTAGGAGTTAACACTCTGGGCACAGAAAGTGCAATCCAAGGAGTTGAGACTCCTATGGATGCCATTGTCGAAGACCCTAAGACAATTGTGGATCGTCGAAGGGAATGTTGAAAGCCTCGTGAGTTGAGTCTCTTTGGGGTGTTGAAGGCTTAAGGGAGGTTGAGACTTCCCTGGGTAAGGGTCAAGATACACAGAACATTCCTCCAGTACACAACGCTGATACATACAAGGAGATAAGCGCTCTTCATGACTCCCGGAGAACATAGATACATCATTCTTGGGATCAGAAGATGAAGCTAAGTCCACTCCGATTGCAAATCCTATGGACCCAGTGAGGATGTTCTCAAAACTAAGAGCCAAATCGGTGAGAAAACGGCTCGCACGAAGTTCAACTTTGATGATGAGCCAACTCGCAAGTCTCATCATCATCCGATGACACTGATGATATAGCCGAGGAATAGATAATTCATTTAGAAAAGTCGAGACCGAGGAAGGCGTTAAGACAAGCGAGGCTCGGTCGACCTAGGCAAGACAATCCAAAAGCCCCGGTGAATCGAGTCATCTGCATGCGAGGCTTCCACAGTGCGCAGCGATGATCGACTTCGTCGCTCTCATCACAGCTCACACAACAGTGTGAACATTGCCGATGAAGTCGCCACAACTGAGGCATCGAGAGTTGACTCTACTCAACCACAACAAGGGAAGGCAACCAAAAGTCGAGACCCGGATATTCCCTATGTGTGTGATGATGTCTTTCAAGACATGTTTCCATTCACTCAGACCGCCCGCATCCGAGGAAGAGCAATTTTGTTAAACTAAGAAGATACATGAAGAGAAGATCCCATCATTCCCACCGACATGATTGTTCCAAAGCCAAACTTTGATTTTGACACGAGTGGCCGGCGGTGAATCGGCGAGACGGTGAAATTCATGAAGTCTTCAAGAAGGTCCGTGAGGAGAATGAGAAGATCGAATGACACCAGGCCTCTTGGACTTACGTTCGGACAATCACGATGCCACTCTCACAAAGCCAAACTTGAGAGGGATCGTGGTGCGGATTTGGGAATTGACACAACAGCAGATGCGATGCAAATTGAGCAAGTGCGATACTTCAAAGAATAGCCAAGTCTCACAAAATGATATGGAGCTATTGCAACATTTTCACAAGAATGAGATCCTCGGACTCGAAAATGCAATGAATGACAAATTCAAATTGACCTACTCTGGCTGAAATGAAGATATTGAGAGCCGAGTCTAAGGAAATTCGATCGGAGATTCGAACCGCATCGATGCGAGACTCAAGCACGATTCCACGATTAATAGATGGACTTTCTCCTTGGAAGCATGTTCCTTGGGTCCCTCTCTCCTTTGAAGATGCCAAAAAGGGGGAAGAGGAATCACTAAAGGGATTAAAAGAAGAGAAATTGAAGAAAGACGGTGAGATGAAAATGCGGTTGTGAAGAAGGGTAAAGCAAATTTGAGGGGGAAAGCTCAAAAGAATCGAGTTTGATGTTATTTTGAAACCCCCAACAAGGTCATGTTACTACCTCCATCCCGAGCGCAAACTCCATGTGACCCTACCAATTGAGCACTGTTGTGCCAATGGGAAAGAAAAGGAAGATTATTGAAGCGAGTTTGAGGAGTTCTCTAAAAAGCGAGGATGCTCGCGATCGGGAAGTATTGAAACAATATGGTGGTCTTCCGGTTGGAAAGGATTAGGATGCTATACCCGATGATGGATCCGAGCCTAGATCGGTTGAAGAGTTCAAAACCCTTGAATCGAAGGCTATTTCAAGGAATGGCTCTAGCCCAAGCACAGGATTTTATCTTGGGAGAAAGGTTTAGCCTTGTGCGAAGAAGTTTAAAAGCAAAGAATCTTCTAGCGATCACTCGGCTAGAATGCGAGAAGACTCCGTGCATTACACACAAAGCGGAGGAGAGGAAGAGCCGAGTCGGTGAAAGAAGAAGTGGTGGTGGAAGAGGTTCCTACCTCGACCAAAACCCAAGGATGTTGAATTCGTAGATCCCGACAAGAAAAGCTTGATTTACTAGGTGGATATGATCACCTAGCCAACCGGGAAGTGGCAAGGAAGAACGAGGCAGCGGTGAGAAGACAAGAAGAAGAGAATGAAAGGCAAACTCGAGAATGGCTGCGAGGAAGCAAATGGATGATGCTTCCAAGCGGGCCTATGAAAAGAAGAAAAGAAGGGAAGAAGAAGAGAAGAAAAGGAAAAGAAGCGTGACGAAGAGGAGCGCAAGAGAGTGAAGAAGAAAGAGGAAAGAAGTAGCGAAGGCGTTGAAGTGTTTTTGCAAACCACTTCGTGTATATTACTATTCTAAATACATTCATGTAAGTCATATGTAATATACTTAGTGAATTTAATGTAATTTTTCACTTTTTATGTATTCTTGTATCTTAGCTTAGATACGTATATTGCTCACGATAAAGAATGCTCGATACCAAATGTAAACAAGCGTGTAAAGGACAAGAATGTTATGATCAATAAAACGATCTATTTCAAGCATACATTCTTTGTTCTTGCATTGTCTCGTATGTATCTTTGTTGTTTATATTTTATCGAATTTATTTATGTTTTGGCATCATCAAAAAGGAGAAATTGTTAGGAAATTTATTTGGTAGATTTTGATGATACCATGTAAAACTTAAACTAGGAAGTTGGTACCTCATTTGCCTTGTAATTTGTATTGTAATAGATAGTCGAAAAGTCGAGTCAAGTCGCCTATGACAAGGAATACAAGAAGTCAAGCTCATGGATTGGATTGAAGACTACGATGTGTGTCGGTGAGTATGGCCAAGAAGGAAGTCAAGGACTCGATCAAGGAGTGTCGGCGGAGGTGCTGTTGTAAAGTGTCGATCCAAGTTCGCTCAAGAAGCTAAGTCTCAAAGTTGAAGTGACAGTTGAGTTATCCAATGACCTGGAAGTCGACTCAACTCACCGGGGTAAAGACAAAGTCTAGTCAACACAACCGACTTAGATCCGTTGATTAAAGTCAAGAATGTTACTCGAATAGTAACATGTCAAAGCTGTCAGTGTAAAGTGTTAGTCCAATTGTGCAAAAGGAATAAACCAATGGGAAAGATCGCACCGTGTGTCGAAAAATTTGCAATCTTTGCAAGACATTTAATATGAGGAAATGTTAACATCAAGGACTATAGACTAGACAAGCCAACGAACATAAGTGACTTTTGAAATTATATCTCTTCAATGGGCAAAATTCCAAAAGTGCACTATAAAAGGCCGAGGAATTTATTGAGAAGAGGTAACCTTGATAACTCGAACCACGAACAAGCAAGCAATATTCAAGCATTTAACCTACAATATTCTCAAGTACATTCAAGAAAATCCTCAAGCCACGAAACTCGAAGGAAATCGATCCAACAAGTTGTGAAGGAAAGACAACTTCAAATCGTTGAAAAGGAAACTTTTGAAGAATCAAAAGGGTCTACTTTCCAAGGAGGATTGTAGGAAGGTTCAAGGTCGAACCAAGATATCAAGTTTGTTGGAAGTGAGCGAGAAGTAGCAAGGTAGTCGCCTGTGAAGAAGCCGAGTCGCAAGAGAAGCAAGTCGTATGATCAAAGTGTCTCTCAGACGATTCACCACTTTGTAAACCGACTGTTACTTAATGGATTCCTCCGGGGAGTTGTTGAAGAGCGGATTAGAAGAATTACCCCATCTTCGAACCTCTATAAAAATACTTGTGTCATTTACTTTCAAAGACATTTACTTTCTTGCATACTTACATCATATATCTTTGTTAGAATCATATTTGCTATCCAACTAATTAATAACCAAGTGCTAAAAATCAAGTGTTAAAAAAGCTCAAAACAAATCAAGGGTGTTAAGTCTTCTTCCACGATAAAACCGAACCAGCCAAGTTAAGTTTAGGTTAAAAGCCGAGTTATTCTATCAACAAACTCTATCGAGTCCGTTGAGTGGCTAACTTATTTGAATAACCAACTTAGTTGTCCTCAAGAACACAACTGTTTGAGTCAACTCGTTGTAATTTTAAAAGGACTAAAATCGAAAATTTGGTAAGGTTTATTCAATCGCCCCCTTCTAAACCTTACTCGCGCCCCTTGGGACCTACACCACTTAATATGATAAGGAACTTGTTGAGACTCCACTTTATCTCTAAACCAAACCATGAATTCTTGGCTATGTTGTTGAGCTTGCCACCACCTTTTTCTCTCGCTTATCTCTGGACTTGCTTTTCATCATATCATCATGATCCCTACATTAGTAAAAATATCATAAATACTCAAATTCAATAGCTAAACTACATACATTTAGGATAAAAGGGGTATATATACAAAATATGAACTTAATCAATGTATTTCTCCACTAGCCCATCCTAATAATTGAATAACACATATCGATGTGCTCGTTTTTGTGTGTCGGAATCTAGAAGGAATGCTCCTTTCTTCTCCTTTTTCTTCTCCCAAGAGGATGACCCATCTTAGAAAAAGAGGGGATCTCTCATCGATTGCAATAACTTTCTTATAGCTTGGGTTAAAGGTCTTGATTTTCTTCTTAGCACCATCATTCAAATATCTTGAGCAAAATATCGACACTCTTACGTCGAATAACTTTCCGCTATAGAGCCCTCAAGACGACTTCGATTACGGACATATGATTTTAATTTTCCAAGATACCTCTTGATTGGGTACGTCCACCAACCATTTATTGGTCCACTCAACCTAACTTCATTAACTAAATGGATAGGTAAATGAATCATGATGTCAAATAACAAAGGTGGAAATATTTTCTCAAATATTCAAAGAATATCAACTATTTCATGTTGGGGAGATCCAAATCTTTTGGATTGATAACTTTATTGCATATGTCTATAACGAAGGCACTTAATCTTATTAAAGTTAGAGGAACATGCTTAGGTAATGATTTCCTAACACCAACTTGAAGTAAATATTGAATCAAAATGTGTGCAAAACAAAGTTTTTTCCTCCTTTGTGATTGAAAATGATGCTTGTGCAACATGTAGCACTTGTCCAAAGATCAATAGGGTGTATTAAAGTTCTCATACCCATTCTTTTAGATCTAACCGAGCATTAGGATGACCCTTTGTTTTTTCCTGGTATGTCCAAAGCAAAGTCCCTAGAATACTATCACAAATGTTTTTCTCTATGTGCATGGAATCAAGATGATGACGAGATGCGTTATGCTCCCAATAAGGAAAATTGAAAAAACAAGAGTTTTTCCTCCATGGACAAGTGTCATCTTTTTTCTCGGTTGTGTCTTACCAAACTTATTTTTGAAGTATTGTAATAAATGTAGGATCTCATTTTGCCATGTTCTCAATTTTCCCATTGAAAGACTTCTTGTCATGACGCTAATATTGATTTGCATCCAAAATCTACGATAGGCCATATAACACAATTTTTTACTATGATTAAAGTCAAGAATGTTACTCGAATAGTAACATGTCAAAGTTATCAGTGTAAAGTGTTAGTCCCAGAATTGTGCAAAAGGAATAAACCAATGGGAAAGATCGCACCGTGTGTCAAAAATCGCAATGTTGCAAACATTTAATACGAGAAAATGTCAACATCAAGGATCGCAGACAAGACAAGCCAACGAACATAAGTGATCTTTAAAATTAGCCTATCTCTTCAATGGGCAAAATTTCTAAAGTGCACTATAAAAGGCCGAGGAATTTATTGAGAAGAGGTAACCTTGATAACTGAACTACGAACAAGCAAGCAATATTCTAACATTTAACCCGCAATATTCTCAAATACATTCAAGAAAATCCTCAAGCACAAACTCGAAGGAAATCGATCCAACACAAGTTGTGAAGGAAAGACAACTTCAAATCTGTTGAAGAGGAAACTTTTGTAGAATCAAAAGGGATCTACTTTCCAAGGAGGATTGTTGAGCTTGCCACCACCTTTTTCTCCGCTTATCTCTCGGACTTGCTTTTCATCATATCATCGTGATCCCTACATTAGTAAAAATATTATAAATACTCAAATTCAATAGCTAAACTATATACATTCGGGATAAAAGGGGTATATATACAAAATATGAACTTAATCAATGTATTTCTCCAGGGATAATTTCACTTTTGATACCCAAAGTTTAGCACCTTTTTGCTTTTTCTTTGTTTGAGTTTGTGCATGAATAGAATGTCAAGCCTTGCTCAAAATCGATGTTTAAGTTGAAAAAGGTGAAAGTATAAGGAAAAAATGAAGAGGTCCACTCCAAGCTCTTCAAGTATATTGGCAAAGCTTCAAATTCACCTCTATTCGAAACCCTCTCTCATGGCCAAAAGTTCAAAGAACAAAAGGAGAAAAAATACCAGGAACCCGTCTCGCAAGGCAAGCCAAAACCGTACCTTCCAAATCTCTCGATGATTGCTCCAACTCAAATGTGATCACCTCCTCTTGATTGCATTAAGTTTTAATTTTCCTCGAGGATCGGGTGTTCCCGGAAGCAAGTCGCCCGACCGCTACTTACAAATAAAGAGGTTAATTGGAGAAAGAGTATCTTCACACTTTTGATAATCTAGTATAATATTGCTATAATCTCCAAGATACTTAAACCGACATCCAGGAATTATCAAAATGTCTCTTATTTGTGGAGAACCAAATATCTATAGGTGGTGTTTTAACAGATTCACAACGATTGCCCGCTCACGGCCCAAAACGGTAAATGGGTATGACAAAGCCAGGTCAAGTATTCGGATATCTCGCATCGGGATGCCCATCCTCCGCATGATGGCATGTTTTCCGCCATCACCTCCTGGGTTTGACCGTGGGGTCCACGAGCACCCAAACCCGAAGGCGCTATTGGCGGAGGAGGCGCTCTCCGAAGGTGGATCTGCGTGTTTTGGTGCGTAGGTGTTGTGTCCCTCATCATAGTTTTGCGTAGCACTCAAATTGGAAATTTTCCCTTTTATCGAATTTCTAACCTTGGATGGATTGATTTTCGTAATATGATGAAACTTTGTTATTTAGATCTCAATCGCATGTGAACCAATTGGAGTGATTGGTGGGTGGAGGACGTGGTATCCATGCATGGGTTAGAGAAAATCGGGATTGATTTGTTTGGCTCTTTCTCAAACTAATTTTTCGTAAAAAAAAAAAAAAATAGAAAAATCATTAGCCGATGGACTTTTGTAAAAAAAAAAAAATTATATAGCTCCCAAACTCGTAATTTTATTTTGGAAAAATATTAGCTACAAAATTAAACCAATGAAAAGACATCCAAAATCAAGACAAGTTGAGTTTTTTCTTTATTATTTCGATTTTTTAGGCTTAGAAATGTGGGGCGAAGCATAAATGAAGAAATGAAGGTCATTACCTCCTTTTTACCCAACCTAACCTGCTATAATAGGTCACGCGTTAGGATTTGATGGCGATTTAACGGTTTGTGGTCGAAGTGATTAAAACAACAAACGTTGGGTACCAACTTTTATTAAGTTGGAACAATGGGTACTAAAAGCAAAAAAGTGATAAAGCTTAGGTACCAAAAATGAAATTATCCCTATTTCTCCACTAGCGTATATCGATAATTGAATAACACATATCGACGTGCTCGTTTTTTGTGTGTCGAATCTAGAAGGAATGCTCCTTTCTTCTCTTTTTTCTTCTTCCAAGAGGATGACCCATCTTAGGAAAAAGAGGGGATCTCTCATCATTGCATTAACTTTCTTATAGCTTCGGTTTAAGGTCTTGAATTTCTTCTTAGCACCATCATTCAAATATCTTGAACAAAATATCGACACTATTCGTCTAATAACTTTCCGCTATAGATCCCCTCAGACGACTTCGATTACGGACATATGATTTTAATTTTCCAAGATACCTTTTGATTGGGTATATCCACCAACCATTTATTGGTCCAGTTAACCTAACTTCATTAAGTAAATGGATAGGTAAATGAATCATGATGTCAAATAAAGAAGGTGGAAATATTTTCTCAAATATTCAAAGAATTTCAACAATTTCATGTTGTAGGAGATCCAAATCTTTTGGATTGATAACTTTATTGCATATGTCTATAAAGAAGGCACTTAATCTTATTAAAGTTAGAGCAACATGCTTAGGTAATGTTTTTCCTAACACCAACTTGAAGTAAATATTGAATCAAAATGTGTGCATCATGAATTTTATAACTTGATATTTTAAATTCGCGAATTTGCACACAACGTGCAATATTTGACATACACCCTGTGGTAGCTTGACATTTTTCAAAATGTTGCAAAACAAAGTTTTTTCCTCCTTTTGTCTTTGAAAATGATGCTTGTGCAACATGTAACACTTGTCCAAAGATCAATAGGGTGTAATAAAGTTCTCATACCCATTCTTTTAGATCTAACCGAGCATTAGGATGATCCTTTGTTTTTCCTGGTATGTCCTGCAAAGTCCCTAGAATACTATCACAAATATTTTTCTCTATGTCCATGGCATCAAGATGATGACGAGATGCATTATGCTCCAATAAGGAAAATTGAAAAAACAAGAGTATTTCCTCCATGGACAAGTGTCATCTTTTTTTTCTCGGTTGTGTCTTACCAAACTTATTTTTGAAGTATTGTAATAAATGTAGGATCTCGGCTGCCATGTTCTCAATTTTCCCATTGAAAGACTTCTTGTCATGACGCTAATAATGATTTACATCCAAAATCTATGATAGGCCATATAACACAATTTTTACTATGATTCAAATACATGTATTTGCTTCATGGACAAGATGGACACGCATTTCTTCCTTTGTATTCCAACCGCACAACATGGCGTAAGAGTGGAAGCCACTAGTTGTTGATTGTAAAGCAACACACATCTCAAATGTTTGGCGCTTTGAAGCATCATAAGTATCCACCCCAAACTCCCATGAATCGTTAGCTCTTCCACTAAAGGTTGAAAGTAAATATCAATGTCATTTATTGGGGAGAGAGGCCCTGGGGTGAGTAAATATAATATAAGGTACTCGGCTTCATAAACAACCATGGTGGTAGACTATAATTAATTAAAACCACATGCCACGTACTATGTGTGGTGCTCATAGGTCGAAATGGATTAAATCCATAACTAGCAAGCCCCAATGGCACATTACGAGACTCTCTAGCAAAATGTGGATATAAGGAATCAAAATCTTTCCAAGCTTTATCATTTCTTTGGATGTTGTAAGTTTTCATCTTTAATTCTTTTCTCTTCATGCCACCTCATATAATCAGTTGTTTTAGCACACATATACAATTTTTGCGGCTAGTTTCAAGGAAAATGTCAAACTACTTTAGCTGGAATTTGGCTAACATGTTGAGACAAATCAATATCATAAATCAATCTTTTTTACCTTCTTTTCCAACTTGAAGCATGACAAATATTGCAAGATGTGGAACCTTCATTGGCCTTCCGAAGAGCATACAATAATTTCGACATGCATCAATCTTCCGATAATGAAGACCTAAATCCTTCACCAACTTCCTAGCTTCAATAAAAGACTTGGGCAATTTGATTTGGGAACAAATCGTGGACGATCTTAGGAAGATCGAAAAGGAAATATTATTCAACCCATGAACACACTTGAAAAGGTACAATGGATGATGGATGAAAATTTAGAAAATAATTTACAAAGTCGGATATAGCTCTTGTTTACCATTCTCAACCAACTTAAAGAACTTCTTAGCCTCTACATTGGCATCCTCATCAAACTTTCCATGTCATCATGCTAAAGATCCCTATTTGTATTTAGCATAGAGGGTATTCCCTTCTCCATGAATTGCCATTCTTCGATGTCCGCCAATGCCATTGGCGATCAAATTACTATACACTTCATATCTACGATGCCAAAAGTGATTATACACTCATTACACGGACAAGCGATCTCCCTCCGCTCAAGTAGAAATTGCATAATATAGAAAATGTTAGTCCAGTGGCTACGATAATCTAGAGGGGAGGGGAATAGATTATGCCGATTTTTTTGCAAATCGCCTCTTTTTCGAATGAACAAGTAAATGACAAGAATGTAAATGCGGAAATTAAACAACACTCGATGATTTATAGTAGTTCAACCCACCTAGGGCCTAATCTACTACCACCCCGGTATGTCCGAAGTGGATTTCAAAAAGGAAAAAGTTTTATTAACAATTACCACAATTGTTACAACACCACCTTTGAAGATTACCACAATCTTCTTACAAAGACCTTTAAGGAGATAACCACAATCTTTCTTCAACACCTATGAAGAGTACCACACTCTTCAACACCTAAGATCACCCAAGTGTGTTCTTACCACAACAGCACTAACAAGGATATCTTGTTTTGGATGATAGACAAATTCAAGATTACAACTCAATAAATGAAGTATACAAACTTTGAGTGCAAGTGTAATCAAGAACAAAAAGCCTAGACCTCAAGATTGTGCAAGTGCAAGAACTTAGGCTATTACAACAAGGATGTAAAAAATGAAAGCTTTGGGAATTTTGCAGATTTCTTGTTGTATTGTATGCTTGTGTGTTGTGTCTTGTGTCTTCAAATCAACCTCTATTTATAGAAGAGTCTTCACCAACATAGGGTCCTCCTTCTTCACTTTTGTCTACAAAAAGAGGATCACAAGATGTAGAAATATTGTACAAAAATGATAAGCAAATCTTGCGATATGGAGTTTCAACGGTACAAATTTTCGTCAAAAGATTACACAAAGACGACCGGTCGCTCTATAGAAAATTTTGAATGTTAGAGAAAATTAGTGCGATCCGGTACCAATCGGGAGGGTGCGACCGGTCACGGGGTCCGATCGGTCGGCCCTTCCCTGGACCGTCGCCTCCTCAAATTTTCAATACAGAGCATTGTTTCATTTTATCGTTCTCCAGGCACCGTCGACCGTTTGCTCGACCAATTTTAGGAAGTCGATTTTAAAACAAAACATATTTTCCGGTCTAAAACATCAATCCATTACAAGCAACATTTATCATAAGTACAAACACACAAGGATCTTAGGCATTTATCATAAGTACAAACACACAAGGATCATAAGTAAAACATCAATCCATTACAAGCAATATTTATCATAAGCAACATTTATCATAAGTACAAACACACAAGTAGATTTTCTAAAAACATTTTGCATAAGCCCCTTATCAACATGCATAACAAAAATAAGTAGAAGCAAACAACTACAAGCTAAAAGCTTGAATTTCATGGGCTTAGAAGCTCCCCCTGTCACAAAGACATCATTAGTTAAGCATAAAAGACCATAATCCATTTAAGCCAAAAATTTCATCACCAAATGCAAAATTACAACATTCATCCATCAACAATCATTATAAACAACACACTAATACACAAATTTCATCAAGGTAGAAAGATATAAGCACATTCTCAAGGGTTCAACCCAATTGAGATTAAAAGAGAAATTCTTACCAATTAATCGGAAAAGTCGGATGATATGGATGAAATAGAAGTTACATAAACTCAAAAATATAGATTTTATAAGAAAAAAATCATTTTGAGTGAATTTTGTGTGAAAAATGCGAAGGGGTTCGATTTTGGAAGAAAATAACCAAAATGACGAAATGAAGAACAAAAACGTTTTTAATGAAACGCGTTGAGGGCGACCGGCCGACGAGTAGGCGATCGGTCCTCAGACCTGGTCGATCGGTCGACCTTGTCGCCGACCGGTGCACGAACACCGATTGTTTCGTCCGAATTTTGCACCAAAAATCCGATTTTTCACCCCTAAGTTTTGAATACATGCAAATTGCAATCATAGACCTTATTCAATATGTATTATGCCTAACCGAGCTCGTATTGACGCAAAAGTCTCGGAAGATAGCGGTTTTGTAAAGATATCCACCAATTGATCTTGAGATGGAAACACAATCCCTTAGAAAATGATGCCGAATCTCAATATTTTTAGTACGGTTATGATGAACCGGGTTTTGAGCAATATTTATAGCGGATATGTTATCACAAAAGATAGGAAAACTTTCAAAAGAACATTTATAATCCGCTAAAGTTGGTTTCATCCAAAGCAATTGAGTACAACAAAAGGCCGCGGAAATGTATTCAGCTTCGGCCATTGAAAGTGAAACATTTTTTTTTTTGAAAACCAAGAAACTAGGCAATCGCCTAAAAATTGACATGATCTAGAAGTACTTTTACGATCATCAATATTTCCCGCATAATCCGAATCACTATAACCTTTAAGAGAAAATTTTTCATTCTTTGGATAAAATAAACCATATTGAATAGTGCCTTTCAAATATCGAAAAATCCTTTTAACGGCACTCATATGAGATTCTTTGGGATTGCTTTGAAAACGAGCGCATAGGCATACGACATGAAGAATATCCGGTCTACTTGCGGTTAAATAAAGTAAACTACCAATCATACCTCGATATTTGGATTCATCAACCGGCTTGCCTTTTTCATCTTTGTCAATCTTGACGTTTGTTGCCATTGGGGTAGAGACGGTTCTTCCTTGTTCAATGCCAAACTTCTTCAAAAGCTCTTTTGTATATTTTGATTGTGAAATATAAATTCCTTCTTGGGATTGCTTAATTTGAAGTCCAAGGAAGAAGTTGAGCTCCACCATCATGCTCATTTCAAATTCACCTTGCATTAACTTAGAAAATTTCTTGCACAAGGATTCATTAGTAGCACAAAAATAATATCATCAACATAAATTTGCACTAATAAGCAATCTTGCCCTTTTTCAAAAACAAAGAGAGTAGTATCAACTTTACCTCTTGTAAAACCATTTTGCAAAAGAAAAGAGCTAAGTCTATCATACCATGCACGGGGTGCTTGTTTCAAACCATACAAGGCCTTTTTAAGTTTATAAACATCATTAGGCCTAGAAAAATTTTCAAACCCGGAGGTTATTTTACATGGACTTCTTCTTGAGTAAGACCATTTAAAAATGCGGATTTTACATCCATTTGGTAAAGCTTGAAATTTTTAAAACAAGAATAGGGAAGCAAAATATGAATAGCTTCTAAACGTGCTACGGGTGCAAATGTTTCATCATAATTAATACCTTCTTCTTGACAATAACCTTGAGCTACTAACCTTGCTTTGTTTCGGATAATATTGCCTTGGTCATTGAGCTTGTTCAAATACCCATTTTGTGCCAATAATTATTTGAGATGGAGGACAATGTACTAATTCCCATACATCATTCTTTTCAAATTGATTCAATTCCTCTTGCATTTCTAAGAACCAATCCTCATCTTCCATAGCTTCCTTAGCATTTTTAGGCTCTTTTTGAGATATAAGAGCTTTCTCGGCAAATTTTCTCCGGTCATCACTTTTTCAAGGGGATCACCAATAATAAGATCTTTTGGGTGATCTCCTTAAATTTCAATGCTACGGGAAGAACCGAAGTATCACCTATATCTTCTTGAGGAACATTTGAACTTGAAGGTTGATCATTTTGAGCATCATTTTGAAAAATTGGTTCAACAATATCCTCTTCGTCACTATCATCATTGGGTATCCTTTCAACACCCGAGGCTTCATTGAATTTGACATGGATGGATTCTTCAACAACCCCACTAGTCTTATTTTAAACCCGATATGCTTTGCTCTTGGTTGAATACCCCATAAATATTCCTTCATCGGCCTTAGGATCAAGTTTGTCCAATTGATATTTAGTATTCAAAATAAAACACTTACATCCAAATATTTTAAAATAACTAATATTTGGAGTTCTTCCTTTCCAAAGCTCATATGGAGTTTTATTCATTTTAGGACGAATATAAAATCGATTAATGACATAGCAAGCGGTACTTACGGCTTCGGCCCAAAAGTATTTTGGCGAAAATTTATTGAGCATGGACCACTCATTTCTTGAAGTGTCCGATTCTTCCTTTCGGCTACTCCATTTTGTTGAGGCATCCTTGGAGCCGAAAAATTGTGACTATATCCCTTGGTTTCACAAAAGACTCTAAATTCTCCATCAAATTCTCCACCTCGATCACTTGAATAGACTTAATAGTATCTTCCTTTTCATTCTCAATAAGTCTACACAACTTAACAAACTCATTAACGGCATCGCTTTTATTTGTAAGAAATAGAGCCCAAGTATATCTAGAAAAGTCATCAACTATAACAAAAGTGTAATGTTTTCCACTTAGACTAGTCGTACCAATATCCCCATACAAATCTAAATGAAGAAGTTGTAGAGGCTTGGTTGTGGAAATTTCATTTTTGGGCTTAAAACTACTCTTAACTATTTTGTTCTTTTGACAAGTGTCACATAAGCCAAGATTTTCAAAATTCAATTTGGGTAGTCCTTTTACATGTTGGTTTTTGTAAATAGTTTGGAAATTTTTATATTCAACATGTCCAAGTCGCCTATGCCATAAACTAGTTAAATCATTATTGGTGACAAGACAAGAAACATTTTGACTAACCAAATCACTTGTACAAATTTTGTAAAGATTGCCTTTTCTATTTGCTTCACAAATAATTTTATCATTTTTGGAAATAAGTCATTTTTCTTTATTGAAAACAACATTATAATTTGAATCACAAAGTTGGCTAACACTTATCAAATTAAACTTAAGCCCTTCTACTAAAAGAACATTACTAAGAGAGAAAGAAGAGTTACCAATTTCTCCATTTCCAAGAATTCTTCCTTTGCCATTGCCGAACATGACCATACCCTCTTCTTGGAGCTTGATGTTGGTAAAAGTTCTCTCTTTCCGATCATATGGCGTGAACACCCGCTGTCCACGAGCCATTTTGAATCCTCCGTGGTTGTTATAGCCCCTATGACCTACAAAAGAATTATTTTTGGTACCCTATAGTTTTGGGGTCCATGGGGGTTAGCCTTGAGACCTTTGGGTCTCCAAACAAAGCTAAAATTGTTCTTCAATTTACAATGACTAACATAGTGACCAACTTTACCACAATAAAAATAAATAAGATTATGGGCACTACTAGCACGTACAAAAGTAGGACCTTGGTCATTTTTATTTGAAAGAGGTTGAAAAGGTTTATATCCAAGTCCTAATTTATAATGCTCACCTCTTTGTGCATCTAAAATTTTTGTAACCTTATCCGTACTTAAGTTAAAACGATGCACATCCTTTTTCAAACATTCAAGATCATTTGTGAGCATTTGTTTTTCGGTTTCAAGAGTACGGACTTTAGTAAGAGTAATGGCATGAGCTTTATCAAGAGATTCATAAGAAGTAAACAATTTATCCTTTTCTAATTTAAGATCTTTATCGTCGTCCCCTCCGTTCAACCTTGTCCGGTCATCTCATCCACAATTGCCGGCGTCCTCGCCGGCATCATCATCATGTCCTCGCCATTCGACTTTCATGGGTTGACATCGAATTACTTGCCCACACCGATTCGTCCTTCGAATACTCCGACATCTCTATTGACACCTTCCATTGTTGTGCCTCCGCTCGCGGCCGCGGTTCCATCGAATCCTCACCAGCGTCGTCTACAATGCTCGCATCCTACGAATTCCTTCTTCCTTCATGCCATCGCGACGATCAATCCCATGCCCGGCCCCATGTGTATAGGGCTGGTTCCGCCGGATTTTTACCTCGAACCGAATTTCCCCATGCACCAGCCCATCTTCGCCGCAGTCGCCTTTCTTCTTCCTCGCCGCTACCCGCAACTACGCACCAGGTCACGACATCGCTCCTCACACAAAGACTCCGTGACGCGCAACCACTCCCCGCGATGACGACTACGTCACCTCCGCTGCGATCCCCCCGCAGCACCCAAAGACTGCGTCTCTCGCGCCTCCCTGCTTTGCTTTGCATTGACATGACGAGCCACCACATGGGGCGGCATCCCCGGCCTCCTCATCCCTCCTTGCATGCGCAGCACATGCGGGTCCCTCCTTTACCCCCATGGTAGCCACTAACCATGGGGGCCCGGCCCTCTATGTCTCCTTATGAGGGCGGTGGCCACTCTCTCTCCTAGAGTGGTCCACTCCCGGGAGTGATGACCCCCGGGCCACGCTCTCCCATCCTCAGGGCATTCTTCCTACATGTCCATCCATGAATGCTCCTCAACTTCTTTGGATGCTCGCCACCATGGGCCACCCCAATGCATCAAACCCTCAACATTCGGCTTATACATTGGTCATCAAGTTAATTCTTTTGCAAAAGTAGTTTCGAAATCCTCATCCTATGAATTCAATTTTTTCAAAGGCCTCGGTTGCGGTACCAATCATCCGGATTCCACGTCTCAAGTTCCAAGTAATCCTACTTTATTTTCCACAGTGGTTTTCGGTAAAAATCATTCTAACCCAAAACCGATTCGCAAAGGTGATTACTACTCATGTTACCATTGATGATAATGTTTATCAACAACATCTCGTTGAATTTTCCTACTCGTTGATTGGAAGGGTTATTTTAGGAAAAGGTAACAAGCCATGGACGACTATGCTTTTGCATAAACGTCTATCCGATTTATGGGGTATTAAGAATGACCAGGAAATTAATTCCCTTGGGAAAGGGATTTTTTGTGTCAAATTGTTTAGTGCGCAGGATTGTTCTTGGGCTCATCAACGCACTAATTGGACGCTTAACCCTGTACTATTTGTATGTCTCCATGGGTGCCACGACTTCAACCCTTACAAGGTACAAACGCGGTGGTCGGCGTTTGGGTACGTATTTTTGAACTCGATGCGGAATTTGGGACCCCAATATCATCATGGGGATTGCCGATTGCTCTTGGGAATCCATTACGATTGATCGGCGTTCTTTGAATGGTTCTTTGGGTCATTTTGTTCGGGTTCGTGGATATTGACCTCTCCAAGCCTTTGGAGGAACACATTATGGTTGAACGCACTAGCAAGTGCTCTTTTGTTTCCGTCACTTATGAAAAACTACCGCATTTTGCTCGAGGTGTAGCGTTACGGGACATTCAACAAAGCATCATGTCGTTTTAACAATGGGAATCCGCGGTGGAAGTGTAATATCCCAATTTTTCTAAAAAATAATAATAATTAGAACACTTAAACATTAATATTATTGTTATCTTTATTAGACTAATAATTATCAATAATATTATGTGTATCCTTTCTTAATAAAATTATATACATGTTAGATTTATTATGTTTTTTTATCATTATCTTTATAATGATAATTATCAAACGTATCTTCGGGGTGAACCCGCAATGCTATATGCAAGAATCGGCAGCGATCAGAGGAATAAGAGGAAATTAATGAATTTATTGTTGTAATTATGTGAATGCTTTTCATGTTATATTAAATATTGACAGATATATCCCTACTGAGCGAGATGAAGCTCACCCTATTATTATCATGACTTTCAGGTTGAGGAATCCGGCTGAAGATATGATGTTGTGGATGGTGGAATAAATCATGATATATTTATATTTTAAATAATTATGATCGGACTAAATTTTAGATTTAAGTCTTTAATTTTTCCGGTTTATGCTTGGAACAATTGTTGGATATTTAATTTGGAAGATGTAATATTATTATTATTATTATTATTATTATTATTATTATTATTATTATTATTATTATTATTATTTTCCCTTAAGAATTAAAAATTCTCAATTAATTTTTTGATAATTATTGGGATCAATTTAATTTATAAATTTATGTTTTTTAAAAATATTTTTAGAATATTTTAAATTAATAAAATTGGGTCGTTACAAGTGGTATCAGAGCAGGTCTATGGTTCTGTAGACTTGTTTAAAAAAAAATATCTTACAAATATTTTTTTTAAAAGAAAATAGTCTCGTAACATCCACCTCCGTCATATCTCGTCGGATTTCTCAAGGTATGCAATTTATTATGTCATGCTATTCAAAATGTCATATTATATTATCATATTTTATAATTACATTTTATGAATTCAAGTCGTCATTTTTATTAAAAGTACCATTGCATCTCGTACTTTCCATATTAGACAAAGAACTCCTCGTGTAAAAAAAAAACATTTTTGTTTCCGAATATTTATTGAGTTAACGAATTTAGAGGACGAAATTTTATTAAGAGGATAGTATGTAATATCCGAATTTTTCTAAAAAAAATAATTATTAGAACACTTAAACATTAATATTATTGTTATCTTTATTAGACTAATAATTATCAATAATATTATGTGTATCCTTTCTTAATAAAATTATATACATGTTAGATTTATTATGTTTTTTTGTCATTATCTTTATTATGATAATTATCAATATTATAATTAATATGTAACTTAGAGGTTTATATAGGGGTTATTTGGCCTTTTAGGGGTCAAATTAGGGGTTAGTATTCTTAAGGGCTAAATTTAAGTTTAGGGGTAAGATTACTTAGTATATATATGTTTATAACTTCATACACAAATTTTACACCAAATCTCAAATAATTATAAGGTATTATATTTTTCTAATTATTATTCATGTTTCCTACATATATATATATATACATATATATGTAATTCCTAATCCACAAGCCTTCTTTCAATATTTTATTTTTTTCAAATTATTTTATTAACTAGTTCAATTTATTAAAATCGCATATTAATTATATATATTTATTTAACGTATAAAACGAAGGGTCGAGGACTTGGATTTTTATTGTTCCATTTTTCTACATCGAGTATCTGCGATTATTAAGGTAGGAATTTCTATATTATTTATCTTTATTTAATGTTTCATGATTGTATTTTATTGATTGCAATATATGTCAAGAGGAAATGAATTTATATAAGCTAGGGGCTATGAAAAGGGTCAGGGATCAAACGTATCTGGGGTGAACCCGCAATGCTATATGCGAGGCGGCGGTCGAGGAAAAAGAGGAAATGAATGAATTTATTGTTGTAATTATGTGAATGCTTTTCATGTTATATTAAATATTGACAGATATATCCCTCATCGAGCGAGATGAAGCTCACCCCTATTATTATCATGACTTTCGGGTTGAGGATTCTATCAAGATATGATGTTGTGGATGGTGGAATAAATCATGATATATTTATATTTTAAATAATTATGATCGGACTAAATTTTAGATTTAAGTCTTTAATTTTTCCGGTTTATGCTTGGAACAATTGTTGTATATTTAATTTGGAGATTAAATATTATTATTATTATTATTATTATTATTATTATTATTATTATTATTTTCCCGTAAGAATTAAAAATTCTCAATTAATTTTTGATAATTATTGGGATCAATTTAATTTATAAATTTATGTTTTTTTAAAAATATTTTTAGAATATTTTAAATTAATAAAATTGGGTCGTTACAAGTGGTATAAGAGCGAGGTCTATGGTTCGTAGACTTGTTTAAAAACAATATCTTACAAATATTTTTTAAAAGAAAATAGTCTCGTAACATCCACCTCCGTCATATCTCGTCGGATTTCTCAAGGTATGCAATTTATTATGTCATGCTATTCAAAATGTCATATTATATTATCATATTTTATAATTACATTTTATGAATTCAAGTCGTCATTTTTATTAAAAGTACCATTGCATCCGTACTTTCCATATTTAGACAAAGAACTCCTCGTGTAAAAAAAAACATTTTTGTTTCCGAATATTTATTGAGTTAACGAATTTCGAGGACGAAATTTTATTAAGAGGGATAGTATGTAATATCCGAATTTTTCTAAAAAAATAATTATTAGAACACTTAAACATTAATATTATTGTTATCTTTATTAGACTAATAATTATCAATAATATTATGTGTATCCTTTCTTAATAAAATTATATACATGTAAGATTTATTATGTTTTTTGTCATTATCTTTATTATGATAATTATCAATATTATAATTAATATGTAACTTAGAGGTTTATATAGGGGTTATTTGGCCTTTTAGGGGTCAAATTAGGGGTTAGTATTCTTAAGGGCTAAATTTAAGTTTAGGGGTAAGATTACTTAGTATATATATGTTTATAACTTCATACACAAATTTTACACCAAATCTCAAATAATTATAAGGTATTATATTTTTCTAATTATTATTCATGTTTCCTACATATATATATATATATACATATATATGTAATTCCTAATCCACAAGCCTTCTTTCAATATTTTTTTTTTTTTTTTTTTTTTCAAATTATTTTATTAACTAGTTCAATTTATTAAAATCGCATATTAATTATATATATTTATTTACCGTATAAAACGAAGGGGTCGAGGACTTGGATTTTTATTGTTCCATTTTTCTACATCGAGTATCCGCAATTATTAAGGTAGGAATTTCTATATTATTTATCTTTATTTAATGTTTCATGATTGTATTTTATTGATTGCAATATATGTCAAGAGGAAATGAATTCATATAAGCTAGGGGCTATGAAAAGGGTCAGGGATCAAACGTATCTTGGGGTGAACCCGCAATGCTATATGCGAGGAACGCGATCGAGAGGAAAAAGAGGAAATGAATGAAATTATTGTTGTAATTATGTGAATGCTTTTCATGTTATATTAAATATTGACAGATATATCCCTACCGAGCGAGATGAAGCTCACCCTATTATTATCATGACTTTCGGGTTGAGGATTTTGAAGATATGATGTTGTGGATGGTGGAATAAATCATGATATATTTATATTTTAAATAATTATGATCGGACTAAATTTTAGATTTAAGTCTTTAATTTTTAGGTTTATGCTTGGAACAATTGTTGTATATTTAATTTGGAGATTAAATATTATTATTATTATTATTATTATTTTCCGTAAGAATTAAAAATTCTCAATTAATTTTTTTGATAATTATTGGGATCAATTTAATTTATAAATTTATGTTTTTTAAAAATATTTTTAGAATATTTTAAATTAATATAATTGAGTCGTTACAAGTGGTATCGGAAGGGTCTATTTCGTAGACTTGTTTAAAAACAATATCTTACAAATATTTTTTAAAAGAAAATAGTCTCGTAACATCCACCTCCGTCATATCTCGTCGGATTTCTCAAGGTATGCAATTTATTATGTCATGCTATTCAAAATGTCATATTATATTATCATATTTTATAATTACATTTTATGAATTCAAGTCGTCATTTATATTAAAAGTACCATTGCATCTGTACTTTCCATATTAGACAAAGAACTCCTCGTGTAAAAAAAACGCATTTTTGTTTCCGAATATTTATTAAGTTAACGAATTTCGATGACGAAATTTTATTAAGAGGGATAGTATGTAATATCCTAATTTTTCTAAAAAAAATAATAATTAGAACACTTAAACATTAATATTATTGTTATCTTTATTAGACTAATAATTATCAATAATATTATGTGTATCCTTTCTTAATAAAATTATATACATGTTAGATTTATTATGTTTTTTGTCATTATCTTTATTATGATAATTATCAATATTATAATTAATATTTAACTTAGAGGTTTATATAGGGGTTATTTGGCCTTTTAGGGGTCAAATTAGGGGTTAGTATTCTTAAGGGCTAAATTTAAGTTTAGGGGGTAAGATTACTTAGTATATATATGTTTATAACTTCATACACAAATTTTACACCAAATCTCAAATAATTATAAGGTATTATATTTTTCTAATTATTATTCATGTTTCATACATATATATATATATATATATATACATATATATATAATTTCTAATCCACAAGCCTTCTTTCAATATTTTATTTTTTTTCAAATTATTTTATTAACTAGTTCAATTTATTAAAATCGCATATTAATTATATATATTTATTTAACGTATAAAACGAAGGGGTCGAGGACTTGGATTTTTATTGTTCCATTTTTCTACATCGAATATCTGCGATTATTAAGGTAGGAATTTCTATATTATTTATCTTTATTTAATGTTTCATGATTGTATTTTATTGATTGCAATATATGTCAAGAGGAAATGAATTTATATAAGCTAGGGGCTATGAAAAGCGGTCAGGGATCAAACGTGTCTTCGGGGTGAACCCGCAATGCTATATGCGAGGAATGCGGTCGAGGAGGAAAAAGAGGAAATGAATGAATTTATTGTTGTAATTATGTGAATGCTTTTCATGTTATATTAAATATTGACAGATATATCCCTCTTGGCGAGATGAAGCTCACCCTATTATTATCATGACTTTTAGGTTGAGGATTCCGGTGAAGATATGATGTTGTGGATGGTGGAATAAATCATGATATATTTATATTTTAAATAATTATGATCGGACTAAATTTTAGATTTAAGTCTTTAATTTTTCCGGTTTATGCTTGGAACAATTGTTGTATATTTAATTTGGAGATATATTATTATTATTATTATTATTATTATTATTATTATTATTTTCCGTAAGAATTAAAAATTCTCAATTAATTTTTTTGATAATTATTGGGATCAATTTAATTTATAAATTTATGTTTTTTTAACAATATTTTTAGAATATTTTAAATTAATAAAATTGGGGCGTTACAAGTGGTATCGGAGCGGTCTATGGTTCGTAGACTTGTTTAAAAACAATATCTTACAAATATTTTTTTTTTTAAAAGAAAATAGTCTCGTAACATCCACCTCCGTCATATCTCGTCGGATTTCTCAAGATATGCAATTTATTATGTCATGCTATTCAAAATTTCATATTATATTATCATATTTTATAATTACATTTTATGAATTCAAGTCGTCGTTTTTATTAAAAGTAATATTGCATATGTACTTTCCATGTTAGACAAAGAACTCCTCGTGTAAAAAAATGCATTTTTGTTTCCGAATATTTATTGAGTTAACGAATTTCGAGGACGGAATTTTATTAAGAGGGATAGTATGTAATATCCCAATTTTTTTCTGAAAAAATAATAATAATTAGAACACTAAACATTAATATTATTGTTATCTTTATTAGACTAATAATTATCAATAATATTATGTGTATCCTTTCTTAATAAAATTATATACATGTTAGATTTATTATGTTTTTTATCATTATCTTTATTATGATAATTATCAATATTATAATTAATATTTAACTTAGAGGTTTATATAGGGGTTATTTGGCCTTTTAGGGGTCAAATTAGGGGTTAGTAATCTTAAGGGCTAAATTTAAGTTTAGGGGGTAAGATTACTTAGTATATATATATATGTTTATAACTTCATACACAAATTTTACACCAAATCTCAAATAATTATAAGGTAGTTATAATTTTCTAATTATTATTCATATTTCCTACATATATATATATATATATATATATATATATATATATACATATATATGTAATTCCTAATCCACAAGCCTTCTTTCAATATTTTATTTTTTTCAAATTATTTTATTAACTAGTTCAATTTATTAAAATCGCATATTAATTATATATATTTATTTACCGTATAAAAGAAGAAGGGGTCGAGGACTTGGATTTTTATTGTTCCATTTTTCTACATCGAGTATCCGCAATTATTAAGGTAGGAATTTCTATATTATTTATCTTTATTTAATGTTTCATGATTGTATTTTATTGATTGCAATATATGTCAAGAGGAAATGAATTCATATAAGCTAGGGGCTATGAAAAGGGTCAGGGATCAAACGTATCTTCGGGGTGAACCCGCAATGCTATATGCAGGAAGGCAGGCGTCGAGAGGAAAAAGAGGAAATGAATGAATTTATTGTTGTAATTATGTGAATGCTTTTTCATGTTATATTAAATATTGATGAGATATATCCCTACTGAGCGAGATGAAGCTCACCCTATTATTATCATGACTTTCAGGTTTAGGAATCCGGCTGAAGATATGATGTTGTGGATGGTGGAATAAATCATGATAAATTTATATTTTAAATAATTATGATCAGACTAAATTTTAGATTTAAGTCTTTAATTTTTCCGGTTTATGCTTGGAACAATTGTTGGATATTTAATTTGGAAGATGTAATATTATTATTATTATTATTATTATTATTATTATTATTATTATTATTATTATTATTATTATTATTATTATTATTTTCCTTAAGAATTAAAAATTCTCAATTAATATTTTTGATAATTATTGGGATCAATTTAATTTATAAATTTATGTTTTTTAAAAATAGTTTTAGAATATTTTAAATTAATAAAATTGGGTCGTTACAAGTGGTATCGGAAGCGGTGTCTATGGTTACGTAGACTTGTTTAAAAAAAATATCTTGCAAATACTTTTTTTTTAAAAGAAAATAGTCTCGTAACATCCACCTCCGTCATATCTCGTCGGATTTCTCAAGGTATGCAATTTATTATGTCATGCTATTCAAAATGTCATATTATATTATCATATTTTATAATTACATTTTATGAATTCAAGTCGTCATTTTTATTAAAAGTACTATTGCACATGTACTTTCCATATTAGACAAAGAACTCCTCGTGTAAAAAAAAATGCATTTTTGTTTCGAATATTTATTGAGTTAACGAATTTCGAGACGAAATTTTATTAAGAGGGATAGTATGTAATATCCCAATTTTTCTAAAAAAATAATAATAATTAGAACACTAAACATTAATATTATTGTTATATTTATTAGACTAATAATTATCAATAATATTATGTGTATCCTTTCTTATTAAAATTATATACATGTTAAATTTATTATTTTTTTATCATTATCTTTATTATGATAATTATCAATATTATAATTAATATTTAACTTAGAGGTTTATATAGGGGTTATTTGGCCTCTTAGGGGTCAAATTAGGGGTTAGTATTCTTAAGGGCTAAATTTAAGTTTAGGGGTAAGATTACTTAGTATATATATGTTTATAACTTCATACACAAATTTTACACCAAATCTCAAATAATTATAAGGTAGTTATAATTTTCTAATTATTATTCATGATTCCTACATATATATATATATATATATGTAATTCCTAATCCACAAGCTTTCTTTCAATATTTTATTTTTTTCAAATTATTTTATTAACTAGTTCAATTTATTAAAATCTCATATTAATTATATATATTTATTTAACGTATAAAACGAAGGGTCGAGGACTTGGATTTTTATTGTTCCATTTTTCTACATCGAGTATCTGCGATTATTAAGGTAGGAATTTCTATATTATTTATCTTTATTTAATGTTTCATAATTGTATTTTATTGATTGCAATATATGTCAAGAGGAAATGAATTCATATAAGCTAGGGGCTATGAAAAGGGTCAGGGATCAAACGTATCTTCGGCGTGAACCCGCAATGCTATATGGGAGGCGCCGATCGAGGAGGAAAAAGAGGAAATAAATGAATTTATTGTTGTAATTATGTGAATGCTTTTTCATGTTATATTAAATATTGACAGATATATCCCTCTCGAAGCGAGATGAAGCTCACCCTATTATTATCATGACTTTCGAGGTTAAGGAATCATTTGAAGATATGATGTTGTGGATGGTGGAATAAATCATGATATATTTATATTTTAAATAATTATGATCGAGACTAAATTTTAGATTTAAGTCTTTAATTTTTCCGGTTTATGCTTGGAACAATTGTTGGATATTTAATTTGGAAGATGTAATATTATTATTATTATTATTATTATTATTATTATTATTTTCCTTAAGAATTAAAAATTCTCAATTAATATTTTTGATAATTATTGGGATCAATTTAATTTATAAATTTATGTTTTTTAAAAATAGTTTTAGAATATTTTAAATTAATAAAATTGGTCGTTACAAGTGGTATCGGGAGCGGGTCTATGGTTTCGTAGACTTGTTTAAAAAATATCTTGCAAATACTTTTTTTTAAAAGAAAATAGTCTCGTAACATCCACCTCCGTCATATCTCGTCGGATTTCTCAAGGTATGCAATTTATTATGTCATGCTATTCAAAATGTCATATTATATTATCATATTTTATAATTACATTTTATGAATTCAAGTCGTCATTTTTATTAAAAGTACTATTGCACATGTACTTTCCATATTAGACAAAGAACTCCTCGTGTAAAAAAATGCATTTTTGTTTCGAATATTTATTGAGTTAACGAATTTGAGACGAAATTTTATTAAGAGGATAGTATGTAATATCCCAATTTTTCTAAAAAAATAATAATTATTAGAACACTAAACATTAATATTATTGTTATATTTATTAGACTAATAATTATCAATAATATTATGTGTATCCTTTCTTATTAAAATTATATACATGTTAGATTTATTATTTTTTTTATCATTATCTTTATTATGATAATTATCAATATTATAATTAATATTTAACTTAGAGGTTTATATAGGGGTTATTTGGCCTCTTAGGGGTCAAATTAGGGGTTAGTATTCTTAAGGGCTAAATTTAAGTTTAGGGGTAAGATTACTTAGTATATATATGTTTATAACTTCATACACAAATTTTACACCAAATCTCAAATAATTATAAGGTAGTTATAATTTTCTAATTATTATTCATGTTTCCTACATATATATATATATATATATATATATGTAATTCCTAATCCACAAGCTTTCTTTCAATATTTTATTTTTTTCAAATTATTTTATTAACTAGTTCAATTTATTAAAATCTCATATTAATTATATATATTTATTTAACGTATAAAACGAAGGGGTCGAGGACTTGGATTTTTATTGTTCCATTTTTCTACATCGAGTATCTGCGATTATTAAGGTAGGAATTTCTATATTATTTATCTTTATTTAATGTTTCATGATTGTATTTTATTGATTGCAATATATGTCAAGAGAAATGAATTCATATAAGCTAGGGGCTATGAAAAGGGTCAGGGATCAAACGTATCTTCGGCGTGAACCCGCAATGCTATATGGATGAATCGCTACCGGTCGAGGAAAAAGAGGAAATGAATGAATTTACTGTTGTATTTATGTGAATGCTTTTCATGTTATATTAAATATTCACAGATATATCCCTACTGAGCGAGATAAAGCTCACCCTATTATTATCATGACTTTCGGGTTGAGGAATCCTGAAGATATGATGTTGTGGATGGTGGAATAAATCATGATATATTTATATTTTAAATAATTATGATCGGACTAAATTTTAGATTTAAGTCTTTAATTTTTCCGGTTTATGCTTGGAACAATTGTTGGATATTTAATTTGGAAGTTGTAATATTATTATTATTATTATTATTATTATTATTATTATTATTATTATTATTATTATTATTTTCCCTTAAGAATTAAAAATTCTCAATTAATTGTTTTGATAATTATTGGGATCAATTTAATTTATAAATTTATGTTTTTTTAAAAATATTTTTAGAATATTTTAAATTAATAAAATGGGTCGTTACAAGTGGCATTAGAGCAGGTCTGTGGTTCAGTAGACTTGTTTAAAAAACAATATCTTACAAATATTTTTTTAAAAGAAAATAGTCTCGTAACATCCACCTCCGTCATATCTCGTCGGATTTCTCAAGGTATGCAATTTATTATGTCATGCTATTCAAAATGTCATATTATATTATCATATTTTATAATTACATTTTATGAATTCAAGTCGTCATTTTTATTAAAAGTACCATTGCATCTGTACTTTCCATATTAGACAAAGAACTCCTCGTGTCAAAAAAACGCATTTTTGTTTCCGAATATTTATTGAGTTAACGAATTTCAAGACGAAATTTTATTAAGAGGATAGTATGTAATATCCGAATATTTCTAAAAAAATAATAACTAGAACACTTAAACATTAATATTATTGTTATCTTTATTAGACTAATAATTATCAATAATATTATGTGTATCCTTTCTTAATAAAATTATATACATGTTAGATTTATTATGTTTTTTGTCATTATCTTTATTATGATAATTATCAATATTATAATTAATATGTAACTTAGAGGTTTATATAGGGTTATTTGGCCTTTTAGGGGTCAAATTAGGGGTTAGTATTCTTAAGGGCTAAATTTAAGTTTAGGGGTAAGATTACTTAGTATATATATGTTTATAACTTCATACACAAATTTTACACCAAATCTCAAATAATTATATGATAGTTATATTTTTCTAATTATTATTGATGTTTCCTACATATATATATATATATACATATATATGTAATTCCTAATCCACAAGCCTTCTTTCAATATTTTATTTTTTTCAAATTATTTTATTAACTAGTTCAATTTATTAAAATCGCATATTAATTATATATATTTATTTAACGTATAAAACGAAGGGTCGAGGACTTGGATTTTTATTGTTCCATTTTTCTACATCGAGTATCTCAAGGGCGATTATTAAGGTAGAATTTCTATATTATTTATCTTTATTTAATGTTTCATGATTGTATTTTATTGATTGCAATATATGTCAAGAGGAAATGAATTCATATAAGCTAGGGGCTATGAAAAGGGTCAGGGATCAAACGTATCTTCGGGGGTGAACCCGCAATGCTATATGCAAAGAATGGCGAAAGTCGAGAGGAAAAGAGGAAATGAATGAATTTATTGTTGTAATTATGTGAATGCTTTTTCATGTTATATTAAATATTGTGAGATATATCCCCTACCGAGCGAGATGAAGTGACCACTTATTATTATCATAACTTTCGGGTTGAGGAATCCTTGAAGATATGATGTTGTAGATGGTGGAATAAATCATGATATATTTATATTTTAAATAATTATGATCGGACTAAATTTTAGATTTAAGTCTTTAATTTTTCGGTTTATGCTTGGAATAATTGTTGGATATTTAATTTGGAAGATGTAATATTATTATTATTATTATTATTATTATTATTATTATTATTATTATTATTATTATTATTTTCCCTTAAGAATTAAAAATTCTCAATTAACTTTTTTGATAATTATTGGGATCAATTTAATTTATAAATTTATGTTTTTTAAAAATATTTTAGAATATTTTAAATTAATAAAATTGGGTCGTTACAAGTGGTATCGGAGCAGTGCGTGGTTTCAGACTTGTTTAAAAACAATATCTTACAAATATTTTTTTTAAAAGAAAATAGTCTCGTAACATCCACCTCCGTCATATCTCGTCAGTTTCTCAAGGTATGCAATTTATTATGTCATGCTATTCAAAATGTCATATTATATTATCATATTTTATAATTACATTTTATGAATTCAAGTCGTCATTTTTATTAAAAGTACCATTGCATCTGTACTTTCCATATTAGACAAAGAACTCCTCGTGTCAAAAAAAACATTTTTGTTTCCGAATATTTATTGAGTTAACGAATTTAGAGGACGAAATTTTATTAAGAGTGATAGTATGTAATATCCGAATTTTTCTAAAAAAAAATAATTATTAGAACACTTAAACATTAATATTATTGATATATTTATTAGACTAATAATTATCAATAATATTATGTGTATCCTTTCTTATTAAAATTATATACATGTTAGATTTATTATTTTTTTTTTATCATTATCTTTATTATGATAATTATCAATATTATAATTAATATTTAACTTAGAGGTTTATATAGGGGTTATTTGGCCTCTTAGGGGTCAAATTAGGGGTTAGTATTCTTAAGGGCTAAATTTAAGTTTAGGGGTAAGATTACTTAGTATATATATGTTTATAACTTCATACACAAATTTTACACCAAATCTCAAATAATTATAAGGTAGTTATAATTTTCTAATTATTATTCATGTTTCCTACATATATATATATATATATATATATGTAATTCCTAATCCACAAGCTTTCTTTCAATATTTTATTTTTTTCAAATTATTTTATTAACTAGTTCAATTTATTAAAATCTCATATTAATTATATATATTTATTTAACGTATAAAACGAAGGGGTCGAGGACTTGGATTTTTATTGTTCCATTTTTCTACATCGAGTATCTGCGATTATTAAGGTAGGAATTTCTATATTATTTATCTTTATTTAATGTTTCATGATTGTATTTTATTGATTGCAATATATGTCAAGAGAAAATGAATTCATATAAGCTAGGGGCTATGAAAAGGGTAGGGATCAAACGTATCTTCGGCGTGAACCCGCAATGCTATATGGAGAAGGCGATCGAGAGGAAAAAGAGGAAATAAATGAATTTATTGTTGTAATTATGTGAATGCTTTTTCATGTTATATTAAATATTGACAGATATATCCCTCTTGAGCGAGATGAAGCTCACCCCTATTATTATCATGACTTTCGGGTTAAGGAATCCTATTTGAAGATATGATGTTGTGGATGGTGGAATAAATCATGATATATTTATATTTTAAATAATTATGATCAGACTAAATTTTAGATTTAAGTCTTTAATTTTTCGGTTTATGCTTGGAACAATTGTTGGATATTTAATTTGGAAGATGTAATATTATTATTATTATTATTATTATTATTATTATTATTATTTTCCTTAAGAATTAAAAATTCTCAATTAATATTTTTGATAATTATTGGGATCAATTTAATTTATAAATTTATGTTTTTTAAAAATAGTTTTAGAATATTTTAAATTAATAAAATGAGTGGTTACAAGTGGTATCGGAAGCAGTCTATGGTTCGTAGACTTGTTTAAAAAATATCTTGCAAATACTTTTTTTTAAAAGAAAATAGTCTCGTAACATCCACCTCCGTCATATCTCGTCGGATTTCTCAAGGTATGCAATTTATTATGTCATGCTATTCAAAATGTCATATTATATTATCATATTTTATAATTACATTTTATGAATTCAAGTCGTCATTTTTATTAAAAGTACTATTGCACATGTACTTTCCATATTAGACAAAGAACTCCTCGTGTAAAAAAAATGCATTTTTGTTTCCGAATATTTATTGAGTTAACGAATTTGAGACGAAATTTTATTAAGAGGATAGTATGTAATATCCCAATTTTTCTAAAAAAATAATAATTATTAGAACACTAAACATTAATATTATTGTTATATTTATTAGACTAATAATTATCAATAATATTATGTGTATCCTTTCTTATTAAAATTATATACATGTTAGATTTATTATTTTTTTATCATTATCTTTATTATGATAATTATCAATATTATAATTAATATTTAACTTAGAGGTTTATATAGGGGTTATTTGGCCTCTTAGGGGTCAAATTAGGGGTTAGTATTCTTAAGGGCTAAATTTAAGTTTAGGGGTAAGATTACTTAGTATATATATGTTTATAACTTCATACACAAATTTTACACCAAATCTCAAATAATTATAAGGTAGTTATAATTTTCTAATTATTATTCATGTTTCCTACATATATATATATATATATATATGTAATTCCTAATCCACAAGCTTTCTTTCAATATTTTATTTTTTTCAAATTATTTTATTAACTAGTTCAATTTATTAAAATCTCATATTAATTATATATATTTATTTAACGTATAAAACGAAGGGTCGAGGACTTGGATTTTTATTGTTCCATTTTTCTACATCGAGTATCTGCGATTATTAAGGTAGGAATTTCTATATTATTTATCTTTATTTAATGTTTCATGATTGTATTTTATTGATTGCAATATATGTCAAGAGGAAATGAATTCATATAAGCTAGGGGCTATGAAAAGGGTCCAGGATCAAACGTATCTTCGGCGTGAACCCGCAATGCTATATGGAGGAAGGCTGGCGGTCGAGGAGGAAAAAGAGGAAATGAATGAATTTATTGTTGTAATTATGTGAGTGCTTTTCATGTTATATTAAATATTGTGAGATATATCCCCCTCGAGCGAGATGAAGCTCACCCTATTATTATCATGACTTTCGAGGTTGAGGAATCCTATCAAGATATGATGTTGTGGATGGTGGAATAAATCATGATATATTTATATTTTAAATAATTATGATCGGACTAAATTTTAGATTTAAGTCTTTAATTTTTCGGTTTATGCTTGGAACAATTGTTGGATATTTAATTTGGAAGTTGTAATATTATTATTATTATTATTATTATTATTATTATTATTATTATTATTATTATTATTATTATTATTATTTTCCCTTAAGAATTAAAAATTCTCAATTAATTTTATTGATAATTATTGGGATCAATTTAATTTATAAATTTATGTTTTTTTAAAAATATTTTTAGAATATTTTAAATTAATAAAATTGAGTCGTTACAAGTGGTATCGAGCAGTGCGTGGTTCGTAGACTTGTTTAAAAAACAATATCTTACAAATATTTTTTTTTAAAAGAAAATAGTCTCGTAACATCCACCTCCGTCATATCTCGTCGGATTTCTCAAGGTATGCAATTTATTATGTCATGCTATTCAAAATGTCATATTATATTATCATATTTTATAATTACATTTTATGAATTCAAGTCGTCATTTTTATTAAAAGTACCATTGCATCGTACTTTCCATATTAGACAAAGAACTCCTCGTGTCAAAAAACGCATTTTTGTTTCCGAATATTTATTGAGTTAACGAATTTCAAGACGAAATTTTATTAAGAGGGATAGTATGTAATATCCGAATATTTCTAAAAAAATAATAATTAGAACACTTAAACATTAATATTATTGTTATCTTTATTAGACTAATAATTATCAATAATATTATGTGTATCCTTTCTTAATAAAATTATATACATGTTAGATTTATTATGTTTTTTTGTCATTATCTTTATTATGATAATTATCAATATTATAATTAATATGTAACTTAGAGGTTTATATAGGGGTTATTTGGCCTTTTAGGGGTCAAATTAGGGTTAGTATTCTTAAGGGCTAAATTTAAGTTTAGGGGTAAGATTACTTAGTATATATATGTTTATAACTTCATACACAAATTTTACACCAAATCTCAAATAATTATAAGATAGTTATATTTTTCTAATTATTATTGATGTTTCCTACATATATATATATATATATACATATATATGTAATTCCTAATCCACAAGCCTTCTTTCAATATTTTATTTTTTTCAAATTATTTTATTAACTAGTTCAATTTATTAAAATCGCATATTAATTATATATATTTATTTAACGTATAAAACGAAGGGTCGAGGACTTGGATTTTTATTGTTCCATTTTTCTACATCGAGTATCTGCGATTATTAAGGTAGAATTTCTATATTATTTATCTTTATTTAATGTTTCATGATTGTATTTTATTGATTGCAATATATGTCAAGAGAAATGAATTCATATAAGCTAGGGGCTATGAAAAGGGTCAGGGATCAAACGTATCTTCGGGGGGTGAACCCGCAATGCTATATGCAAGAATCGCGAGTCGAGGAGGAAAAAGAGGAAATGAATGAATTTATTGTTGTAATTATGTGAATGCTTTTTCATGTTATATTAAATATTGTGAGATATATCCCTACCGAGCGAGATGAAGTGACCCTTATTATTATCATGACTTTCGAGGTTGAGGAATCCCGGTCAAGATATGATGTTGTAGATGGTGGAATAAATCATGATATATTTATATTTTAAATAATTATGATCGGACTAAATTTTAGATTTAAGTCTTTAATTTTTCCGGTTTATGCTTGGAATAATTGTTGGATATTTAATTTGGAAGATGTAATATTATTATTATTATTATTATTATTATTATTATTATTATTATTATTTTCCTTAAGAATTAAAAATTCTCAATTAACTTTTTTGATAATTATTGGGATCAATTTAATTTATAAATTTATGTTTTTTAAAAATATTTTTAGAATATTTTAAATTAATAAAATTGGTCGTTACAAGTGGTATCGGAAAAAAGTGCAGTGGTTCTCAGACTTGTTTAAAAAACAATATCTTACAAATATTTTTTTAAAAGAAAATAGTCTCGTAACATCCACCTCCGTCATATCTCGTCGGATTTCTCAAGGTATGCAATTTATTATGTCATGCTATTCAAAATGTCATATTATATTATCATATTTTATAATTACATTTTATGAATTCAAGTCGTCATTTTTATTAAAAGTACCATTGCATCTGTACTTTCCATATTAGACAAAGAACTCCTCGTGTCAAAAAAACATTTTTGTTTCCGAATATTTATTGAGTTAACGAATTTAGAGGACGAAATTTTATTAAGAGGGATAGTATGTAATATCCGAATTTTTCTAAAAAAATAATTATTAGAACACTTAAACATTAATATTATTGTTATATTTATTAGACTAATAATTATCAATAATATTATGTGTATCCTTTCTTATTAAAATTATATACATGTTAGATTTATTATTTTTTTTATCATTATCTTTATTATGATAATTATCAATATTATAATTAATATTTAACTTAGAGGTTTATATAGGGGTTATTTGGCCTCTTAGGGGTCAAATTAGGGGTTAGTATTCTTAAGGGCTAAATTTAAGTTTAGGGGTAAGATTACTTAGTATATATATGTTTATAACTTCATACACAAATTTTACACCAAATCTCAAATAATTATAAGGTAGTTATAATTTTCTAATTATTATTCATGTTTCCTACATATATATATATATATATATATATGTAATTCCTAATCCACAAGCTTTCTTTCAATATTTTATTTTTTTCAAATTATTTTATTAACTAGTTCAATTTATTAAAATCTCATATTAATTATATATATTTATTTAACGTATAAAACGAAGGGGTCGAGGACTTGGATTTTTATTGTTCCATTTTTCTACATCGAGTATCTGCGATTATTAAGGTAGGAATTTCTATATTATTTATCTTTATTTAATGTTTCATGATTGTATTTTATTGATTGCAATATATGTCAAGAGAAAATGAATTCATATAAGCTAGGGGCTATGAAAAGGGTAGGGATCAAACGTATCTTCGGCGTGAACCCGCAATGCTATATGGAGGAACTGCGCGATCGAGGAAAAAAGAGGAAATAAATGAATTTATTGTTGTAATTATGTGAATGCTTTTTCATGTTATATTAAATATTGACAGATATATCCCTCCGAAATGGCGAGATGATTTAAGCTCACCCCTATTATTATCATGACTTTCGGTTAAGGAATCCTATGAAGATATGATGTTGTGGATGGTGGAATAAATCATGATATATTTATATTTTAAATAATTATGATCGACTAAATTTTAGATTTAAGTCTTTAATTTTTCCGGTTTATGCTTGGAACAATTGTTGGATATTTAATTTGGAAGATGTAATATTATTATTATTATTATTATTATTATTATTATTATTATTATTATTATTATTTTCCCTTAAGAATTAAAAATTCTCAATTAATATTTTTGATAATTATTGGGATCAATTTAATTTATAAATTTATGTTTTTTAAAAATAGTTTTAGAATATTTTAAATTAATAAAATTGGGTCGTTACAAGTGGTATCGAAAGGTGTCTATGGTTCTGTAGACTTGTTTAAAAAAATATCTTGCAAATACTTTTTTTTTAAAAGAAAATAGTCTCGTAACATCCACCTCCGTCATATCTCGTCGGATTTCTCAAGGTATGCAATTTATTATGTCATGCTATTCAAAATGTCATATTATATTATCATATTTTATAATTACATTTTATGAATTCAAGTCGTCATTTTTATTAAAAGTACTATTGCACATGTACTTTCCATATTAGACAAAGAACTCCTCGTGTAAAAAAAAATGCATTTTTGTTTCCGAATATTTATTGAGTTAACGAATTTTGAGACGAAATTTTATTAAGAGGATAGTATGTAATATCCCAATTTTTCTAAAAAAATAATAATTATTAGAACACTAAACATTAATATTATTGTTATATTTATTAGACTAATAATTATCAATAATATTATGTGTATCCTTTCTTATTAAAATTATATACATGTTAGATTTATTATTTTTTTTATCATTATCTTTATTATGATAATTATCAATATTATAATTAATATTTAACTTAGAGGTTTATATAGGGGTTATTTGGCCTCTTAGGGGTCAAATTAGGGTTAGTATTCTTAAGGGCTAAATTTAAGTTTAGGGGTAAGATTACTTAGTATATATATGTTTATAACTTCATACACAAATTTTACACCAAATCTCAAATAATTATAAGGTAGTTATAATTTTCTAATTATTATTCATGTTTCCTACATATATATATATATATGTAATTCCTAATCCACAAGCTTTCTTTCAATATTTTATTTTTTTCAAATTATTTTATTAACTAGTTCAATTTATTAAAATCTCATATTAATTATATATATTTATTTAACGTATAAAACGAAGGGGGTCGAGGACTTGGATTTTTATTGTTCCATTTTTCTACATCAGTATCTGCGATTATTAAGGTAGGAATTTCTATATTATTTATCTTTATTTAATGTTTCATGATTGTATTTTATTGATTGCAATATATGTCAAGAGAAAATGAATTCATATAAGCTAGGGGCTATGAAAAAAGGGGGATCAAACGTATCTTCGGCGTGAACCCGCAATGCTATATGGAGGAAGCGGCGATCGGAGGAAAAAGAGGAAATAAATGAATTTATTGTTGTAATTATGTGAATGCTTTTTCATGTTATATTAAATATTGTGAGATATATCCCTACTCGAAAGCGAGATGAAGCTCACCCTATTATTATCATGACTTTCGAGGTTAAGGAATCATTTCAAGATATGATGTTGTGGATGGTGGAATAAATCATGATATATTTATATTTTAAATAATTATGATCAGACTAAATTTTAGATTTAAGTCTTTAATTTTTCGGTTTATGCTTGGAACAATTGTTGGATATTTAATTTGGAAGATGTAATATTATTATTATTATTATTATTATTATTATTATTATTTTCCCTTAAGAATTAAAAATTCTCAATTAATATTTTTGATAATTATTGGGATCAATTTAATTTATAAATTTATGTTTTTTAAAAATAGTTTTAGAATATTTTAAATTAATAAAATTGGTCGTTACAAGTGGTATCGGAGCAGTGTCTATGGTTCGTAGACTTGTTTAAAAAAATATCTTGCAAATACTTTTTTTTTTTAAAAGAAAATAGTCTCGTAACATCCACCTCCGTCATATCTCGTCGGATTTCTCAAGGTATGCAATTTATTATGTCATGCTATTCAAAATGTCATATTATATTATCATATTTTATAATTACATTTTATGAATTCAAGTCGTCATTTTTATTAAAAGTACTATTGCACATGTACTTTCCATATTAGACAAAGAACTCCTCGTGTAAAAAAATGCATTTTTGTTTAGAATATTTATTGAGTTAACGAATTTGAGACTAAATTTTATTAAGAGGATAGTATGTAATATCCCAATTTTCTAAAAAAATAATAATTATTAGAACACTAAACATTAATATTATTGTTATATTTATTAGACTAATAATTATCAATAATATTATGTGTATCCTTTCTTATTAAAATTATATACATGTTAGATTTATTATTTTTTTTTTATCATTATCTTTATTATGATAATTATCAATATTATAATTAATATTTAACTTAGAGGTTTATATAGGGGTTATTTGGCCTCTTAGGGGTCAAATTAGGGGTTAGTATTCTTAAGGGCTAAATTTAAGTTTAGGGGGTAAGATTACTTAGTATATATATGTTTATAACTTCATACACAAATTTTACACCAAATCTCAAATAATTATAAGGTAGTTATAATTTTCTAATTATTATTCATGTTTCCTACATATATATATATATATATGTAATTCCTAATCCACAAGCTTTCTTTCAATATTTTATTTTTTTTCAAATTATTTTATTAACTAGTTCAATTTATTAAAATCTCATATTAATTATATATATTTATTTAACGTATAAGGGTCGAGGACTTGGATTTTTATTGTTCCATTTTTCTACATCGAGTATCTGCGATTATTAAGGTAGGAATTTCTATATTATTTATCTTTATTTAATGTTTCATGATTGTATTTTATTGATTGCAATATATGTCAAGAGAAAATGAATTCATATAAGCTAGGGGCTATGAAAAGGGTCCCGGTTTCATGTTCTTCCTCGCATTGGTTTCAAGAGAAAATACTTGAAACCAATGCGAGGAAGAACATGAAACGGACCTTTTCATAGCCCCTAGCTTATATGAATTCATTTTCTCTTGACATATATTGCAATCAATAAAATACAATCATGAAACATTAAATAAAGATAAATAATATAGAAATTCCTACCTTAATAATCGCAGATACTCGATGTAGAAAAATGGAACAATAAAAATCCAAGTCCTCGACCCGTTTCGTTTTATACGTTAAATAAATATATATAATTAATATGAGATTTTAATAAATTGAACTAGTTAATAAAATAATTTGAAAAAAATAAAATATTGAAAGAAAGCTTGTGGATTAGGAATTACATATATATATATATATATATGTAGGAAACATGAATAATAATTAGAAAATTATAACTACCTTATAATTATTTGAGATTTGGTGTAAAATTTGTGTATGAAGTTATAAACATATATATACTAAGTAATCTTACCCCTAAACTTAAATTTAGCCCTTAAGAATACTAACCCCTAATTTGACCCCTAAGAGGCCAAATAACCCCTATATAAACCTCTAAGTTAAATATTAATTATAATATTGATAATTATCATAATAAAGATAATGATAAAAAAATAATAAATCTAACATGTATATAATTTTAATAAGAAAGGATACACATAATATTATTGATAATTATTAGTCTAATAAATATAACAATAATATTAATGTTTAGTGTTCTAATAATTATTATTTTTTAGAAAAATTGGGATATTACATACTATCCTCTTAATAAAATTTCGTCTCGAAATTCGTTAACTCAATAAATATTCGAAACAAAAATGCATTTTTTTACACGAGGAGTTCTTTGTCTAATATGGAAAGTACATGTGCAATAGTACTTTTAATAAAAATGACGACTTGAATTCATAAAATGTAATTATAAAATATGATAATATAATATGACATTTTGAATAGCATGACATAATAAATTGCATACCTTGAGAAATCCGACGAGATATGACGGAGGTGGATATAACAATAATACTTGTCCATTTTTCGCTTTGGCGAGGATGTAAAGGTTTAGTTCTTCCTCGCATTGGTTCCGATCACCACCCCATTTTGGTTTCATGTTCTTCGGCCATTAGCAGGGACCGATTCCATTTCGTTTTCGGCGTATGTGGGTTCATCACAATTCATTCCGGATTTGGTTACAACCTCTTGGGTCTCTCCATGACGCGCCCAATCCTTTGTGCGTGTCATGAGGAAGCTCAGCGGTTGCGACAAGTTATTAAAGATTGGAACAGGGATGTGTTTGGGGATGTTAACCATAAGGTGAATAGCCACGATGGAGCATCTTCGTCGTATTCGAGGCAAACATTGAGGCATTGGGTTATCTTTGCCTCTCTCCGAGAAGCGAGCCTGGGCGCTTGATTGAAGCTCTCGCAGATCCGATTACAATCCGAATTCTTAAAGCAAAAGGCCCGTCTTGCTGGCTTAAGGATGGGGATCGTAATACAACATTTTTTCATCGGTGTAGCGATTCGTAAGGGGCGACGTTCATTCAGGGGCTTATGGTAGATGGCGATTACCCGATGATGTCGCGATCCTTGGGGAACACATCGTTTCCTTTTACAAGGATCTCTTCGCGGATCTTGGGATTTCCATCTCGGATTTCTTGTTAATCGACCAGGTTATTACTCAAGGTTGGGCGTAGGTGAATGCCACCCTCACCGTCATTCCATCGGATTTAGAGGTTAAGGAATCGGTATTTGATATGGATTTAGATAGTTCTCCAGGGCAAATGTGTTCAATGGGATTTTTATCGTCATTTCGGGATGTCATCTCCGCCGAGGTAACTGCATTGTATTCGCTTTTTCTTGAATCGTCACTACCTGCGGGATTGAATGCAAGTTTCATGGCGCTCATCCCAAAGACTAAGGATGCAAACGTCATTGAAAACTTCCATCCGATTGTTATGAGCAATTTCATTTTCAAGATCATCACGAAGATTTTGGCTACGCGTTTGGGTTTGATTATTACGATTATTTATCTCCGACGTAGATTTGGTTTTATCCGTGGCGACAAATTCATGATTGTATTGCCATGGTATCCGAAGGGTTCAATGTCTTACAGGTCGCACGGATTCGAATATGATCCACGAAAATAGATATCCGCAAGGCCTTCGACACATTGAGGTGGGATTTCTTACTACACGTCTTGCGCCATTTCGATTTCTCGAGAGATCTTTGTGCATTGGGTGGAGGTGGTACTTCGGTCATCCGGGATATCGTTTTGTTAAATGGGACGCGGTGGGTTATTTTCCTTATTTCGGAGAGTCGACAAGGGATCCTTTATCACCATTATTATTTTGCATTGCGGGGGGAAGTCCTGGGGTGACTTATTGAAGTGGCGATGAACAGTCTCGGTTATCTTCCTTCATGGCGCCAAGGGTATTGTCTTTCCTTCGTCCATCTTATATGCAGATGATATTGTCATCATGTGTGGGCGTCTTCTACGAATGCCCGGTCTTGCTTCGATTCTTACTCATTATGCGGATATCTCGGGCGAAGTGTTTAATCACAGAAATCAAGAGTTTACTTTGGTTCGCAGGTGTTTCGTCATATGTCCGGGAGGGTGCAACACATTTTGGGGATCCATCCAGGGGCGTTCCCCCTTTGTGTATTTGGGCGCTCCAATCTTTAAGGGCACTCCAAAGGTTGCGGATTTACAACTGTCTTTGTCAAGATAATCCTCAAATTGACGATGGAAAGGTTCGTCTCTTTCCCTTCTTTGGTAGAGTTTGCCTTGTTAACTCGATGATCACTAGTTCTTTCGTGCACACCATGATGGTTTATAAATGGCTCGCTTCTGTTGCTAAAACAAATGGGAAAAGCCATGCGCAATTTCATTTGGACGGGGGATGTGAATTCTAAGGAAATGTGGTGGTCAATTGGAATAGATCTTTTTGCACGCCCAGGCGAAGGGATCAGGCGTGCGATTGATTGTGGTTGCCAACACGGCTTTCTTAATGAAATTGGGATGGAAGGTTTTGAACTCGGACTCGTTGGTTTACAGGACCTCGTGAGGCGGTACTTTACAAGGAATAGGGAGAAGCGATCCTTTATTCCTTCTTCAATTTGGGGGATTAAACCCTGTATTTATGATTGCTTGGATGGTGCTCGTTGGATCCCGGCGCGCCAACTCCGAGGTTTTATTCGGATTGATAATTGGTTGGGATACTCTATAGCTGACAGAATTGGCATTCAGGACTATAGATACTTATTCCATCAGTAGCGTTTCGACTATTTTTATGATGGGTCCTGGCACTTCACCCTCTCTTTCGTGGAGGCCTATTTGGAGTTGGTTCGTGCTATTGTGCGCGGCTCCGGGTGCGCCCGGAGTCGCAGATACTCGAGTTTGGTTGAACTCGAAGGATGGTTCGATTACCTCGGCGGCTTATAATCATATACGCCCAAAGACCAATAGTTAGATGGGGGTCTTGGATTTGGTCACAAAGATATCCCGGAACGGAGATCGGTGGTCGCATGGAGGGCTATACACAACCGTGGCTATCCAGGATTCATTATGAGCTATGGGAAGTTTTTGTCCCTTCGGTTTGTGTTCTTTGCGGGAATCGGAAGAATCGGTTGATCACTTATTTGTCTCTTGTGCTTTTGCAGAAATATATGACGTTAGATCTTCCATTCTTTCCAAGTTCACCCTCCTCGACTTACGGTTTCAATGAGCCACCGGGTACGGTTAATGTCTTTTCATTTTGATGACGGTCGCTTTCCTTTGGTGCGTGGTGATACTTTCTCGCATCGGCTCATATGGCACATCCGCAACGGTGATTTTTCACAACAAAAATGCGGACCGGAGGCAGCGATCATTCAACTACAAGTACTCATTGTAGAATCATCATCTTTGGATCGGGGATGCATGAACAATGACCAACAAGACCTATTTATCTTGCGCGTCTGCGAAGTTCTGGATGGGCTAGGCGTGCCCCATGCAGATCGTGGAGGTTGATGGCAAAAACCCCTCCCGGGTTGGATCAAGGTTAACACGGATGGCGGTTCAGGGGCGCCGCAACGCGTCATAGCTTCCGAGTCTTAGGAATTGTAGAGGTTTCTTTCGAGGATGCTTTGTCCATCATTGTGGTTCGTGGCACGCATTTGAAGTGAATTGGTCGCAACAATGTAGGCGATTCATTATGCCTTTGCGAAATTTCGGACGCAACTTTGGGCGGAATCGGATTCGATGTATGTGGTGAACTCTTTGGAGAAGAGGACTATGGAGGTCCCATGGCGCCATCTTAGTTATTGGCGCCAAACCCCGCATCTGCTCGAGGTATTGATCTTGTAGTCTCTCATATTTTTGGGAAGGCAATCGGGTTGCGAGACATGTTGAGTAAGAAGGCGTGAGTGTGGCACATGGTGGGACGTCCCGCCCACAGAGTTTCTTCACTACCTCACCGATGAATATGTTGGCCAATCCAACTATAGGTTTGTTACTTAGTGCGCCACCGCTTCGAGGTTTCTTTTAGGCGCCTTCTTTTCTTGGGGTACTCTTTTTTCCTTACAAGGGTTTTTCCCACAAGGGTGGGTTTTACCTTGGAAGGTTTTAATGAGGCCCCAACCATTCAGCTATTTGGTCGGCTTGTGACCATTTCGTTTGGTTTTTTGACATTATTTCCAGGCTTTCTTTTGGTTACCTGATGAGCCTGTGATCAGGATTACTCTTTTTTCATTTTTATATATATATTCGAACTTATTCAAAAAATAAAGTCTTGTATTTAACAATTAAATTTTGAAACTCATTTTGTAATTCATCAAAATCACATTGTAATTCATCAACTAAGGAAAAAGATGAAGCATTAGAGCGTACCTCGTTGTTTTTGGTCTATGGCCATAAGACCATGTTCGTATTCTCCTTCTTCATCGGTTGTGGCAAGGAGTTCATCCCAAGTCTTGACATCTACATTTAAAGCCTTCTTTTTTGGAAAAAACTTTTTCTTCTTTTGTTCTTCCTCCTCGAGTTTTGGGCAATCGGCTATGAAGTGCCCGGATTTTCCGCATTTAAAACACGAGTTGTCTCTCGGTTTTCTTGCCTTATTTTTATTCACAAATTTTGTAAATTCCGGACAAGTGCGGCCGTCTCTCATCATCCTCATCATTATCATAATATGAATTATTAGAAGAAGATGCTAAACCTTTAGGAATATTTTGCATACCCGATTGAGTGTTGGATGATTTGAAAATTTTCCTCTCCTTGAGATAGACTTCGTAAATGAGGAGGTTCCCGATGAGCTCATCGAATTTGAGTGTCTCAAGATTTTGTGCTTCCGTGATAGCCGTCACCCCGGACCATGAGCGGGAAGGGCGTTTAATACCTTGGTCACCTTGTCTTCTTGAGAGAAGACCTTTCCAAGAGCCACAAGAGGATTGACAATGTTGTCAAGCCTTTCCACCATTTTTGATATGCTTTCACCATCATGCATATTGAAATTTTCAAAGTCTTTCACAAGCATTGTTTTTCTTGCTTGCTTTACTTTTTTTGTGCCCTCATAGATGGTTTCTAATTTTTCCCAAACTTCATGTGCCGACCTTATGCCTCTTATGCGATTATACTCGGTGGCGGTAAAGAGAGCAATGTAAAATATTTAAGGCCTTACCGTTTAGAGAAAGCCTTCTTGTCATTTTCATCGAACTCCTTGAACGGTTTGGGAGCCGTGGTGCCATCCTCCAATTTTTGGTTGGTTGAGCAACTCCTTCAATAACCACATTCCAAATGTCAAACCCGCACCCTTGAGAAAACACTCCATACGATCTTTCCAAAATGCGTAGTTGTTGGCGTCGAATAGTGGTGGTTTGTTGGTGGAGGCGCCGGTGGTGAGATAAGCTTCATTCGTAGCCATGGATCTTTCTTCTTTACTCGAAACGAGCTAGCCAAAGAGTTTGGCTCGGATACCACTTGTTAGTCCAAGTGGCTACGATAATCTAGAGGGGGTGAATAGATTATGCCGATTTTTCGCAAATCGCCCTCTTTTTCACAAATCACCCTCTTTTTCGAATGAACAAGTAAATGACAAGAATGTAAATGCAGAAATTAAACAACACTCGATGATTTAGAGTAGTTCAATCCACCTAGGGCCTAATCTACTACCACCCCAGGTATATCCGAAGTGGATTTCAAAAAGAAAAAGTTTTATTAACAATTACCACAATCTTCTTACAACACCTTCAAGGAAGTTACCACAATCTTCCTTCAACATCTATGAAGAGTACCACACTCTTCAACACCTAAGATCACCCAAGTGTGTTCTTACCACAAGGATATCTTATTTTGGATGATAGACAAATTCAAGATTACAACTCAATAAATGAAGTATACAAACTTTGAGTGCAAGTGTAATCAAGAACAAAAGCCTAGACCTCAAGATTGTGCAAGTGCAAGAACTTAGCTATTACAACAAGGATGTAAAACCGAAAGCTTTGGGAATTTTGCAGATTTCTTGTTGTATTGTATGCTTGTGTGTTGTATCTTGTGTCTTCAAATCAACCTCTATTTATAGAAGAGTCTTCACCAACATAGGTTCCTCCTTCTTCACTTTTGTCTACAAAAAGAGGATCACAAAATGTAGAAATATTGTACAAAAAAGAAAATCAATCTTGCGATATGGAGTTTCAACGGTACAAATTTTTCGTCAAAAAGATTACAGCTGTGCGACGGTCGCTCTATAGAAAATTTTGAGCGTTAGAGAAAATTAGTGCGATCCGGATACCAATCGCGGAGGGTGCGACCGATTCGGGGTCCGAATTAAGTCTCCTAAAAATGACATAAATTTGTTGGAATCTTTGTGAATCATGTCCATTAGATACCATTGTCAACACAACATACTACTATTAAATATTTACAAAAATGGGAAAATACATACAAAATCATACTAGATACATACAATAGGTCCATGTTTTGCTATTAAATACAACTTTGCTAATAAATAGATAATAATGTCAAAATACATAGGACATCTCAATAGATAACAACAATATCATCAATCATTTGAAAAGTTCGAACAAAATCTTTGCCTAAATTGGATGGTCATCCCAGGATCAATTTCACCACACTTCTACCCGTTGCCAATGCTTCCATGAATTTTATGGCCAAAAACGTTATAGTCACTACCGTTTGTTTGTTGCGGCGGGTGATCCATCCTTGCAATTTCAATCGGCATGGACATCCTCGGTCTTTGTTCGGTTGTTCCAAATATTTCCCATATTGAATATTATGGGAAGTGCCCGAGCCAACGGAACAAACTCCTTTTTGTCTTTACAACTATCGTAGTATTAGACAGGAGTCATACACCCTTATAGTGCACATGGTCAAGTCGGGCTCATACGATTACCCAATGATTGCCAAAAACATGGGCCACTCCGTAAATTTTGTCACATTCTTTCCAATTCGACCTAGCTAGATCCTTGGTCCGACCAGAGACATATTGCAAAATTGTCCCCCCTTCATCTTTGGATGTCCATTTCTTCATTCTTCTTCCGAGTAGCAATTAATCGTTTCCCCAAAGAAATGCTTCTTTCTTTGTTGGCATGAAAAAAACAAAATGAGGTGACTATACATTAGAGAAATAATTAACATGATTAGAAAAAAAAAACAAAACATACCCAAAATAATGCATCAGTGCAAGTCCATCGAGGCAAGAAAGCATGTGGCGCAATGTTCCTCTTAAATAGCAATAGATAAGTCAATGCATCTAGATTCTGCATTGAATAACATAAATACCATGTTTATACCTAATTTTTATGGCTGTCAAATGTAAAAGTACCAAAAAAAAGGAAAACATACAGCATTGTTGAGCCATGCTCTTGGTGTGATTAGTGGGGTAAACCAATAAGGGGAAACCACCCAATCAGCATCAAAGGACAGAGGTGCAACGGGAGTTACAATGTCCGAGATGTGGCCCACCACCGATTGAAAGATTGCGACTTCTCAACGGGATAGTTTGCGAAGGGTCATACCGGCCAACAACGAGGTTCGATTGATGTTCCTCGACCACATTTTTTGAGTCTTTTCTTCTTCTTTTTCGGGGAAATGTGGTGGACCAGGGTTGGTATGCGGTGACTTCTCTTTAGGCCCCTTTCTTTTACACGTTTGGGCCTCTTACGCACAGGGGGGGGGGAATCCACAAAATCGAATTACCAAACAAATTTTTCTTAATATCCACATATGGGTCAGCTTGGGGTTGTACACATTATTTGGGTCGGGCGGGTGTCTTGATAAAGACAACGGACATTCTTCAACTTGTAATTGCAGGGGGTATGCAAAGAGGAGGCATCTTTTTCGACCACCATAGGGACGGGGACAAGGTGCATGCGGTGGTGGGCCTCTTTTGCTCCCCCAAGGCTTGACCCGTTCTAGAGTTTGGTCATTTTTGAGGTCGGAGCCAAATTCGACCATCACGTGCTTGGAGGTTTGGTCATTTTGGGGTCGGATACCAATTCGACCTTCAAGTGCTTGGAGGTTTGGTCAACAACATGGTCGTTGACATAGTCGACCACCCCTAGATTGATTTCATCATCGTTTTGCGGTCGGATCCCAAATCAACCATCTCTTGTGCGATGATTTGATTTCTTCTTTGGGTTATGTCTTTGGTGACCTCCCGCCGCTTGTAGTCCTTCCTCCTTGTCACCCTCTCCACCCATGTCACTCTGTTCTCCCTTCTTATTCTTCTCCCCCCCATCATCAATTTCCTCTTCCCCATCACTTTCCTGTCCCTCTTGATTGTCAACTGACTCATCCGTTTCTTCATCTTCCTCTATCTCTTCCTCTTCCTTATCATCACTTTCTTCCTCTTTGTTATCATCACTTGCTTCCTCTTCCTTATAATCACTTGTCATCACTTTCACTCTCCTCTTCTCCTCCAACACTTTCCTTGAGTTCTCCAACACTTTCCTCTTTGTCATCACTCTCAACCTCTTTCACCGGCCCACTTTCTCCATCATCACGACAAAGACATTGACTTGATGTCGGCATTTCCTCCTCAATCTTGTCAATTTTTTGGCTTATTTTTTCAATTTTATTCAAATCAAAAAGTCCTGAAACACACATGAAAATAAATTTTCAGATTCATCAATAACCAAAATACTAAAATTTTTTTGAAAAGATGTCCCGAATCACTTACATGCACCGATGGCTTTCCGCATCAACATCGTGCCTATTTTTGGTTCTCTCTTCCTTGTTCTCATCCTTCGTGGTGTGGACGCCTCAACATCCACATTTTCATCAAGATATTCATCACCGTAACACGCCATTGCCATTCTGTTGCCACTTTGCTACACTTTGAAAGTAGCCATAACTCTTTTCAGCACGAGAAGGCTTTAATCTTTTGGCCACTTTTACCTGTGTTCAATTCAATAATGAATTATTTCAATAAGTACAATATTCAAATCAAATAACAAGTTAAATATTTCATAATAAATAATAAATAAATTTGAAAAAACTTACACGATCGGCAACAAGATCACCAGGCTTCAAGTTAAAAAAAAAATTCAACAAGTCAGCTGTGGGGGCATCCTCAGCTTTCCAACGGAGAATCCGGGGAGTTGCATCTGAAGAACCCGACACAAGTTTCAAACATAATTTACCAACATCGGGCATCACTTCGTATGCCCAAACTTGTAAAGCATGTGTGAAACCGGAGATATCAAACTTCTCCATGTTGTGATCTTTCTTGTTTTCAGCCTTCTTCTTCTCCTTTCTCTTCCAAAATTTTTCTACCCGGTCGGACATGCAAGATCGTATATCAGACACTAGGAATTCATATGAAATGCGGCCCCACGGATATGCATTGAAGGCCTTCAAATTGTCCACCAAATATATGTATTTCTCATCTAGCTTTTTAGCATTTTAGTGTCATAAATCCTTTGCCTTTCTCCTTCGTTGCATGTTCTTAATGCACTTACTATGTCCAACAAAAATACACTGCCACTTTTACCAAAAAAAAATTTCACTACCTCGGGCTTTGATTGAATTGGTGGTTTAGGGCCAAACTCAAGGCCAGTTATCAGTGCAAATTCTTCCGGCCCAAAGACAATGTGGTCATGTGGGAAAGACTATTGTCTTGACGGAAGAGCAATTGTAGCAAAAAGTCGCCCCGAACCGAATTGTATCTGTTTCCAAAAAATAACCAAAGCAGGATTTCTTGAATTTTTCAACATTATCCCCTTCAACCGCGCTCTAATAAGATCCATGGAATTGAAACACGACCTACATAACAATTTGCCTTTAAAATGATCTTTCTCCTTGAACGAGAGCCATTTTATACTGTTAAACATAAAAAAACCCATTAGGTCGAAATACTAGTCGAAAGTTGGTCGAGGAAATAGTCGAAAAACAAGTAATGGTCGACAAAGTAAGTCGTAATGGTGGTCGTAAAAAATTCGACATACATAAACTGCACAAAAGGCAGGAAATTTAAGGAAGGGGTCGAAAAACATATACAACTTCCAAAATCAAACCCAGCAAACTGATAAACATCATAAATAAACTTCAAAACAACACTATTATGCTTTCAAACCGACCCATAACCCATGAAACCGACTCAATCGGCAGATTATTTTTGGGAAAAAATTTGAGATCTTTCACCCAAACCAAAAAACAAAAACCATGAAAATCAAAAAATATTTTAGTATGCTTGAAAGTTTCATCTTTTGGTATACTAAAACACATGGTCTAAAAAGAAAAAAAAAACATAAATAAACGTAACAAAAAACCCTAGAAAACCCTAGATTTGAAGAACAAGATAGCAAAAATCGAACTTACCAGGAAATGCACTTCACAATGGACGCGTGAGTGAGAAAAATAAGACAAGTAGTGGATGTTGGAAGACCAGTCGGAAGGGGACTACAAGTCGTTCTGAAGAAGAGTGTGACCACCAAACTCAGCGCAAAGCAGAGGGAAATGCCCTAGAAGAGACGACGTCGGGGAGTTGCAGTAGGAATCGCCGGAAAAGACGCAATCGCCGGAAAAAAAAATTTGGGGCAGCAGAGACGGGAAAGAGAGAGAAAGAGGGTGGAGAGTAACTGTTGCAGTTTTGGATATCTTGGATTCGGGTCATTTTCTTTACTAAGGGGTATCTTGGATATTTTACAAGAGTGAGGGGATATAATTAAAAGGATTTAGTTGGGTGGCATTTTCCCAAAAAAATTGTGAAAATATGGCATTTCTGCAAATTTCCCTATATTTTTCGGCCACTATCTTTCTCAATTAACAAAAGATTAATAAACAAGAACTAGAAATCAAGAATTACCTTATTTAAAGGCTGGAGGAGATATTCAACGAGAACCAAAAGATTTTACTGATAAGTTGTTAACTAATGTTTTGGGTCAAATGGATAGACCGACAATCAGAAGAAGGTGTCGGATGGCTATCGTGGTAAACGGGAATCAGGCAAAACATGGCTTGTGACTAAAATTGCTCACTGTTGGAAATGGACGAAAGATTGCAGCCTCGACTTTAAGCTTTATAACAAAGTTTAATCTTTTATAATATTTTTAGTTAATAGTGGAGTTTAGAAAACAAAATAATATATATTAATAGAGTGGATGGAGTGGATTTGTTTTATTACTAAGGAATAATTTACATTTTATCACTAGTATTTTGATATTTTCAGTTTAGCAAGATATTTAATTTGAAATGAATTTAATATAATAGAAGCTTGTCTGACATAATGACTTAATAATTCATATGGGTATGATTCGAAAACTCTCCAGGAACATTTCTTATTAACAGCCACCATATTTTACCATTTAGATTATGATCGTCAGTTCTCTCTAGAATTTAGTCCCAAAACTTGAGTTCTATTAAAACAATAGTTAGGCTCTATTATGGGGTTTGCTATAAAAAGAAACTTGTTGATAATTTATATTCTTTCTAGACTGCTTGCAAGATGATACTTATAAAAAAAGGTTTTATGAATTTCAAGTTCAATTAGTTCATCATGTTATTCAAATTATAGTTTATACAATGATTAGAAAATCCTTACATTGTAAAAAAGAAATTACTAATAAATAATTAGCGCCCCACGGGTTGGCCTGTCCTAATGTGGACCAAATGAGCCAACCCGTTTTGGCGAGCCTATAAATCTTCAACTCAACGTCAACATTTGGTGGGGCAGCCCGATGGACTTAACCTGTTTTGACAGCTCTAATTTCTAGTTTCATACATTGTTATGTTTGCTAAGCTTACTTAATCTTTTTGGACCTCAAGTGCTTTATCGGATTGACGACTATCCCCACAAATCAACATGAGTCTTTTCTAGCGTTCTTTGTCCTCACCGACGCGTTCGTTAAAAATTGCTTCCCAGGGGTCATCCATCCTATATCTACTCCAGGCCAAGCACGCTTAACCATGTAGTGACCCTCCATGTCTACTCCAGGCAAAATACGCTTAACCATGGAGTATCTAGGTAATGGCACAAGAAAAGAAGATGCATATATAGGTATGGGTAGTCCAAATCTAACTTTTTAAGCTTTCATTTAATTGTTCAATCTAGCGCTCATGTGTTCGAATAGGTGCCGCGTCTCGTGCCTCTTTTAAAGCTCACCGCAGTGCACGAATCTTTGGACCAAAGCCTAACAATCCCCTTCCAAAGACTTGCCATCATCTCGGCTTCAATGCTTGGCAACCTCTGCGCCCAACAAACTTCCTCGGTTCTAACACCAATTTCTTGATTCAACTGGTCGCGCCACGCCCCTTTTCGCTCGATTCGGCCACCCAAAGAACCTCGATTCCAAATACTGTTTATCTCGATTCTAACCACTTGGCAACCTATCTTCAATTATGGTCCTTTACCTCTCGTACAAAGCATCTCGTCCACTTTGCTCTTGGCAACCTTGTAACACTCGTAATTTTTCTATTTAGTTAATAATGGACTTTAAAATGTTTATGTTATTTGATATAAGAGAATTTCCAGGTTGATTTATTTGTCATATGGCTCAATGACTTATTTTTATAGTCCATTTTATCACTGTTCTAAAAGACCACGCCTAGCTCCGATTAGTCCCCGCCAGCGCTAGGCCCCCTTGTCCGCCACGTTATTTTTTCAATGAGGTCCCGCTTTAACCCCCGCCAGCTCGGCCAGGCGCTAGACCCGATCTACCGCCCGACTAGCGCTAGCGATTTTAAGAACACTTTGCATTTTATTAAGCCCATATGAATAGTTTTGAATTTCAAAATCTTGCAAAGTATTAGAATCGTATTTCATTAAGAAATATCATACATATAAGTAAAACTTTTATTCAAGTTGTAGGTCCCAAAGGGTGAAGTTAAGTCTAGAAGGAGTGTTAAATAGACTTAACCAATTTTTCGATTTTAATTAAATTGAGAGTTTTATCACAAGAAAACGATTAAGTCTCGTTAGAGACAATCAGTCAAACTTGAGTAGGAGAGTTAACCAATCGACTCAGGGAGTGTTGATAGAGTAACTCGATTGAGTGAAATTAGCTCTTTTTAAAAGTATAATTTTTTGGTTTTTTACACGTGAAGTCTTTACACCCTCTTAAGATTGGTTATCAACACTTGTTTTAATCTTAGTTATTAATAGTTTGATAACAAAGCAAATATAAATACAAGTAATTAAAATGTAGATATTAAAGTCTTTGAAAGTAAATGACATAAATAATTATAATGATTCGAGGATGGGGTAATTCCTCTACTCCACTCTTCTCTTACTCCGGAGGAATTTACTAATGCAACGTTAAATTTGTTACAAAAGTACACACATTCCGAGCAAGCATTGATCACACATCTCGCGTCATTCCTAGGACTCAACTCTTTGCAAGGCGTTTGCCTCACTACTTTAGCTCTTCAAATCGTTCAAACTTGATCACGTATCCCTCCATCGGATTTGAACCAGGTTCTTACTTGAACCTCACTAAACTTCCCGCACTTCGTGGAAGAACATATCTTTTTGTTCTTGAAAACATGTGTGATAACCCATATTTAATTAATAATTTGATTAGAGGTTAGTATAGGAGTTATTTTAGGGGACAAGTAGGGGTTATATTAGAAGTTAGTTATTGTAGGGGCTAATTTTAGATTTAGGGGTTAATATTAGTTAGTATAAATATGTATAACTTCATACAAAAATTTCATACCATATTTCTAAGAGTTATAAGGTAATAATAGTTTTATATTTTTTTATTCAAATTTTATATATATATATATATGTATATTCATAAGATTTCTTTCAAAATTTTACAAATTATTTCATTAATTAGTTCGATTTATTAAAATCACATATTAATTATGTAATTTTATTTAATGTGGAAAACGAAGGGTCGATGACTAGGACTCTTCTTGTTCATTTTCTACATCGAATATTTGCGATTATTAAGGTAGGAATTTTTATATTATTTGTCTTTATTTAATGTTCCATGACTATACTTCATTGATTGCGATATATGTCAAGAGAAAATAAATTCATATAAGCTAGGGGCCATGAAAAGGGTCAGGGATCAACGTATCTTCGGGGTGAACCCACAATGCTATATGCGAAGAATCGCGATCGGAGGAATAAGAGGAAATTAATGAATTTGTTGTAATCATGTGAATGCTTTTCATGTTATATTAAATATTGTGAGATATATCCCTATTGAGCGAGATGAAGCTCACACCTATCATTATCATGACTTTCGGGTTGAGGAATGAATCATTTGAAGATATGATGTTGTGGATGGTGGAATAAATTATGTTATATTTATATTTTAAATAATTATGATCGGACTAAATTTTGGATTTATGTCTTTAATTTTCGATTTATGCTTGGAATAATTTTTGGATACTTAATTTGGAATTATTATTATTATTATTATTATTATTATTATTATTATTATTGTTATCATTATATTTTTCTTAAGAATTAAAAATTCTAAATCAACTTTTTGATAATTATTGGCATCACTTTAATTTATAAATTCGTGTTTTCTTAATAATATTTTAGAATACTTTAAATTTCATAAAATGAGTCGTTACAAGTGGTATCGAAGCAGTCTACGGTTGTAGACTTGGAAAAACAAAAGTTTCTTTTCAAATTTTAAAATAAAATAGTCTAATAACATCCACCTTCATCATATCTCGCCCGATTTCTCAAGGTATGTAGTTTATTATGTCATGTTATTCCATTTTTTTATGAAGTATCATTTTATATTATCATGTTTTAGAAGTACTTTTTATCAATTCTTGTCATCATTCTTTTTAAAATAAAAGCATTATTGTATTAAAGAAAATTCATGACAAGTACATCTATTACGGTATTTTATATTAAAGAATTTTTATGATAAAATCGTATGGGCTTAATTACATGAACCTAGATGACCAATACTTATTTGATTTGGATTATTAGGAAGATGATTAGTGAGACCTTATGTTAACGAGAATGTGCTATTGAGGTTTATAGAAGTTACCAAAGAACTTTGAGGTGATGGTGCTACCATCTTTGGTGCTCATGCCAATATTTTGATGATACTTGAGGGAGAAAAAAAAAAACCCAAGAAGCGAAACTTGAGGAAGATTCGGAGTATTAGGAGACTTAATGTCCGTGAACTTCATAAATTGATTAATAAACCCATTATTATTGATGGAGATGAACAATGAGATAAGTTATACGTAGTAGAAGATGATACGCTAATCGACATTAGCCTTAAGTTAGTCTCTAATTATTATTATTTAGTTAACTTTTGGTAGGTGACTTTTATTTTTAAGCATGAATCATGGTTGTCGAGAGAATTATTATATATTAATAAGATTTTGATCTTCTTTAGGATTGCACGTCTTGATTTCGATTATGAGAAATGTCCGGTAACTTTAAGTCGATAGATGCAAAAGGATAATCCCTTGATTTTAGTCCTTGTGTATTGATTAAGTTTTTACTAACCTACGATACAAAGCTCAAGTCTAGGTTTGTTTTGATGGAGGCCTAGAAAGGATTTTACTACAATCCAAGTTAAACAGGACAAGTGATATAATTAGCCTCGTATAGAATTTGTGATAAGCTATTGCTATTGATTTTCATGATTAATTACTAGGCTTGTCGATTACGCTTATAATGATTTGTGTGTTGGTGTAAATTAGATTGTTATCGCTGAGTTGGTCGATTACTCTGTTATGGGCTTATTCCTAATTAATGTGAAAAGGTTTACCCAGTTATAGTTGAACTACGATTGTAGTATTTTTATTAATTAATGTTTGAGTATAAGGTTTTACTCTATAAGGTTTGAGTTATTGAATATACCCTTTTTCCTATGAGGTTTGAGATATTGAACACAAGATTTTACAATATAAGATTTGAGTCATTGAATGTAAGATTTTTCTTGAAGGATTTGAATATAGGATTTTTTCGTGTATTTGAGTGAATGATTTTTTTTTCTCTTCCTAATTATGGTTTTGAGTATTTGGACATATTGAAATATAAGGTTTTCTCAACAAGGTTTGGTTGTTGTAGTTGTGAGTTGATAACCAATAAGGTTAGTTATTTGATGAAAAGTTTTTGTAAGGGTTAAGGTATTGAATACGAGAGAAAAAAAAAAATTGGATTTGAGATGGATTTTCCCTAATGAGATTTGAACGTAGGATTTCGTAAATTACGTTTTGAGCATGTAAGGTTTTCTTATTTGAGAGTTTGGTCGTATTGAACATAAGATTTATGCTAACTAAGCTTTAACCATAGGACCAAGGGTGAATTATTTGTTTTCTCACGGAGAAAGAGCGGAGATGATAAAGCTTTCCAAAATGGAAATTGAAGTCGTTAGGCCACTAGGCAGTACAAAGGCAATTTTAGCATCATTGGTAATTCGACCACTTTGAGACATAAGATTAAGGAAATTCAACCACGTGATAAAGTCTTGAGCAAGATGAATGAATGAGCACAAATTGAGGGCGTTAAGGAATTTAAGGTAACAAGTGACTAATATTTTGACATAGGAAGCAATGGTACAAAATACATCATGATTTGAGAGAGTATGAAGAAGGATATTGGATCATAGTAGGGCGTTAGATGAAGACAACACATTTTCTACTAGTGAGAATGACATTTAATATGAATCATTATACTAAAAGATACAACAAAGAGATTGTAAGACTACACAAAGTGCCAACAATAAGAGATTTTGGAGGAATCTATAGAATACTTTGGGAACAAAACTGAAAGTTAGTACAACTTGTCATCCATGGATGATGGCGGTCGGAGAGAATTGTTAAAACATTAGAGGACTTGCGAGAGCGTGTGTATTTTTCACATGGAAATAATTAGGAAATGATTCTTCCATTAGTTGAATTTGAGATTATTAAGGTGGCTCGTAACGCCTTGTATGAGAAAAAGTATAGATGATCTTTGTATTTAAACGAAGTTGATGATAGAAAAATTTTGGGGTCTGTATTAATTTGGCAAACTGTTGAGAAGATAGTTATGATACAAGATCGAACCAAGATGGCTCAAGATAGACAAAAGTCGTATCTTTGATAGACGGAGAAAACATATACAATTTGATGAAGGAGAAAAAGTATTTACGAAAGTAGCTCTATTAAAGGTGGTATTCGATTTGGCGAAAAGGAAAAGTTGAAACCGAGATATATTGGACCATTTGAAATCATTACACGAGTTGGATATTTAGCTTATCATCTAGCATTGCCACCGAGTCTATCAAGTGTGCCATGATATTTTCACGTCTCTATGCTAAGAAAGTACATTCACGATCCAAGTCTCATCGTGAATTATAAGGATCGACAATCAACAATGACTTAAATTATGAGGAAGCACCATAAGCTATTATTTGAGAAATAAAGATGTTGCACGATCAAAGTACGATGGAGACGTCATGGCAGAAATGAAGCTACTTGGGAGCGTGAAGAAGAGATTCGTGTCAAGTACCCAAGTTGTTTTTCAATTCCAAGTAAGATATCGAATTTCGAGGACGAAATTATATTTAAGGAGAGTAAAATGTGATAACCCATATTTAATTAATAATTTGATTAGAGGTTAGTATAAGAGTTATTTTAGGGGACAAGTTAGGGGTTATATTAGAAGTTAGTTATTGTAGGGGCTAATTTTAGATTTAGGGATTAATATTAGTTAGTATAAATATGTATAACTTCATACACAAATTTCATACCATATTTCTAAGAGTTATAAGGTAATAATAGTTTTATATTTTTTTATTCAAATTTTATATATATATATATATGTATATTCATAAGATTTCTTTCAAAATTTTACAAATTATTTCATTAATTAGTTCGATTTATTAAAATCACATATTAATTATGTAATTTTATTTAATGTGGAAAACGAAGGGTCGATGACTAGGACTCTTCTTGTTCATTTTCTACATCGAATATTTGCGATTATTAAGGTAGGAATTTTTATATTATTTGTCTTTATTTAATGTTCCATGACTATACTTCATTGATTGCGATATATGTCAAGAGAAAATAAATTCATATAAGCTAGGGGCCATGAAAAGTGGTCCAGGGATCAAACGTATCTTCGGGGTGAACCCACAATGCTATATGCACGATGGCGCGATCGAGAGGAATAAGAGGAAATTAATGAATTTTTGTTGTAATCATGTGAATGCTTTTCATGTTATATTAAATATGTGAGATATATCCCTATTGAGCGAGATGAAGCTCACACCTATCATTATCATGACTTTCGGGTTGAGGAATAAATTTGAAGATATGATGTTGTGGATGGTGGAATAAATTATGTTATATTTATATTTTAAATAATTATGATCGGACTAAATTTTGGATTTATGTCTTTAATTTTTCAGTTTATGCTTGGAATAATTTTTGGATACTTAATTTGGAATTATTATTATTATTATTATTATTATTATTGTTATCATTATATTTTTCTTAAGAATTAAAAATTCTAAATCAACTTTTTGATAATTATTGGCATCACTTTAATTTATAAATTCGTGTTTTCTTAATAATATTTTAGAATACTTTAAATTTCATAAAATTGGGTCGTTACAAGTGGTATCGGAAGCGGTCTACGGTTACGTAGACTTGGAAAAACAAAAGTTTCTTTTCAAATTTTAAAATAAAATAGTCTAATAACATCCACCTTCATCATATCTCGCCCGATTTCTCAAGGTATGTAGTTTATTATGTCATGTTATTCCATTTTTTTATGAAGTATCATTTTATATTATCATGTTTTAGAAGTACTTTTTATCAATTCTTGTCATCATTCTTTTTAAAATAAAAGCATTATTGTATTAAAGAAAATTAATGACAAGTACATCTATTACGATATTTTATATTAAAGAATTTTTATGATAAAATCGTATGGGCTTAATTACATGAACCTAGATGACCAATACTTATTTGATTTGGATTATCGGAAGATGATTAGTGAGACCTTATGTTAACGAGAATGTGCTATTGAGGTTTATAGAAGTTACCAAAGCAACTTTGAGGTGATGGTGCTACCATCTTGGTGCTCATGCCAATATTTTGATGATACTTGAGGAGAAGAAAAAAAAAACCCAAGAAGCGAAACTTGAGGAAGATTCGGAGTATTAGGAGACTTAATGTCCGTGAACTTCATAAATTGATTAATAAACCCATTATTATTGGTGGAGATGAACAATGAGATAAGTTATACGTAGTAGAAGATGATACGCTAATCGACATTAGCCTTAAGTTAGTCTCTAATTATTATTATTTAGTTAACTTTTGGTAGGTGACTTTTATTTTTAAGCATGAATCATGGTTGTCGAGAATTGTTATATATTAATAAGATTTTGATCTTCTTTAGGATTGCACGTCTTGATTTCGATTATGAGAAATGTCGGTAACTTTAAGTCGATAGATGCAAAAGGATAATCCCTTGATTTTAGTCCTTGTGTGTATTGATTAAGTTTTTACTAACCCTACGATACAAAGCTCAAGTCTAGGTTTGTTTTGATGGAGGCTAGAAAGGATTTTACTACAATCCAAGTTAAGCAGGACAAGTGATATAATTAGCCTCGTATAGAATTTGTGATAAGCTATTGCTATTGATTTTCATGATTAATTACTAGGCTTGTCGATTACGCTTATAATGATTTGTGTGTTGGTGTAAATTAGATTGTTATCATTTGAGTTGGTCGATTACTCTGTTATGGGCTTATTCCCTAATTAATGTGAAAAGGTTTACCCGAGTTATAGTTGAACTACGATTGTAGTATTTTTATTAATTAATGTTTGAGTATAAGGTTTTACTCTATAAGGTTTGAGTTATTGAATATACCCTTTTTCCTATGAGGTTTGAGATATTGAACACAAGATTTTACAATATAAGATTTGAGTCATTGAATGTAAGATTTTTCTTGAAGGATTTGAATATAGGATTTTTTCGTGTATTTGAGTGAATGATTTTTTTCTCTTCCTAATTATGGTTTTGAGTATTTGGACATATTGAAATATAAGGTTTTCTCAACAAGGTTTGGTTGTTGTAGTTGTGAGTTGATAACCAATAAGGTTAGTTATTTGATGAAAAGTTTTTGTAAGGGTTAAGGTATTGAATACAGAGAAAAAAAAATTGGATTTGAGATGGATTTTCCCTAATGAGATTTGAACGTAGGATTTCTGTAAATTACGTTTTGAGAATGTAAGGTTTTCTTATTTGAGAGTTTGGTCGTATTGAACATAAGATTTATGCTAACTAAGCTTTAACCATAGGACCAAGGGTGAATTATTTGTTTTCTCACGGAGAAAGAGCAGGATAAAGCTTTCCAAAATGGAAATTGAAGTCGTTAGGCCACTAGACGGTACGAAGGCAATTTTAGCATCATTGGTAATTCGACCACTTTGAGACATAAGATTAAGGAAATTCAACCACGTTATAAAGTCTTGAGCAAGATGAATGAATGAGCACAAATTGAGGGCGTTAAGGAATTTAAGGTAACAAGTGACTAATATTTTGACATAGGAAGCAATGGTACAAAAATACATCATGATTTGAGAGAGTATGAAGAAGGATATTGGATCATAGTAGGACGTTAGATGAAGACAACACATTTTCTACTAGTGAGAATGACATTTAATATGAATCATTATACTAAAAGATACAACAAAGAGATTGTAAGACTACACAAAGTGCCAACAATAAGAGATTTTGGAGGAATCTATAGAATACTTTGGGAACAAAAGCGAAAGTTAGTACAACTTGTCATCCATGATGATGGCGGTCGGAGAGAATTGTTAAAACATTAGAGGACTTGCGAGAGCGTGTGTATTTTTCACATGGAAATAATTAGGAAATGATTCTTCCATTAGTTGAATTTGAGATTATTAAGGTGGCTCTGTGCAACGCCTTGTATGAGAAAAAGTATAGATGATCTTTGTATTTAAACGAAGTTGATGATAGAAAAATTTTGGGGTCTGTATTAATTTGGCAAACTGTTGAGAAGATAGTTATGATACAAGATCGAACCAAGATGGCTCAAGATAGACAAAAGTCGTATCTTTGATAGACGGAGAAAACATATACAATTTGATGAAGGAGAAAAAGTATTTACGAAAGTAGCTCTATTAAAGGTGGTATTCGATTTGGCGAAAAGGAAAAGTTGAAACCGAGATATATTGGACCATTTGAAATCATTACGAGTTGGATATTTAGCTTATCATCTAGCATTGCCACCGAGTCTATCAAGTGTGTGCGATATTTTTCACGTCTCTATGCTAAGAAAGTACATTCACGATCCAAGTCTCATCGTGAATTATAAGGATCGACAATCAACAATGACTTAAATTATGAGGAAGCACCATAAGCTATTATTTGAGAAATAAAGATGTTGCTCGATCAAAATACGTGGAGACGTCATGGCGAGAAATGAAGCTACTTGGGAGCGTGAAGAAGAGATTCGTGTCAAGTACCCAAGTTGTTTTTCAATTCCAAGTAAGATATCGAATTTCGAGGACGAAATTATATTTAAGGAGAGTAAAATGTGATAACCCATATTTAATTAATAATTTGATTAGAGGTTAGTATAAGAGTTATTTTAGGGGACAAGTTAGGGGTTATATTAGAAGTTAGTTATTGTAGGGGCTAATTTTAGATTTAGGGATTAATATTAGTTAGTATAAATATGTATAACTTCATACACAAATTTCATACCATATTTCTAAGAGTTATAAGGTAATAATAGTTTTATATTTTTTTATTCAAATTTTATATATATATATATATGTATATTCATAAGATTTCTTTCAAAATTTTACAAATTATTTCATTAATTAGTTCGATTTATTAAAATCACATATTAATTATGTAATTTTATTTAATGTGGAAAACGAAGGGTCGATGACTAGGACTCTTCTTGTTCATTTTCTACATCGAATATTTGCGATTATTAAGGTAGGAATTTTTATATTATTTGTCTTTATTTAATGTTCCATGACTATACTTCATTGATTGCGATATATGTCAAGAGAAAATAAATTCATATAAGCTAGGGGCCATGAAAAGGGTCCAGGGATCAAACGTATCTTGGGGTGAACCCACAATGCTATATGCGATCGGCGATCGAGAGGAATAAGAGGAAATTAATGAATTTCTTGTTGTAATCATGTGAATGCTTTTCATGTTATATTAAATATTGACAGATATATCCCTATTGAGCGAGATGAAGCTCACACCTATCATTATCATGACTTTCGAGGTTGAGGAATGCAAAATTTGAAGATATGATGTTGTGGATGGTGGAATAAATTATGTTATATTTATATTTTAAATAATTATGATCGGACTAAATTTTGGATTTATGTCTTTAATTTTTCAGTTTATGCTTGGAATAATTTTTGGATACTTAATTTGGAATTATTATTATTATTATTATTATTATTATTATTGTTATCATTATATTTTTTCTTAAGAATTAAAAATTCTAAATCAACTTTTTGATAATTATTGGCATCACTTTAATTTATAAATTCGTGTTTTCTTAATAATATTTTAGAATACTTTAAATTTCATAAAATTGGGTCGTTACAAGTGGTATCGGAAGCGAGGTCTACGGTTATGTAGACTTGGAAAAACAAAAGTTTCTTTTCAAATTTTAAAATAAAATAGTCTAATAACATCCACCTTCATCATATCTCGCCCCGATTTCTCAAGGTATGTAGTTTATTATGTCATGTTATTCCATTTTTTTATGAAGTATCATTTTATATTATCATGTTTTAGAAGTACTTTTTATCAATTCTTGTCATCATTCTTTTTAAAATAAAAGCATTATTGTATTAAAGAAAATTCATGACAAGTACATCTATTACGATATTTTATATTAAAGAATTTTTATGATAAAATCGTATGGGCTTAATTACATGAACCTAGATGACCAATACTTATTTGATTTGGATTATTAGGAAGATGATTAGTGAGACCTTATGTTAACGAGAATGTACTATTGAGGTTTATAGAAGTTACCAGCAACTTTGAGGTGATGGTGCTACCATGCTGGTGCTCATGCCAATATTTTGATGATACATGAGGGAGAAGAAAAAAAACCCAAGAAGCGAAACTTGAGGAAGATTCGGAGTATTAGGAGACTTAATGTCCGTGAACTTCATAAATTGATTAATAAACCCATTATTATTGGTGGAGATGAACAATGAGATAAGTTATACGTAGTAGAAGATGATAGGCTAATCGACATTAGCCTTAAGTTAGTCTCTAATTATTATTATTTAGTTAACTTTTGGTAGGTGACTTTTATTTTTAAGCATGAATCATGGTTGTCGGAGAATTGTTATATATTAATAAGATTTTGATCTTCTTTAGGATTGCACGTCTTGATTTCGATTATGAGAAATGTCTGTAACTTTAAGTCGATAGATGCAAAAGGATAATCCCTTGATTTTAGTCCTCTGTGTATTGATTAAGTTTTTACTAACCCTACGATACAAAGCTCAAGTCTAGGTTTGTTTTGATGGAGGCCTAGAAAGGATTTTACTACAATCCAAGTTAAAGACAAGTGATATAATTAGCCTCGTATAGAATTTGTGATAAGCTATTGCTATTGATTTTCATGATTAATTACTAGGCTTATCAATTACGCTTATAATGATTTGTGTGTTGGTGTAAATTAGATTGTTATCGCATTTGAGTTGGTCGATTACTCTGTTATGGGCTTATTCCCCGATTAATGTGAAAAGGTTTACCCGATTATAGTTGAACTACTTTTGATTGTAGTATTTTTATTAATTAATGTTTGAGTATAAGGTTTTACTCTATAAGGTTTGAGTTATTGAATATACCCTTTTTCCTATGAGGTTTGAGATATTGAACACAAGATTTTACAATATAAGATTTGAGTCATTGAATGTAAGATTTTTCTTGAAGGATTTGAATATAGGATTTTTTCGTGTATTTGAGTGAATGATTTTTTTTCTCTTCCTAATTATGGTTTTGAGTATTTGGACATATTGAAATATAAGGTTTTCTCAACAAGGTTTGGTTGTTGTAGTTATGAGTTGATAACTTGATAATGTTAGTTATTTGATGAAAAGTTTTTGTAAGGGTTAAGGTATTGAATACGAGAGAAAAAAATTGGATTTGAGATGGATTTTCCCAAATGAAATTTGAATGTAGGATTTCGTAAATTACGTTTTGAGCATGTAAGGTTTTCTTATTTGAGAGTTTGGTCGTATTGAACATAAGATTTATGCTAACTAAGATTTAACCATAGGACCAAGGGTGAATTATTTGTTTTCTCACGGAGAAAGAGCAAGATGATAAAGCTTTCCGAATGGAAATTGAAGTCGTTAGGCCACTAGGCGGTGCGAAGGCAATTTTAGCATCATTGGTAATTCGACCACTTTGAGACATAAGATTAAGGAAATTCAACCACGTGATAAAGTCTTGAGCAAGATGAATGAATGAGCACAAATTGAGGGCGTTAAGGAATTTAAGGTAACAAGTGACTAATGGTTTGACATAGGAAGCAATGGTGTATGTTAATAAGAATGAGATTCTTATGAAAGGAATTTTTAGGAGGCATGTAAAAACGTCGACATGGCCTATCCATATGGTACAAAATACATCATGATTTGAGAGAGTATGAAGAAAGATATTGGATCATAGTAGGACGTTAGATGAAGACAACACATTTTCTACTAGTGAGAATGACATTTAGTATGAATCATTATACTAAAAGATACAACAAAGAGATTGTAAGACTACACAAAGTGCCAACAATAAGAGATTTTGGAGGAATCTATAGAATACTTTGGGAACAAAAGCGAAAGTTAGTACAACTTGTCATCCGCATGATCGATGGCGGTCGGAGAGAACTATTAAAACATTAGAGGACTTGCGAGAGCGTGTGTATTTTTCACATGGAAATAATTAGGAAATGATTCTTCCATTAGTTGAATTTGAGATTATTAAGGTGGCTCTGCAACGCCTTGTATGAGAAAAAGTATAGATGATCTTTGTATTTAAACGAAGTTGATGATAGAAAAATTTTGGGGAAGATAGTATTAATTTGGCAAAGTGTTGAGAAGATAGTTATGATACAAGATCGAACCAAAATGGCTCAAGATAGACAAAAGTTGTATCTTTGATAGACGGAGAAAACATATACAATTTGATGAAGGAGAAAAAGTATTTATGAAAGTAGCTCCTTGGGAGCGTGAAGAAGAAGATTCGTGTCAAGTACCCAAGTTTTTTTTTCAATTCCGGTTAAGATATCGAATTTCGAGGACGAAATTATATTTAAGGAGAGGAGAATGTGATAACCCATATTTAATTAATAATTTGATTAGAGGTTAGTATAGGAGTTATTTTAGGGGACAAGTTAGGGGTTATATTAGAAGTTAGTTATTGTCGGGGCTAATTTTAGATTTAGGGGTTAATATTAGTTAGTATAAATATGTACAACTTTATACACAAATTTCATACCATATTTCTAAGAGTTATAAGGTAATAATAGTTTTATATTTTTTATTCAAATTTCATATATATATATATTTATATATATATATATGTATATTCATAAGATTTCTTTCAAATTTTTAAAAATTATTTCATTAATTAGTTCGATTTATTAAAATCACATATTAATTATATAATTTTATTAATGTGGAAAACAAAGGGTCGATGACTAGGACTTTTCTTGTTTATTTTCTACATCGAATATCTGCGATTATTAAGGTAGGGATTTTTATATTATTTGGCTTTATTTAATGTTCCATGATTATACTTCATTGATTGCGATATATGTCAAGAAGAAATAAATTCATATAAGCTAGGGGCCATGAAAATGGTCAGGGATCAAACGTATCTTTGGGGTGAACCCGCAATGCTATATGCGAATCGCCGATCGAGGAAGAATAAGAGGAAATTAATGAATTTATTGTTGTAATCATGTGAATGCTTTTCATGTTATATTAAATATTGATAGATATATCCCTATTGAAGCGAGATGAAACTCACCCTATCATTATCATGACTTTCGAGGTTGAGGAATCATTTGAAGATATGATGTTGTGGATGGTGGAATAAATCATGTTATATTTATATTTTAAATAATTATGATCGGACTAAATTTTGGATTTATGTCTTTAATTTTTCCGGTTTATGCTTGGAATAATTTTTGGATACTTAATTTGGAATTATTATTATTATTATTATTATTATTATTATTATTATTATTATTATTATTATTATTATTATTGTTATCATTATATTTTTCTTAAGAATTAAAAATTCTAAATCAACTTTTTGATAATTATTGGCATCACTTTAATTTATAAATTCGTGTTTTCTTAATAATATTTTAGAATACTTTAAATTTCATAAAATTGGGTCGTTACAACATGTTTCCTCTTCAACTTGAAAGAATGTCTTCTATCTCTCACAGAAATGTGTTGGATAAAACCACTTCGAGTTTAGGCCTGAGGATTTGAGAATTTTGCTTAAGAGAGAGTATTACAGTTTTGCTTGAGTGCAATCATTTGTTTGTTCTTGTCTCTCTTGTGTCACGTACTTCTCTCCAAAAATCCCATAGCCTTTTATAGTGAGAGTTTGAAATTTTTCTGTTGAAGAGATAGAAAAATTCAAACTTCACTTCTTATTCATTGGCTTGTCTTGTTCTACAGCTTTTGAAGTTAACCCACTCTTTCAGCAAAATAACTTTTTAAGGTTGCACGTATTTCTTTTACCAAAACGGGTAAGTCTTGACTTTTCTTTACAATGGACTTCTTGACTTTCTCTAAGCCCTTGACTACTTTACCCATTAAATTTGAATCTTCTCCTTGATTCTTGAATAACTCTGCTAAGTCTCTTGAAAGACACAATGCTTTACTTGGTGAAGTTCTTCATTGCTACTCAGTGCGATTCGGGTGAATTTTCTTTCAACTTCTTGACAAGTCTCTGCATCTTCAACTTGGCTCGCTTGATAACTCAACTAATATTCTAACTATTACAAAGTTGAAATACATACATAAAATAGGGTGCCAACTTTCTAATCGAAGTTTTCTAAGCATCATCAAAATCTATCAAATAAATTTCCTAATAATTTCTCCTTTTTGATGATGCTAAAAATTAATTACATCATAAGTTTGAAATTAAAATAATTAAAAAGAATGTATCAATTTATTCTTGAATCCATCAACACTTAATTATTTGTTTGTATTTCAAAAGAATTTGTAAAGAAACAATACAAAACTTCTAGACGGCTAACTTCTATTGCCTTGACTGTCTTCTCTTCCTTTCTTCTTCTTTCATTCTTCTTCTTCTGCGATCTTCTTCATTTCCCCTTCTTCTCCTCGAATTTCAGCTTTCTTCTTCTCCTTCTCCATTCTTTGTATCTTTAGAGCATCTTGCTCATATTTTTGGGCTAACTTAGCTGCTCTACGATTAGCTTCCCTATTTCGAGCTTCATCCCTTCCCATCCAATAAGCGAAGCATTTTTTCATGGGGTTGATGGCCATGATTCACTTGGCCTTCTTGGTGGAGAAGTTCGCCTCTCCCACCGGACTGGAATCTCCGCCTCTCCCACCAGGACTGGAATCTCTGCCTCTACCTCTTTCAGAACCTCTTCCCTTAGCTTGGCTGCCTCCCCTGGGAGTTTGGCTGTTGGGTTGACTCTTGGAAGGCTACTAACTCTTAAGAGGGTTTTTGAGTCAACTACTTACTAGTCTCTTCAATATCTCTCAAACCCTTTCGCAATATAAGTCCCATGCTTGACTAACTCCATCCCTTCATAATATCCTTCTCACAGAAGAGTATCAAACTCTTCATTCAACATTTCTTCCAAGGATCAGTGGGTGGAATAACTTCTTCTCTTGGGAGCATGCATGTTGGCGGACCTTTATAATAAACTTCTAATTTTTCGATTCTCTCCTCTTTACTTATGTCTAGCTTTGTGATTTTGTCTTATTTTTTGAAAAGCTAGCTCGAAACTTTTTCTCGTAGCTGAAAAATCTTGAGGGAGCTGAGAATGGATTGAGGTGCGGCCTTTGGATTTTATAATTATCTTCTGTGGGGGTTTTTCAATATTTTCTTCCCCCTTTTGGCATCATCACCTAAAGAAGAGATCTTAGGAAAGTGGATTGATTTGAGAAGGAGTCCAACTTCTTATGTGTCACGGAGTCTGCTGCCTGTTGGTTGGAGCTGAGTGAATACAACTGATTTTTCATGGACAAAATCTCAGCTTTCAATGACTCCTCCACGTGCTTCATTTTCTTATCCATTTTCATTATCTCCATATTTATCTTTGAAAAGGCAAGCTAGTCAGCTCCCCAGACAACTAACATGGAAAACAGTTGTCTAAAGTAGCCAAGTTGCTCTCTGCGGAGAGCCTTAGTCTGTTGAACCCATTCTCTAATCTGCAACACTGCTCCACAAATGTCTCATGAGATTGTGGCGGCATGAGTATCGATCCTAGTACTCAAGTCAAGCAAAACCTGTCTCCATGGCCTCCATCTCCCCGCACATAACTCGGAAGGCACGTCTAAAGTCAATTTTGCTTGTTTGCTTAAATCTTCAGGGGACATGGACTCAAAATCATGGCTAGACGGTACAATGCATGTCAATTTGAACATTGTAGATCAGCTGGGTCAATTTGAATGTTGAATCTTTTGACTTCCTCCAGATCTCGTTTCATAGGAGATTTCTTCAATGAAGGGGAAATGCAACATCCCCAACATGCCACTTAGACCGGAGGACTTCAGAACACTTTGCTCTTCTCCTTGGCCAACACCTCATTTTGCCGATTGCGGAAGCCCCATTGTGATAGTAGTTGTGGAAGCTCACCGAGTTGAGCGTGCCCAAATGTTGTCTAATGACTTCACTGGCAAGAGTTGATTCATCCAATTGAGTTACCTTTGCCTCAACTGCCTGAGCATCATCACGGGCATGACATTAAGCTAGTGGGGGAGGCCCATCGACTATCACGAACCTCATTCTGGTATATCTCATGCTTGCATCCAAGTCACTTGCCTTTTTCTCTGACTCTGCTGATTCTTCAAAATCTCCAGCCATGTCTGAGTACTCAACTCCAGAGTCAATAAGGGTATCTATCACCATATGCTAAGTAGACTCGGATTTTGTGAATTTAGGCACTTCATCAGAAAATCAATACCCCCCCTTACAGTCTCAACCACCATCGGGTCTTCAGCTACCTTTGCAGCACACTCAGGCGCTGAAAGGCCTTCAACATTCCCTGCGTCAGACTTGGTTGTTGTTAGGCCATCAATATTGGCATCCTTAGAGATTTTAACCTCTGGGATTGCACTTTCAAGACCACCAGTCTCAACTGCCATGGTCTTTCTTTGATCCATCATTTGCCTCGATTATAAGTATTTCCACCTCGTAACATCATGGACTTCAATCTGCTTTGGGCCTCATTTGCATCTGATCTCAACCATTACAACTTCACTAGCAACAACAGTTTCCGATTCTGCTACCTTACCCTCGACTCCTAACTTCAATGAATCTTGGTCCCCTGCAGCCTCCTCCAACCTGGCTGTAGTGTGAGCGATTCTCCTCTCAACTTGCGCACAAGCTGACGGTGTTTTAATGGGGTTAACTGTCACCAGGGACTTGGCAATTTCTCATGACTATTCAGCCAATTTATCTTGAGTTGTCTCAATAGCTTCCTTAGGTTTTGGCTCCACTGGGTTACCCTTTACAACTTCTTCCACCCCAGTATCATCAGCAACTCCATGTGTTACTTGTCTCTGTGAGTGAGCTGAAGAGGTGACTGCAACTATGTTCCTCACCACATCTTGAATAATTGGAGTTGGAGATAGAACCAAAGATGATTCTCCAACACCTTTCAGCTTTTCTTGCTCATGCAGCTCACGGGATTCTGTTAAGGCATGTTTCAGCTGGGAGATTTCAACAGCCTCAGCTTCCTCAATCTTCTCTTCGTCACTGTTGATGTCGCAGTCTGGGATGATGACATCAGTGAAGGCGCAAATATGAGGCTCAATACCCTTACGCTTTTCAAGGGCCTTCGCCTTCTCAACCTGTTTTTTCTCAAAGAGCAGCGTGCTGGAATAAACTTCATCAAGACCCAAAACAACAGAAACAATGTCCAGATAGTCTAGAAACCATTCTTCTTCAATCATCTTAGGCCTCTCAAACTGGACTCGGTTGTTTCTCAGCTTCCATTTCCTCCACATGTGCAACCTGGCTTCGATATCAGGTTAAATAGGAGATCCTAGTTCATCCAAAGCAGCAAGGCGTTGTACAAGACGCTCTTCTTCATCATGTCGTAAGATAGACTCACCATCTCCAACAGTTATCTCAACAACTACCTTTTCAATAATTGGTGCAGATGTGTCATCGACTACCTCTTCTACTTGCTCAGCTACTGGTGGCACATATGCAGTTGTGTCCACTGCAGCCTTTTCAACAGGGGCTGCTGCAGCAGACTGCAAGTCATGTCGCCTCTTAGATTGCCTCTCCAAGGGGGCTTCTTCTTCTTTCTTATCCTAAGTCTCAACCATAACTCGAATAGCTGACTCAATTTCAGAAGTCTCAAATATACGCTTCTCAGCTGCCTTGACAACTAATTCTCCTTCCTCATCTCTCAAGCTAACTTTGGCCTGTGAGTCTTCTGCTTTTTCACAGCTGCCTTCTGGGGCCCAACTATTCTTCTTTTCTTTGTTACCACTAGGGCAACAGGAACTGGGGCAGGAGCTGGGGCTTGTTTCCTCTTATGGAACACTCTCAGTTATTTCCCTCTCAGAAGTACCCTTCTTCTTTGCATGGGCCTTCTTCTGGGCAGCTTATAGGTTCGCCTTAAACAACCTCTCGTTTACAGTCAGCTTAGTATGTGATAGCTGATTGTATGATCCAAACGTAATATTGATGCACTTTGCCACCACGTCCATAAGTTTGTGATACCCTTCTTTAATCAATGTCTTGGTAGCTGATGGATTCAGCTTCTGCTACCTCCTCCTTTGTAATCTCCTTCCAAATCTTCATAAAATCAAACTCGTAATCCTCCAGCTCAGTGGATCCACTGTTTGGAAGGTGTAGCAGCTCAGTTAAGTCGTTAGCAGCCAACTTGGCTTCCTTACCATTCACAGAGGAATGGATTCATTATCGTGAATGGAGGCATTTATGTAGAACATCGCGACCTCCTCTAACAAGGTCTGGGACATGTTCATGGAGAGGAACTTCAACAGTCCAGATTTCTCCAAATGTCCTAGGATCTTCCTTGCCCTATCCTTGTCAGCCGACTGCTTGACAAGTCCATCCACATCGATCAGTGCACCAGATTACACTTTTTCAGTGAGATTGGCGAAATCCAGAGTGGAACTAGCAGATTTCTTGGATGCCATGAGAGATTTCTTGATAAACTTGAAGAAACACGAAGTGTTTTGCAGAGAGAATTCTTTGAATGTTTGAATGCTGTGAGAGTATAGTTAGAAGAGAGAGAGAAAATGAAAATCCGATATATATGAGATGTGAAAGAGGCTGATTCGGGATCATAAGAATTTGAAATGCAATCAACGGTTGAGATTAAACCATATAAAGCATTAATCACATCTCATTTAATGCTTCTAGCATTAATATCCGATCATAGCATACTATTGCAGCCTTTTCACTATACCGCATTTAATAATGCTGACATCATCGTCAAAATATTCCCGCTTTAATGAAAATGACTTCGTTTTGTCTCTTAGCTCATAAATGTGTCTTCTGACTTATTCATGACTTAACTATGCTTCTCTCTTTAGTCTGTTGATGGTGACTCAGCTGTTTAGTTGACTCAACTCTGCTGAACATCCAACTAGGTTATTTTACTCTGTTGAATGAGCAAAACTCTTCTGAAATGCAATTTTCCCACCTTTAACTCTGCTAATGGAGTTTTCTGAGCATCTTACCTTAGCTCAATAAATCCAAGCTCATTCTCCAGTTCTTCAAATCTTGATTCACATAAGGGTTTTGTGAATATATCAGCTAATTGTTTCTCAGTTTAGACCTATTCCAGTGTGATGTCTTCCTTTTCAACATGGTCTCTTATGAATTGATATTTGACATCAATATGCTTTGTTATTGAATGCAATATTGGATTCTGAGTAATTGCAATAGCACTTGTGTTATCACACATAATTGGAATTTCCTTCTCTTCAATGTCATAATCTCTCAGCCAATGCCTTATCCATAAGACTTGGGCACAACAGCTGTTTACATCAATATATTCTGCCTCAGCTATATATCTACCTATTGAGATTTGTTTCTTACTGAACCAAGAAACTAATCTATTTCCAAGTATTTGACTAGTACCAGATGTACTCTTCCTATCAACTCTACATCCAGCATAGTCTTAATATGAGTGTCCAATCAACTTGAGTCCACCTTATTTAAGATATCATAAGCCAATTTCTTAACTTTCCTTCAAATATCTAAGAATCTTCTTGGCTGCTGTCATACGACTTTCTTTGGGAGCAGACTGAAATCTTCCACATACACCTACTGTAAAGGTGATGTCAGGTCTGTTGGCAGTTAAGTAGAGCAATGATCCAATGAGTGTTATATATCTTGTCTGATCTACTGGTTTGCCTTCTGCATCCATATCCATCTTGATAGAAATATTCATGGGAATCTTCCCAGATGACTTCTCTTCCATACCAACTTTCTTCATTAAATCTCTGGCACACTTAGTTTGACTTATGAAGGTTCCATCCTTCATTTGCTTGACTTGAAGACCTAGGAAGAAAGTCAGTTCACCCATCATACTCATCTCAAACGTTCTTTGCATTAGGTTTGAGAATTTATCACATAACTTTTTGTTTGTGGATCCAAATATGATATCATCCACATATCTTTAAACAAGCAAAATGCTCTCTCAATCTTGAATCCTGAAGAGTGTTTTATCAACTTTTCCTTTGGTAAATTCATTGTCTATTAGGAATTGAGACAATGTATTATACCATGCTCTTGGTGCTTATTTCAAACCATACAATGCTTTCTTGAGCTTGTACACTTTATCTCCAACAGTTTTCTGCTCAAAACCTGAATGTTGTTCCACATAAACTTCTTCTTCTAAAAGTCCACTGAGAAATGCACTCTTCACACCCATTTGATAGATTATGAAGTTCTTGTGTGCGACATAAGCAAGAAACATTCTTATTGCTTCCAATCTGGCAACATGTGTAAAGGTCATCAAAATCTATACATTCCTCTTCAATACTCTTTGGCTACCAATCTTGCTATTTTGTTTCTCATAGATCCTTCTACATTCATCTTGTTTCTGAATACCCATTTTGTACTAATGACGTTTTGAGCACGCTTTTGAACCAATTTTCAAACATTGTTCCTTTCAAACTGATTCACTCTTTCTGTATAGCTAGAATCCTGTGTGTGCCATCCAATGCTTATGACAAATATTTTGGTTCGATTTGAGAAATGAAACAAGTAAACGTGGCTTCATGTTGAGTTCTGGATCTTTTCCTTACTCCTTTTCTATCATTTCCAATGACTAACTCAGGTGGATGGTCTCTCAACCATCTCACATCTGGTTAGAGTAAGTCAGCTGGGTTGATTCTCCTTGCATCTAAGTTGTCTTGAACAACTTCTTCTTGATCAACTTCATTCAGCTGCAATCCTTCCAGCTGTCTCTGAGATCCAACTAACTCGTCCTCATCGGGATCGAGTCTTCTTGGATCTGTCTCAGCATAAGGACTCTTCTGAATAGTTGGTTGATTCATCCTCTCAGCTAACTATCAATGTATTCTCCATTCACACTGGGTTCATAAAAAACCACATAAATAGACTTTTATGTTACCATAGTCCTTTTGTTCAGCACTCTGAAAGCATTACTCTTAACTGAGTATCCAAGAAAGACACCTTCATCACCTTTAGCATCAAAAGATTTCAGATTATCCTTGTCATTGTTAAAAATGAAACACTTGCTTCCAAAAATGTGAAAATATCCCACATTTTGGCTTCCTTCCCGTCCAAATTCCATAGGGGTTTTTGGACAGTTGCTTGTTGATCATACACCTATTATGAGTGTAGCAAGCAGTGTTAATGGTTTCAGCCCAAAATCTCTTAGGTAATGCAACTTCAGCTAACATGATCCTTGCAACTTCTTTGAGGGTTCTGTTCCTTCTTTCAGCCACTCTATTTTGTTGTGGAGTTCTTGCAACTGACAACTCATGAGCAATACCATTTTCCATGTAATACTGACTTATAATCCCATTGATAAACTCAGTTCCTCTATAAGACCTTATTTTGATAATGGTTTGACTCTTCTCATTTTGAACTTTCTTCATCAGCTGAGGAAGCTTTTGGAAAGTTTCCTTCTTCTTACACATAAAAATGGTCCATGTGCATCTTGATAAATCATCTACCACCACTAGTGTGTATTTCTTTCCATTTATGCTAGATGGCTCAACTGGTCCAAATAGATCCATGTGCAATAAATGTGAAATCCTTGTTGAAGAAGGACTTGGTTTATCCTTGAAAGATGATTTGATCTGCTTTCCTTTCTGAGATGCATCGCAAATGTTTTTTTTCTTGTAGACTGTCTGGCAATCCTTCAACCAAATGGCTTCCTGCAAGCTTGTTAATGGTCTTGAAGTTCAGATGACTCGGCTTCTTGTGCCATGACTAGCTTGATTCAGCTGTGCTCATTGCCAATAAACATGTGCTTGGTGTATCAGTGGACCAATCCACTACATACATATTCTTCTTTCTGATCCCGAATAGTAGTACTTCATTAGTTTCATCATATTTTATTTAACAAACACCCATGTTGAATCCAACATTATATCCTTTATCAAAAAGTTGGCTGATACTCAATAGATTAAAATTCAGGCCTTCAACATAAGCGACATCTGTGATCTCTAGTCCATTTTTCCTGATGGATCCAATGACTTTGATCTCCCATGGAGCTTCATTTCCTGTCATGTGTCTGGAACAACTATTATCCATGTACTATGTTCCTTGGTACTCTGTTGTTCCCTGAACCTACAATCAAGGAGATCAAGTTTTAGGTACCCAAAATTGTCTGGGTCATGAGGGGTTAGCACTATAAGGTGATCCAAGCAACCTGTAGCCAAATGATCTGACTCTAAGAGGTTGCCACCTATCAGTTCCATAATCATAATGAATCTTAGCAAATTACTTTGGAGCTTTAGGAACATACAACTGTCTCTTTTGTCTTTTGCTAACTTTTCTTTTCCTTTATAACCAAGGCCATCATGTGAGTGTTTGTGATTGTGTGTGAGTGCAACATATGATGTTTTTGGCTTTTGGATTCCACCATTGATTGAGGATCCTTTTTCTATAACCACTCTTGGAGTTTGAGCATGGACAAAGGAATTAAAACCTAAGCCTGCTTTGTCTCCAATTTCCATTAGTATTATCATCAAGGGTTAATTACAAAAAGTACCCTTGAGGTTTGACTTAATTACAAAAAAATCCAGTTAACTTTCAAAATTACAAAAAGTACCCCTGAGGTTTTATTTTTTTCTAACATTTACCCCTTCATAAGTAAAAAATATTTCAAAATACCCCCTCACATTTATAAAAACATTACAGTTAGCCCCTTAATTTTAACACTAAATCAAAACTCATGGGTACTTTTTGTAATTTTAAAAATTAGTTGGGTTTTTTTATAATTAGGTCAAACCTCAAGGGTACTTTTTGTAATTATCCCTATCATCAATTAATTCAATGTTTTAGATGACTTGTTTAGTGATGCAATCACATTCTTTAGCTCTTGTTCCCTGTTTTCCTTTTCAGCTAAGGTTGCTTTGACCTTAGCTATTTCAACCTTTAACTCTTTATCTTCATCAGCTGTGTGACTAAGAGTACTCAACTCTTTAGTCAGTTGTGAGTTGCACTTGAGTTGGCTGTTTTCCTAATTTAGAAGTGTGTGTGAGGATTTAATGTGCTCAATCCAAAACTTTTACATTTTAATTATTAGTCATTCTTAAGCGTATTTATACGCATCCCATATTAACATTAAAATGTCTAAAGTGTCGTGAAATTCGAATTTTTAGCAAATGAGATATTAAGAAGCAAGTGTATAATATATCTATAGATTTGAATTATTTGAAATTTATCTATATATGTATAAAAAAGGAAAAAAATACTAATATATACAATATAAATCTACATATAACAAAGTATAACTTCAAATGGATAGATAACTAGTATATAGATGTATCATATATACCATATATGATACGTATATATATGTGTGTGGTGTGGCAGTATATATACGTGTGGGGGTGTAACTTAAATATATATGAATATCATATATGTGTTTGTACAGTAAAATATAGTATAATATATGTATGATAGTCTTCACTTAACACCTTAGCCGACATAGAAAATGGGTAAGATATATGTGCATGTGTTGTCGGGTGGGTTTCTAGTAAATTAACTTAACACACAATTTCCTTTGAATATATAATCTACACATGTTTACTCGCACCGTCTTGACCAAGGAAACATCCGTATTTTATTTTCACATTTTGTATAAGACTGCCAACACAACATGTACACATACGAAGAGCTAAGGAAACAGAGTGCAAGCTCGGTAGAGATGAAAAATAATAAGGGGTTCGTCAATTGGTAAGAAATTTCTGAATATATATTATTTTGCTTGCAAGTAGTTAGTATTTGTCATAAAGAAACTTGGTTTACTAAATATTTATTTCGATCTTGGTGTATACTGAATATGAGAGATGCTAAGTTAACATATAATGAATAGTGCTGAATTTGCAAGAAATCTGGTTTATATACATATATAGTTTTACAAGTCATGTAGCAAATTTGATTTTGGGTAAACGATCTAAAAAATATGCTATTTATAATGCTAATCTGAAGAAAATAGATAACATAGAAATATGTAAAATAAACATATTTGAGAGCGTATGATATATATATATATATATATATATTAGTTTAAAAAGTTCAACAAGATAATATAAGTAAATTGAGATATGCCTTTAATTGGGTTAAGAATCATACTAAATGGGAATCTATTGCATGAACAGTTCACAAATAGCACAAAGATTATATCGTTAGTTTTATAATAGTGAAATTGGTTATGCGTTCTTGACATTTTAATAGGTCAAAATTCTAGCAAAGGACCAAATAAGGCTGATTAGACAATATCATCGAGATAAGAACACCACCGTGAGTATAATCTTTTAGCCTGTTATTTGACTTGTTTTATTATATGATTAATGTGTTGGAATAAAGGCTTACTTGTTTGGCTATAGTGATTAGAAGCTTATCATGCTCTAACGTGAATTGTATGACTCTCTTTGGTGATATTGTGTTGAAATTGAGATATATGATCTCTATGTGATGAGATTGAAATGGAATTGAGATATGTGACCTCCACGAATGTTATTGATGTGAAAATGAGATACGTGATCACATTAAGTGTATTCATCAGAGATTAATGGATTGACTTGTTTTATTATATGATTAATGGTTGGAATAAAGGCTTACTTGTTTGGCTATAGTGATTGACCATGAATCATGTGTTCTCTTTGGTGAATTACAAATATCCGAGTTTCTAGATTACGAATGTTATTGATACAATCATCCCTAGTTCATTGAACTCTACTTGAATTAGGAATTACAGAGTGTCATTCATGATCGCGATATATTCTTGGTATTAGTTGGCCCATAACAGTAAAAGAATATGATTAAGCATATGCATATGCGCGTTTTATAAATGATATGAACAGAGTGTGAGAAAATGTTATTGATGATGTGCTTCTGTGATGTTAAATAACTTGTTATTGGATTATACTTGTTGAGCTTGCAACTCACCAATTAAAATGTTTCCAATTTTTAGTTTTTTTAATAAGAATTGAAATATTATAAAAAGAAAGGGAAAAATCCTGGTCACAAGCCGACCAGGTAGCGCAATGCTTGGGGCCTCGTTAAAAACCTACCAAGGTAAACCCACCCTTGTGGGGAAAACCCAGAAAAGAGTACCCCGAGGAGAAAAGAGAAAGCCATACAACCAAAACAAAAGAACAGAACTCAACACTATCTAACAAATCTATATTGCGCTTGTTCGAAATAGTCATCTGTGAGCAGAGAGAATATCCACCAGGGGAGCGTCCCACCAATTGGAGTCACATGTGAGTTTGCTGAGTTGATCCGCCACACGGTTACCTTTCCGATAGATGTGAGAAACCACGATGTTCATCTAGGAAAGCAGAAAGAGAGAATAACGCCACTGATTAAGCAGACGCCACGGGATGGAGCCAATCACGTCGTTTCTGATGTGCCATATAAGCCAAATGCAAGAGACAGTCGCCACCCTCCAAAGAAAATCAGTCTGCGCATTGAAATGAAATTCCATTAAATGAACCAGAAATTCATTGAAGCTATAGACGTTATGAAAAGCCACAACAAATGAATCAGCAATCCAGTCCAGAGAGCTCCTGCAAAATCACAAGAAACAAAAATGTGATCAATCGATTCTGAGTGAGAGTAATGAGAGGCGCAAGATAGGACCAATAAATCCCCTCGGGGCGTGGACGTCCATAAGCGCCAGGACGTCCATAGATAGCCCCTTGAGACCACAACGTGCGCCTTTCGGGATGTGGGGGACCAGATCCAGGCTCTCCACTTAACAAGAGGAAAGGACGGTCGTAGAAATGCATATGTTAATTTAGATGACACGAGTCCCATCCATAGAGCTAGTCCACACTCTTTTATCCAAAGGATCTGGAGCAATCGAACAACGGATAATATCCTGAATAATGTCCAAGTAAGCCTCCACAAATGACATAGTAAGATGCCATGTGTTATCAAAAAAGAAGTCCAAAATAGGATTCCGAAAGTTAGCCCGAAACTCATGCGGAATACCAATCCGATCTGCAATGATGTACCCAAGCCAGTTATCTGTCCAAAAATTAATTGAAGAGTGCGCCCCAGGGATTCATCTCGAATCAATCTGGCAATCCTCCACAGTTGGAGCAACCCCGCACAGATAGAAGAAAGCAAGAATCTGATCGAACCATTATCCAACAAAAAACGTCTATGGAGAGTATCAAAGACCACAGAATCCAAAGTGAGAAGTTTCCAGCCCATCTTCATAATAAAGACCACAGCCCGGTTTGCAAAAATGAGGGACCGAATGCCAAGACCTCCCTCATTCTTAGGAGTGCAACAATGCGTCCAATTAACCACCACAGATCCCTTCTGATTAATATCACCACTCCAAATAAAATTACGCATAGCCTTATCCAATTGCTTAAGCATCACGATAGGCCATTTGTAGATGAGCATAATGTGACCCAAGGAGCTGGCAATGATAGTGTTATCCAAATAGACACGACCCGCCAAGGAAAGGGAAGAGCGTTTCCATCGCCTAAATTTAACCATAATCTTATCAAACAAAGGCTGCAACACACCATGTTTAGGAGCACCCTTGAAGATGGGAACCCCAAGATATGTAGTTGGAAAGGATCCAACCGACAAACCCATGATTGTCTGAATGCAGTTTCTAATATACTGTGAAACCTGAGTACCAAAAAACACCTTCGATTTGGCAGGGTTGAACACCTGGCCTGAAAGAGAAGCATAATGACCAAGAGTATCGAAGATATAACGTGCATTGACAAAGGTTGCCACACAAAGAATAACAATGTCATCTACATATAGCATGGTGGACGGAAAAACGATATTACGTGGAGACACGAAAGGCATGAGAAGATGGGATGACACCAATCGAGAGATAAGTTTCCCCGGGACTTCTTCGACAGTGCAAAAGAGAAGTAGATAAAAGTTGATTTGTGGAGTGTGACAGAAGTTTAAAGCATAGATCAAAGATCAACCGGCTGGTTCCCATCCTTCTCCCTCAGATCATCATTTGCATTTCATATAGGAATTTTTGATCTATTTATAAAAGGGCACGATGGTTCATTCCTGTAAGTAGATAAAAGTTGATCTGTGGAGTGTGACATAAGTTTAAAGCATGGATCAAAGATCGGCCGACGGGTTCCCATCCTTCTCCCTCAGATCATCATTTGCATTTCATATAGACATTTTTGATCTATTTATAAAAGGGCACGATTGTTCATTCCTGTAATACGGATAAATGCACATGTGTTAATAAGTGTTGTTAAATCTTTTTGAGTAAATGCTTCCACTCGTGCAAAAAGGGTTACAGTTCATGATTAACATGTTAATCTCATTTGAAATGCAAATGTGCTTCCTATGAACTATAGTTTTATGCTATATAAACACGTGTTACAAGTGTAAGGGTGTTACAAAATTTTTCATCATTTTGTCTAATGAATCATAAAGATCAATGGGTGATGAGTTATAATTTACCTCGTCTTCCTGTTCTTATTCCATGAGACATATCAATGCCTCTTCTTCATTGTCTGAGGAATAGTCAGCTTCATTGTTGTCTGACTGCTATCTTCTTACACTTGGTTGTTTCAGATTCTTCAGCCATCATTGCTTTCTTTCTCTCTAGTCTTCTTTCCCTGAAGACTTTCTTATCCTCTTCATTTATGTACTTGTTCGCTGGTGGATAAGGCGTCAATCGCAAAGTGAACGGCTATTTGCAATTCAAAGCCACAGATCTTGACTTTCTTCTCAAAGACTTTTGGAGGTTCTCTTTTCCTATCCTTTGGAAGTAGTTGAGTGCCTTCTGGAGGATTCTTCTTTATTCCTCGTGTAGTTCTTGTTGAAAAACTTTTTGAATCTTTTGATCATCAGGGAAACTTCTTCTTTATTTATGATGTCTTTGAAGTCAGTTGCCTTTGTTTCTCCAACCATTAGAGCAGTTGTCTTTAGTACAACTATCTCATTTTGCTCTATCCTCTTGAGCTCAAATTCATATGCTCTAAGGTCTGAGAATAGCTCATGGTTGGAAATCTTTGTCAAGTCCAATGAATATGTGAGAGCCATCACTTTCATTTCCCACTCATCTGGGAGGGCTCTTAGAATCTTCATACACATTTCCTTATGTGTATACTACTTTCCTAGAGGTGATAGTTCATTTGTGATTTTGCAAATCTGGCATCTAGTTGATCTAATGATTCAACTGCCATCATTTTGAAGTTCTGAAATTTATGCACTGCAACAGTCAGCTTGTTCTCTTTTATCTGCTCCGAGCCTTTGCAGATGAGGGTCAGCTTTTCAAAAATCTATTTGGCAGTCCTACAAGATTTACCTTTATTAAACATTGCTTTATCCAGAGTTTGATACAAAATATCCTTGGCCACATTGTCCAAGTTGTATCTCTTTTTATCCTCATTTTTCCATTCGCTTCTTGGTTTTTCCACCTCACTATGTCTTTCAGCATCCTCTCATGCTGCTCTTACAACTGTGTTTCACCTTAGTGATTTAATGGGTCCATATTTAATGACAAACCACATTTCATCATGTAAAGTGGAGGGATGTGCTTGCAAGCGAATCTCCGAGTCATCAAATTCTTCAATAGTGAAGATGGGGATATGAGATAGATTTGCTTCCATGATAATAACTTATGAAGGAAACTTTTGAAAAACTTCAAGTGTTGATATTTTTGAAAAGAGTGAGACTAGTTCAATAACCAATACAGAAAGTTCTTTGAACCAACCACTATGATGCCACTTCTAGGTCCTAAGGGGTTTTAGTGAAGTTTGGAAGGGGGTGTTGAATAGACTTAACCAATTTTTTGATTTTAAACAAATTCCGAGTTTTATTACAAGAAATCAACTAAGTCTCTTGAGAGAGTTGGTCAATCTTCGCAGGAGAGTTAACCATTCAACAAACTCGAGAGATTTGTTGATATAGTAACTCATTTAAGTGAAGTTAGCTCTTTTTAAAAGTTCAGTTTTCTTGGTTTTTAACAGAGGAAGTCTTTACACCCTTTTAAGATTGGTTATCAACACTTGTTTTAATCTAAGTTATTATAACTTAGATAACAAAACAAATATAAATGCAAGTAATTAAATTGCAGAAATTAAAATGCTGAAAGTAAATGACATAAATAATTATAGTGGTTCGAGGATAGAGTAATTCATCTACTACACTCGTCTCCTACTCCAGGAGGAATTTACTAATGCAACTTCAAGTTGTTACAAATGTACAACACAGTCCGAGCAAGCCTTGATCACACAGCTGGCTTCACTCCTGGTACTCAACTCTTCGCAAGGCATCTACCTCACTACTTTAGCTCTTCAAATCGTTGGGACTTGATCACATAGCCCTCCGTCGGATTTAATCCAGGTTCTTACTTGAACCTTATTGAACTTCCTTCAGTTCGTGGAAGAGTGTACACCTTTGTCCTTGAAAACATGTTTCCTCTTCAACCTAGAAGTATGTCTTCTATCTTTCACAAAAATGTGTTGGATAAAATCACTTCAACTTACAGTTTTGCATGAGTGGTTATTTAATCACTTGTTTGTTCTTGTCTCTCTTGTGTCACAAGCTTCTATCCAAAAATTCCTTTTCCTTTTATAGTGAAAGTTTGAAATTTGTTTATTGAAGAGATAGACAAATTCAAACACAACTTCTTGTTTGCCGGCTTGTCTTTTGCTGCAGCTTTTGATGTGACCCAATCTTTGCATTAATTACCTGCAGGTGCCTAAAATGTACCAGACTTCTGCAGGCATTCTATTGGTCCGTGCTACTTGCACTCTTTTAGCAAGTCAATTTTTTAAGGTTGTTGGTCTGTCTCTTACCAAAATGGGTAAGTCTTGACTTTTCTTCACAACATGCTTCTTCACTTTTCTCTAAGTCCTTCAGTTGCTTTACCCCTTAAGTTGAGTCTTCTCCTTGATTCTTGAATGACTCTGCTGTAAGTCTACTGAAAGGCATAACTGCTTTACGTGACTGAAGTTCTTCTTGGCTACTTCAGTTGAATCTTTTCTACACTTCTTCAGCAAGTCTTCTGCATCTTCAACTTGGCTGTTTGATAACTCAGCTAATATTTGTTAGGAAATTTATTAAGTAGATTTTGATGATACCATGTAAAGGTTAAACTAGAAAGTTGGCACCCCATTTTCCTTGAAATTTGTATTGTAATAGATAGGGCTGGAAAGCTGAGTCAAGTCAGCTATGCCAAAGAATACAAGAAGTCAAATGCGGACTAGATTGAAGACTCTGCTATGTGTAAGTTGAGTATGGCCAAGAAGAAAGTCAAGGACTCGACTGAAGGAGTGTCAGCGGAGGTACAACTGTAAGAAGTGTCAGTCAAGTTCGCTCAAGAAGCTAAGTCTCAAAGTTGAAGTGACAGTTGAGTCATCCAATTTGGAAGTCGACTCAAGTCACACCTGGGGTAAAGATGACAATCTAGTCAAGACAATCGACTTAGATCCATTGATTAAAGTCAAGAATGTTACTCAGAATAGTAACATGTCAAAGCTGTCAGGTGTAAAATGTTAGTCCCAGATTTGTGCAAAAAGAATAAATCGATGGGAAACACTGCACCGTGTGTTAGATAATTTGCAATGCTGCAAGACATTTAATACGAGGAAATGTCAACATCAAGGACTGCAGACAAGACAAGCCAACAAACACAAGTGACTTTTGAAATTAGCCCATCTCTTCAAGGGGCAAAATTTTAAAAGTGCTCTATAAAAGGCCGAGGAATTTATTGAGAAAAGGTTACCTGAAGCACGAACAAGCAAGCATTATTCAAGCAATTAACCTGCAATATTCTCAAGTACATTCAAGGAAATCCTCAAGCCTGAAACTCGAAGGTAATCGATCCAACACAAGCTGTGAAGGAAAGACAACTTCAAATCTGTTGAAGAGAAAACTTTTGAAGAATCAAAATGGGTCTACTTTCCAAGGAGGACTGTAGGAAGGTTCAAGGTCGAACCAGTATCATGTTTGTTGGAGGGCTTCGTGATCAAATCCAAGAACTTGAGAAGTGAGCTGAAGTAGCAAGCCAGCTGCCCTGTGAAGAAGCTGAGTCGCTAGAGAAGCCAGCTGTGTGATCAAGGTTGTCTCCAGACTGTTGACCACTTTGTAAACTGATATGTTACTTAGTGGATTCCTCCAGGAGTTGGAGAAGAGAGGATTAGAAGAATTACCCCATATTCGAACCTCTATAAAAACATTTGTGTCATTTACTTTCAGCACATTTATATTCCTGCATATTTACATTATATCTGTTGTTAGTGTTACATTGCTATCCAACTGATTAATAACCAAGTGCTAAAAATCTAGTGTTTAAAACATGCTAAAATCTAATCAAAGAGTGTTAAGTCTTCCATTTGATAAAACCAAACTAGCCAAGTTAAGTTTAGGTTAAGCAGTAGAGTTATTCTATCAATGACTCTATCAGTGTTGAGTGGCTAACTTAGTGAATAACCAACTTAGTTGTCCCTCAAGGACACATTTGTTTGAGTCAACTCTGTTGTAATTTTAAAAGGACTAAAATCAAAAATTTGGTAAGGTTTATTCAACGCCCCCTTCTAAACCTTACTCACACCCCTTGGGACCTACAATATTCTAACTATTACAAAGTTGAAATACATACAAAAAATGGGCGCCAACTGTCTAATCTAAGTTTTCGAAGCATCATCAAAATCTATATAAATAAATTTCCTAACACAAGTCTATCCATTAGGCTTAACCTAATACTGGCAACTCAAACTCTTAACCCTATCTTTCTATATATGCAGTCAGTCTCATATTTAAAGATATCCCATACATATCACAATTCTCACGCCAATCTCTTTGTAACCTCACATACAAATAGCAATCCTCAATCTATTGTGAATTCTGGCAAGCATTCATTCAAGGTAATACATTAAGCAAAATTCATCGAGCTTGTATCGAAATCCAATTCTCATTCTCAATTACAACGTAATGATATAAACCCAATTTAGTGTAAGAACGCCCGCCATCTTTTGTTTACTTGTTAGGTTCAATCTACTCTCAGCACAATATCGCTGACAACCCGTGTGACGACCCAACCTTTTTCAATTACTCGAGTTTTTAATTTAATATTCATGAATAATGTTACATCAAGTATCTAGTTTACATTTAAAAGTGTGATTTACTCGCTTTATGCTTTTTATAATTGTGAGCATCCAAAACCGATTGCGCCCCTAACTATGATGATGGATATCTCAATGACTTACTATGGAAATTATTATGGAGTCTTGAATATAAAATTCTAGGATAGGATTTTTAGACCGATTAAGTGAATATTCGTAGATTTTCACTAAAGTGTTTATTCATATTTTGGAAATTAGAAACTAAATTTGTACCTCACATTTTATTATTATTAGTAACCATCTTATTCATGAAAAACCGTTTTCAATTACGTTCTGGGATTCTTAAAAACGATAAAAGCTTACTTAAGGATTTTAAAAAACTAAATTTTGCAAGACATTTTGAAAAAGGGTAAAAATGGACTTTCTACCCCGAAACACTCTAGCATTTTATAAACTCCCCCAACACCCTCACTTCTCCCTCACACTCCCACACTTAGCCAAAAAACTCTATTTTCAAGAAAGCTTCAAGAGGTAATTTTTCTTCATCTTTTTCTTTATTTTTTGTCTTTTCCTTAAATATTTTCAGGAGGATGCCTCTATGCTAGAACAAACCATATAAATGAACTTTGATGATAAAAAAATGAAGTTTAGAACCCCCATTTTTGAGCTCAAGAATTCGACCCTTATGCATTTTTAGGATAGATGATTTTTGTGTCACTTTTTGTTTATAGATTGTGTTATATCTAACTAGTATGAGCATGATTACGTATTTTAATCTAGTTTAAGAAATGAAAAATGCCCCCTCCTCTTTTTGTGAGCATGAAATGGACGGCCAAGGTAGAAGAATTTTAGGTTGATGTTTTGTTTAATTTGAGCATCATTAAGGGTTTAAGGGCTTAATGTGATGATTTTAGACTTTGTTTTTGATTTTGAGGTTTATGTAACTTATGATGTTTTAAGAATGATTTTAATGGCTTAAGATAATGTTTAGAAAGTGTTTAAGCTATTATCGGAAAAGTTAGTGATTTTTGGTCTCTTTGATTTACCATTTTTGAAAATTAAAACCTTGTTGATATTTTTTGATGAATAATGATATTTTTTGATGAATAAAACAGCTTTAAAGATTAGTTTGATGTTAAAAAAAGTGATTAAAATTTAGTGATTCAAGTTAGAGAATCAGAAAAATCTATATTAGGGCGAAAAAGGGCAAAATATGCCCCGCCGGGGCCGGCCACCGAAGGTGGTGACGTCACCACCGTAAAAGGGTGGACGGAGGTGGTGGTGTAGGAGGGCTAACTTGGTGAGTAAAGATTAGTAGATAGGTTGTTAGGATAGGTGGTTAAGTATAAAAAGGGGTGTGTAAGAAAAAGGCGACGATTTGACGTAAATGTGATGTGAAAGTACCTGTACTTTTCACGCAAACCAATGGAAGACTTTTTGAAAAATTGATGGTTGAGTGTTAGTGTTAGGTTAGTAGGTTAGATTTATGTCGTGCAAAGGTAGCGAAGTGACATAAAGCGATTTTTCGGGAAACGTGAGATTTTAGAAAGATGTTCTTTAAAACTGACGTGACAAATATATTTATGAGATTTTTAAGAGATGATGTATTGTTTTTAAATAAGTCGAGATTTTACGGCCAATTTATAATTTTATTTATTAAGAGTTCGATTAGTCTGTAATCTTGTCTAAAATGAGTAGTTAGTCGATTAATTATTTAAAGATGATTAATTAAGGATTAGTTGAATTTAATTGGTCACACTTTGACTTTGACCATGACTTTGACTTTTATGTTGACTTTTGACTTTGACCATTGACTTTGTCTTTGACTTTGGTCAACTATCGTTTTAAAGCTCTTTAAAATAATATTGAACACCCAATTATAGGATACTTGACCTTATTTAAACTTTGCTAGACTTTACTTAAAGCCTAAGAGACTAAGTTTTCTTAATGATTATATAATTGTCCCACGTCATTAAGTTTAAGAATTGAATTGTGTTAGTTGCGGGCGCAATCGGACACGGTCTCAAATAATCATTTGCATCACCAATATTCTATTAAACACCAAAGGTGGGAACTTATGATTTTGTAAGCATGTCGCATTTGTTATACTAATGTAGATATTACAAACTCTTTTTATGCTCTGTTATATATGATTAAGGACTTTCGAGTCATGAGGCCGATGGCTAATATCATGTGAGGTGCAAGCACGAACCAAGGCATCGGTCGGGTCCCATGAGACATGATTTTGTCCTTATAATGAAATGGAGTCAATAGCATATAAGGTGTAAGCACGATCCAGAGGCATCGGTCGGGCCCATGAGACATGAAATTGACTCACCAAGTGAATGGAAGTTAATAGCATGTGAGGCGGTAGCATGGTCTCAAACGTTTGCGAGGACCCGCGAGACATGAATGTAACTCGCCAAAATATTTTATTAAATGTTGTTAAATTCATTAGTGTAATCGCTTATTTTTTTCCACCGAGTTTCACAACTCATACCTTCAAATGTTTTACATTCATATAATAATGATGAATTGGGAGCCGAAGTGTAGTGGTGCGGCATTGTGGGCGTCGCCTCATATTTCCCCACTCTTTTGAAATTACGTGTTTTGATTAAATAATTTTAATGGTTGATGTAATTTGATTTTTCTTGATGCGTAACTCTTATCAATTAATCCATTAATTCTTATGCTACTTTTATATTTAATTAAGAATTTTTTATGCCCACTTTTTATCAATTAAAGTATTCTATTTATGCTTTCGCAAACTATTTATAAATACTCAAGTTTTCCACAGTGATGTCCCTAACCTAAATGGGTTCGGAGCATTATAAGTGGTATCAGAGTGGTCTATGTTTCGTAGGTGGAAATGGTTTCTTTAAAACATTCTCTTTTTATAAGAACTTAGTTTGAAAATGGGAAAGACGACCACGCTAAGCGAGAACCTATGCTCGCTCCGAGTTATGGTTAGTAAAATGCTTTGATTGTCGCATATTAGTCCAAGGAAATTTTATGAAATGAAAGATTATGAACTTGTTCCTTGTACCAAAATGATTATGAACTATGAAGAACTTTAGGAACTTTTCAAAAACTTTATGAAAACCAAGACGACAAAACTTGAAAAACTAGTGATGCTTTTAAGAACTTCGGGAATAAAGAACTTTAAACTTATATCATTTGATGCTTCATAAACTTAGACTTTTTAACTTAGTCCTCGAAATAAGATGACAATTAGTTGACTTTTAGATAGATTAACATAACTTTTATATCTTCGAATGGCACAACTTGGTTTAGTTGTTAGAGTTTTGTATTAGGAAAGACTCCCCAACAAGTCTACTCTAGTTAACAAGGACGCTATGATGTTGCGAGTTAACTACTAAAAATGGCACCACAAAGAAGACAATGTGGTAGAACTGGGCCGAAAGAGAGCCCTCCATCGGATGATTTCACCGCACAAAACTAGGCCTCCATCGGATTGGGCGCATAGCGAACATGCAATGGAACTAGCCACTTGCTCTCCAGCGGGAGCAAAATAAGTAGAATTTGCTAGACTTCTTAACTACCCTTCAGGGTATTGTGCAACAAGTAACACCACAAAATGCGACAAATCCACCCCGAGGAGCACCGTGTACTAACGAGTTGTGGAAAAATTCGGACATTTCGCACCACCAAACTCTTTGGGAAAGAGTGTCCAACGATTTGAAAAATGGATTCTGGAGTTACAAAGGATTTTCGACCACTTGGAGTGTTCGGAAATGCAAAAAAGCTGTCATGTGGGAAATTCCAACTTCTTTGAAAGTGTGGCCCATTGGTGGCCATTGCGAAGAGGACACGACGGAGGAGCAGACGGGAAATTTGACTTGGAATGAGTTCAAATGAATGATTCGGACGCTCCATTCGAGAATCAATCGAGATCGAAGGAAACATAGTTTGTTAATCGAAACAAGGATGCTACCCGTAATGGAGTATGAAAGGCAATTTAACTTGAGTTGTTTAGGTTTGCACCGCACATGGTTGACACATGTAGATCAAGAGCACTTTTCAACAAGTCTTTTGCAATGTACTGCTTATCGAAGCTTGTCATGTTAGACAAAGATTGAATCACTTGATTCAGTTTCTGTGCTCCTTTAGATACCTCCATAATCTGAAAGGAGGACAGGTTTTGTAACTCCTCTGTTGACTTTTTTGGACTTTATCATTCCTTACTTGATCGGTATTAGAATTTTGTTGTATCTTGTTGGAATGAGTCATGTATTTTCTAATTGTCTTACATTCGGCTACACCTTTTGGATCGCCGCATGTGACAAACGATCTGTAAACAACAGATCTCAGACTGTCTTGAGGCATATTCTGTGCCCACAAGGTACCTAATTTGAAAGTGTGTCAAAAAATCTCCATAGATGGTCTTCTATTCAAGGGACTCTTGCCGAATGTGACCTTTTCTTAATTCGTCCTACTCTGATCAGAATTCAACAACGGAAAAGTGACGACAGACAAAAGAAGCTCTTGCCTAGCTATGACCCACTGAAAACGCAACAATAATGATAAATAAGCTGCCGTCCATGCATACATCTATAGTCTATACACAGAGGAAAAGGACAAATATAAGGTTTCTTAAAGTTTACAGATCATCCCACATTTTGACAATTTCAAATAATGCCAACAAAGAAGTTAAAAGCAAGAAGAACTGACAAAGACTGAACAACTGTTTCAGTCAGAGGCGTAGATAGGGGCAGGGGCCTCAAGACACCCCATTTTTTTTTTTTTTTTCTGTTTTTCGGTGGAAAAAAATTAAAAAAAAAAATTTATATGTGTTTTTTAAAGAGAAAAAATAATTGAGCTAGGGGAAAATGAGGGAAAAAATTTTGGGCTAGGGGTAGCGGGCCGGCTACTATTTTTGGTTTCGATTAGCACTCACTCAAGCATTTTTGCTTTGGCTTTGATGAGAGACCTCGGATCCACGCAAACGTGAATTGACGATGGAAATGCAAAGTGGCGATTGGCCAAATCATGACTTTGTTTCTTGTGTCCACAATTAATTTACGGGGCGTCCCTAACCATAGAGTTTAATAAAATTTGATGGAAATTAGGATTCCATAACATTCCATGTGTCCTCGTTTGGATTTTTATAGAATCCATTAAATTTTGAGGTCCTCAACTTAGATTTTCATGGATTCTACGAAAATCCAGTATTCTCAAACATTCAAATAATTTCATAGAATTCTTTTATAAATGGATTTTGATGGATTCTGGTGGAATTATATGTTAGATTTATGAAGGATAAATTATCACATTTCACATCGAATTCAAATTCCATTTTTCAATAATAATAATAAAAAAATCGGCTATGGTATAAAAAGAAAAAATAACATATTTTTCTCTCCCTTCTCTCTACAAAAAATCCTAACCCAAAATCATTTTCCCCTCCCTCTCCCCATCTCACCGCCACCCCTCTCTCTCTCCCCTCCCCCCTCCCTCCTCCCCTCCATGCTTCCCGCTGGGACAACGATGGCGGTCCCTTGTGACATCCGGAGGTGGCCAAATTTTCGTTCGGGGTGGCGAGGTTCGGAGCTTCACGGAGGTGTCTCGGAGCTAAGTAGACGATGGGTTGCAACGTGATAGAATTTGGGTGAGGGAGAGGCATTTTTTTTTTTCTTTTTATTTTTTTTTCTCATTTTTTAGCTATATTTTGTTGTAGTTTTCTTATTTTGTTTGTCTTTTCTTTTCCGATTGATTTGCGAAACTCGTAGGCGGATCAGTTTATTTGTTACGTAGTATGTAGTGGTTGCTCATGCCCGGTTTTGATTTTTTTATTCTCATTACATTCTCCATTAAGAAGTCTTTGAAGTCTCCCATAAGTGAGTGGTCTAGTTTTGGGTGTGATATTTTTAGTTTGTGTAGTAGATCCGAGATTGGTCTTGTCAATTCCCCACTTGGCTTTTATTTAGTCAAGTCGGCTCATAGCTTGATTAGCTACGATTGTAGTTGTAATTCTAGTTTTTAAGTTGTTCTAATAAAATACTATCGTTCGAAAAAAATAATGATCGCCACCACCACATGATTGATGATGCTTTGCCATATTTGGGATTCAGTGTACCAAAAAAGCAAAATCTATTGAGGCATCATTTAAGCAATTATTTGTTGGTGCGACACTAAAGGTTTATTTGCTAGGATGTTGGTATTTGGTAATATCACACACTCCATGTTTTCTATTTCATTTATGTTTAAATATACGGAAAATTAAACAAAAAACCCTTAGACTTGGGCTAATTAAGAAAACTGAGAAAGTTTTAAAAATTACAAAGATCCTTTTTAGGTTTGATTCTATCTTACGTTTTTCACATTTATAAGTGATCTTTGCTAAGACATACAACACTCCAAGTCAAGGTTTTTTTTTATATAAAATCCAACTTCTTCTCCCCAGGTAAGTTCTTCATACGGGAATGTGTTTGAGATTTTAGCAAATATTAGACGGGCCCCGAGTTTGTCTCGGAAAACCCCTCTAACGCTCAAGTTAATACAAGTTGGAGAGAAAATCAGAGCAAAAGAACAACACTTGAGAGTAATGAATTGCGAATACTTATAAATTAACAAGGATGGACCTTTTATACCGAAATGATGGGCGTATGAACTTAGTATAATAAAGTGAGTCGTTTGGGCTATAGTCGGCCTCGTGGGCCATAAATAATAAATTGAGCCTCATGGGTTGCTCAATAACGGTTTGGGCCTCATCGCCAATTGACGATATTTGGAAACCCAATGAATATTCATGATGAATAACTAAATAATGACGTAATTAAATAAAAGAAATACAATGACGATTTTATCCCTAACAATAAGCAAAAAATATTTCAAAAATCTCTATGCATTTATGGAAATACAAATACTCCCATAAAGTTAAGGCAAAATCAAATCTCAATATGATTTTCTAATTTCACGATTTTTTGTAACAAGCGCAAACCAAAGGCGGTTTTGTAATTATCTTTATATATATTATACGAATATTATGTGTACGATAATGTTGGTGGTAAATTTTGTTTTCCCAAATTTACTATTTATACGTTTATTTAATTATTACCCAATATTATTATTTACCATTGGGTCCAAATATTACTAATCCATCCACGATGCTTACCACAACCCAAACAGTTCACTTTATTAAACTAACCCTATGAGACTCATTAACCCAGGTATAAAAGGTATATCCTTACTCATTTGTAAGTATTCTCAATTAATTACTCTTATTGTTCTCCTTTACTATGGAATAATTCTCCTCTACATCGACTTAAGCGTCGGAGGGCCTCCCTAAGACAACCCACGGGGCCCTTTTAGCCTGTCTCCGAGTATTGCAGGTTAGCTCCAACGCATAGATTTTCCCGTCACGCCCCAATTTACATACCCAATAAAATAGAATAACATCCAATAGGGTACAACCCAAATATTTAAGTTTTTGATCATCAAGAGTTATTATCTAAGCACAAATAACTAAAAAATATAAATATAGTGGAAGTCTATAAATCATAATGTACAATTATAGTAGAGGTAACTCACCTAACTCTTACAAGATAAAATAGTTATATGGTTCAGTGCTAACGGATAAGCTCTTGAAGCCAAAAATGGTACGTAGAGTCAACTCGGAACTAGAAGTCTCATGTCAGTCTCATTAATCTCAAAATATTCGGTCACTGGAAAGTTTTTATGAAAATCGTGGGGTGAGCTAAATGAGCTCAATGGGTTGGAGTAGAGGAATGCAATATCTGTTTAATGAAAGATGAAGTATTTCTTTGAGAAAAATACTTTAGTGTGCCTAAAACATATTTATGAATGCATGATAATAATGATGCACACAAGAATTATTTACAAGATCGATCAAGAACATATTGTAATTCAATAATGATCTATTAATTTTGGATGCTATCAATGATGCAATGCACATTGTACAACATGATTAGTCAAATACTGATAAACATTTTGCTTTTCAAACGGCCAATATATATCCCAATTATTTTAAAATAAATGATGGATATCTTGTTTCTAAAATAAAGTTGTTTTAACATAAACAGTTAATCAATTAGTTCGTCGACCCCAAATAAGAAACGTAGGATTAGTGTTGATCGAACATCGAACTCTGTCCTTTCTCCTTATTACTCCCAACTATATTTGGTGAAGCCCTGTCACCTTATCCTGCTGTAGTTTGACGAATACCCCCAAACTTAAAGCATTGCTCGTCCTCGAGCAAATTAAGAAAAAAACAATATAAGGGGAAAAAATGAAAGAACACCCAAGAACACTATAAACATTAAATAACACTCGACTCCATACTCAAGGAAACCATGTAACTCATCATTAAGAAGCCGTTATTCATAAACTCGGCATCATTAATACTCTTTCGGTACTTGACATCGCGACTCACAAGTAAATAGTGTATCACTCTACTCTGAAGTGTATGGATAGTGTTTACGCTCAAATTGATTAGGTGAATGTAGAACTACCATAGGCCCGCAAATCGTCTAACATCTCAACCACTTTTGTGTGCACAATCTAAGAATCAAAAAGGACTTTTATTAGGTTGTAATGTAGGCTCTTTGGTAAGAGTAGGAAAATTTAGATTAAGTGACTTGACTTGAGCAAATAGAATTTAAGCATACAGACTTGCAATTCACCAACCGAATAATATCGGTTTTTTTATTTCAATTCCACCCTTATTTCTTCTTTTTCATACTTAGGCCTTTTTTTGCATTCTTTCTTTTTCTTTAGCCTCAAGCTCTTTTTTTTTCAGAATTTTCTTTTGCTTTGCTCGATTTTCTCAATGTAATTTTTGAGATATTTTCTTTTCGAGCTTCATGTGTTTTTTCATTTACCCGGATACTTCTCATCCCTCTTTCTTTTGCCAACTTCTCCTTTTCATAAATTTTCACCCATCTCCCCCAAACTCATTCATTTTCTATAAGCTCAAGAATTTGTAGGGATAAAAGCATGTAAATTTTAAAGATCGGTGTGGCTTAGAATAAAAGTTTAGGCTCAAAATTGGCTAAACAAAGATGGCCTTTAGATCATTTTTAAGCTAAGTAGGCTAAACAAAGATGGCCTTATATCATTTTTAAAAGCGCATGCACACATGCCTTTGATGAAGATACGGAGAGCAAGTTAAGAGTTCTATCAATCATGAATGACACACTCAAGAAAAAATAAGTCTGCATAATGAAAAGAGTTTAAGGCACAAAAGCTCACAGCTTATTTTCCGCAACATGCTCAAATACCCGAGTTTTCTTAACACATGCCAAGCAAATAAATAACTTTTCTCCCAAGAATTTATTACATTATTCGCCCAAGTATGTTATCCCATGCCATAAAATATTCATAGTAAAATCATATGGAGATGGACATACGAACCTGAATTAAAAATCACACAAAAGCAATTAAATGTGCTAAAACGATAAACGTGTTAAAAAATAAAAATCGAAAATTAAAAAAAAATAAAAATAAAAAAATTATACAAATTTTTATGCTCTACATGCAATCCTAAATGTTATGCAAAATGCTGTGAGTACTAATTTACGCATTCTTGACAACCCCTCAAAACTTAAAATATGCTTCATCCCGAACATATGAGGAAATTATCAAAAGAAAAGAGGAATGCGTAAAAGTACTTACATGGATCGTTCAGAGTGAAGCGGGATCTCGTCAGTCGGCCTTGAGGCGGAGGAGCGCAGATCACATGGTCGGGTCGTGTGCATCCACACGCCCGTGTGCGTCAATCTTTCTTTCTCAATAGCAAATAAGGTTTAAATATATAAACATAATTTACATGCATACCGAGGCAATTTTTTTTGTTTTTATTTCAAAAACTTTAAATCGCCATAACTTATTCGATTCAAATCTGTTTTGCACAAATAATATATCAAATTAATTGTCTTTCCGAGATCTACAATTTGACACTGATATTGCATATATAAAAATAGAAAAATCAGATTCAAATTATTCAATAAAAATCAAATCCCACATGTTATCAAACTCAAGCACATCAAATAGGCGAACGAGCCCTAATGGCTTTGATACCATTGTTAGCAAATATGGGTCGAAACATAAATCACATATTTGCACATATAGGGTGGATCGAGTATACCTATTTGCGGCGGAATTGTCGATCCACTTAGCCAGGATTAAGCCCGTCTACAAGCCTCCATTTGATCCATGATTAAGCCATCTACAAGCGTACTCTTGATTGAATCGCGAGCAACGAACAAACCCGTAGATTAGTTGAACCACGAACAAGATCACGAACCGCCTTTCTCATTGGTATAATAATTACTAGAATTATTTACTTTGATGTGTACACCTTAAATCCTTGGAGACTTTGGTGATGCTCCAAGAAGAAAACTGTAGAGAGAAATTTTAGGAGAGAGATTTTCATGTAGGGGACGATATTTTACTTTTATCGACATTATAGGGAGAGATATCAATATATATCTCAATCCCATATCCCATTAGAGTCACGATGGGAGAGGTTTCTAGATAAACCTCATCTAAATAGGACTCTATATTATCTCAAATATGGATACAACCTAATTGCACCCAATAATTCTCAAGAATCTAAACATACAAATTTTAATATCCTGTTGATATTCTCGCAAAGTAAATCTAGATATATAAACATCTCCCGGAAAAATTGTTGCTCACCCACATATCCCTAGTTTTCCTTAAATTTTACTCATTCTTGTAGCGTGTGATTTGCCAGGATTTCTCTTGGGGGCCCAACTAACATTTATATAAAATAAAATACAATACATCAATTCTAAAAATAAAACTAAAAATAAATATCGATTTGATATTTTTTTGATAAAGTCAATGTATTAATCCAATTATATCTTAATATTAAATAAATAACAGAATACGATTACATCATATCATATATTTCCACCTCAAACAAAAAATATCATATATTTCCTTTCTATTCTTCATATTTCAAATCATTGCATAACAACTTCATAATATATCTTTTTTATGTTTTTCTGAAACATTCCTAAGAGATTGGGGATATATTAAGGTCATATTCTCAATCTATATATCTTTTTTATATTACCAAACAATCATTCAATAACCCATCTAGAATGTTGAATTCTTTAATGGGAATTTGATAATGAACCATAAATTATTTCCAAATAGACAAATAGAGGCAAAAGAAATAATCTTTAAAATTCGAGTTCAAGTTTATGATGGAACAATAAAAATATACAAAATTTTGAGAAAGTGGAAGAAATTAGTGGGAAGGAAAAATAAGAATGACCGAATTGAAGACATTTTGCCTTTTTCCCTATTTTTTGATTTTTTAAGGTTATAAATTAAAATTATGAAAATACCCTTGCATTTTTTCAAAATTTTAGGAGGGCCCAGTGCCCCCCTTGGCTCTAATGTGGCCTCGTCACTGCTTGTAGGCTTGTCCGTGGAAAGATGTTGGATTGTTGACAATATGTGATTCTGTTATGAATTTCATATCACTTTATAACTTTGAAAATTAAGTTAATTTAAAGATCGAGAAGTGCAAAGCTTTACCTGTTTCAGCCGAAAGATGCCCGTCTCTGTTTCTCTTTTCTACCTCAGCCGTGTCCGTGTGTGGGTTATGGGCTTCATATCTATATTTATCCTCAACTCACTTGAGGCGGTGCTAGATAAATAAGTTAATCCTGTTTTTTTTATTTTTTGTTTCTGTACGTGTGTGTAAGTGTGCGAGAAATATGCGTATTTAATTTATCTGCTGGACACATATCTTGTACGAAAGGATGAACCCCATTTACGAGGGCCCACGCCCTTGCCCAGAAGCTACGTGGAGGATGTGAAGTGCGGGTTATGCCTCAACTAGTCGGGTCCTTGGCTGCCAAAGACCGAGTCACCACACAAGAAGTTCTCCTCCCCTGTAAATCATTACGAGAGGATTCGAACAAACCACATGTAGGTCCCAACAAGCGGACAACATGTCACTTAAATCCTTTACTGGTTGAGCTATGCCGGGGAGCGACACATATCTTGTACTAAATTAATGAGTTAATGGTTCTTGCTTAAGTTAGTAAGTCGGTTGCAAAGTTCCAAGTTCATATGTCCTTTGGACATATATATCTATACTATATTAGTATTATATACATATGTGTTAAGTTATATAAGTTATAAATATATATACATGTATAATTAATTAATTTTATTAAATATAAGGTTATACTTTTTTCTTTAACTAAAATATTCTTTAATAACAACATTATGCATTTATCCAAAAGTTGGGTCTTACAATTTCTCGTTTTTAGAGTGGAATTTGTCTTTGTCGGGACTCAACTATCTATTCTTTTTCCGAGTACAAATCCCGACGAGGGGATGGGTGGTGGGAATCGAACCCCTAACATATGGTGCGTGTTAGGGCGATTTTTATCGCCTAAAAATAATTTCCAAAATTATAAAGATTGGATTTTGATTTGTTTTGCCTTTCTAGACTTATGGTATGTTTAGGACTTTTTAGATTTGGAAAGAAATCATATTGATATGGATAGTTATCTTGTTTCCTAACATAAGTGATTTACTTGTCATATATTTGTATATATCTTCTTTCCTTGTGTATTAGGTCTCTTGAAGGGTTTGGACGGCTATATAAAGGGAAGAGGACATGCATAATCAGTACACAAGAAATACACCAGAGTTACAAGAGTCTTGAGAGAATTAAGAGTCATACAAGCACATGAGTATCACGCCCGGATGCAATCTCGAATGTGACTACATCCGAGATTACATTCGATCCTGCAGATTGTGTTTGTTAGATTTTCATCCATTGTTTTTAGTATTGAGATTAGCGAAGTCCACACATGTATATTGTTAGATGAGTTGAATTACATTGATCAGATATACTCTAGATAGGAGTTTTTCGTTGAGTTTTTACTAGTTGGTTTTAGTATTTTTGTATACGGAATCAAGCGATTTTTACTATTGGAAAGTTTTGCCATATTGCACGTCTACAAGCTTGTTGGCTTGTAGACAATTTTTATTTCGTGTGTCTTGTTCTTGTTTTCAAAATTCATTTTGCATGTGATTGTGAATGTAACCACATCTCGCAATCACATCCTTACTTTGCGAAATTTTTTCAATTTATCCGTGCTATAATTCTTTCAATTGGCATCTAGAGCCTACATTTGACGACACTAAGTGTTGATCCTGAGTGTTTGTTAGCATGGGTACTCAAAATAACCCAACTTTTCGTCCCCCATTCTTGATGGCTTCAATTATTCTATTTGGAAGGTCAAAGTTAGGGCCTACATCAAATCAATTGATGAAAGGGCTTTGCGTACAATCCTTCTTGGGTGGTCACCTCCAAAACTCATTGATATTGAAGGTGACTACAAGGACAAAGGAGAAATTGATTGGACTAATGATGAATTAATTTTGTCCAATTATAATTGAAGGCATTGATGGCAATCTTTAGTCTTGTGGATCAAAATATGTCCAAAATTATAGCAAATTTTTCATTGTTGCCCTTTGCATGAGATACTCAGTAAAAGTCATTGTGAGGATCGCTAGTGTGCGAAAAACCAAACTTAGGTTGCTCACCAATAAGTTTGAAAACCTTAGAATGTGTGAGGATGAGAATATCGCCACTTACAATGCCATGTGAGATTGCCAACTAAGCTCAAGCCCTAGGTGACCCTATCTCCAATGAAAATCTTGTGAGCAAAATTATGAGATCTCTTCCTATTAGGTACAACATCAAAATTTCATCCATAGAAGAAGCCCACAATTTGTCCTCCTTAAGTCTCGAAAAACATCTTTGGCATTCTTCAAACCTATGAGATGAATATGGCCCAACAGGATGGAGAGTATGGGTCAAAAAGTTGCTTTTCAAATTGAGTCTCCTTTCCAACTTGAGTCCAAAGTTACCAATGATTTTGTTGATCTTACCAATGAGATTGAAAAATCTGATATAGGAGATGATTCCATGGCCATGTACTCGAAAAGGTTTGATAGGATCCTTAAACTCAAAAGTCGAGAAAAAGTCTCAAAATTTCACAAAGCCTTTTAAGTCGAATCAAGCAAGTTTCTCAAAAGAACACCTTTGATAAGAATCAAGAACATTTTTGGTGATAAATCGAACAAGTCGACACAAAAACTCTTGACTCCATTAGGTGTATGTCATGTCTTGGTATGGTCACTTTCTTTGCCCAATGTGCTAATACTCTTATGAAAAAGGGAATGAGCACGAGTGTGACTTTGAGTGATAATGAATCGACGGTGAGAAGAATGAACAGGAAGAACCCGAGGTTCGACCACCTTGGTGAAAGATCGAAATCTCTCCGGATAAATCCTTCGGTGTCGCCGCAGGTGTGGCCCGAGATGTGATCACACCTTCTCGATCACATCGATGCCACATCGAAGAACAGGATCTCTTATCTGTCTCTAACCTTTTTGTTTCAATTCTACCTCTTCTTCTTCGATGATGTTGAACAGGATGATGAATCGATGGTGAAAGTCTGGAAGACACGTATGCAAACCTATATAAGGATTGGTGAAAAGGATTAAAGTGAACGAGATGCTTAAAAAGGCGAATGATCGACTCAAGAAGGAGAATGATGATCAAGGGAAGTGGTTACAGGTTGGAGGTCTCTCTTACCAAGAGGAACTTGAGTTCGAAAAGGTAAATTCTAAACTTGGAGAATCTCTTGAATGCATGAAAAAGTTTAATTTGGGAAAGCAAAATGGATGATATTCTTTCCATGGGTAGTGATGATAAAGTGGACTTGGTTATAAAACTTCGGTTTTTGTTAAAGCAAAAGAACAAGGAGAATCCTCGATTCCTCCAACAATAAAAGGAATTTTCCAAGAAGTCTAAACCATGGAAGCGCCACTTTATTTGTCATTATTGTCATGCTCCTGGATACATTAAACCATTCTGTTATAAATTGAAATCGGATTTAAGGTCTGGACGTCAGATGTCATCGCAGATGTTACGACATCCTCGTAATCATTTTTCAAAATCGTCAGGTTAAAAAATCGATGTTAAATGTCATGTTATCTATGCTTCCTTGAGATCTAACGTTGCAGGATCTTGGTACTTCGATAGTGGATGCTCACGACATATGACAGTACCTTGGAGTATTTAAGACTGACTATGAAGTTTACAATGGTGGCAATGTTACCTATGGAGGTAGAGCCAAAGGGAAAATAGTTGGGAAAGGATATTTTGAATGTTGAAGGACTACCCAAGCTACGTAATATGCTTAATGTAGTTGGTCTTAATGCTAATCTCATCGCATAAGTCAACTATGTGATGATGATCTCTATATAAAATTCAACAAAAATTATTGTGAAGTGTTTGATGAGTCTGACACTTGTATCCTTACTGGCTTGAGGTCGTCTGACAACTGTTATCAGTATTGTAATGAGCAACTATGTCACAGGGCACACACAAATGACACTGATCTATGGCATCAAAAATTAGATCACGTTAGTCATAAACAACTAATGGAACTTGTGAAATTCGAAGCTGCAATTGGTTTGCCTAAATTGTCTATGAAAAGTGTCAGTGTGTGTGAAAGTTGTCAAAGGAGTAAACGAAAGAGAGTGTCGCATCAAATGACATCACATTTCCACACCACTAGATGTCTGGAGTTAGTTCATATGGATCTCATGGGTCCTATAGAGATTGAGAGTGTGGGTGGTAGAAAGTACTCTTATGTGATAGTCGGTGATTTTTCACGTTATACGTGGACATATTTTCTACGTGAGAAATCTGAAACTTTTGATTTGTTTAGAAGCTGGCATAAAAAGGTTTGTAACTTGTATAATTTAATTGTTGCCAGAATTAGGTCGGACCATGGTAAAGAATTTGAGAACTCTTCCTTCTCGTCTTTCTGTGATAGAAAGGGGATTTCTCATGAATTTTCCGCACCTAAAACTCCACAACAAAATGGAGTGGTAGAGAGGAAAAATCGTACATTACAAGAGATAGCCCGTGTCATGCTTAGTTTAAAAAAACTTTCAAAAAGGTTTTGGGCTGAAGCTCTGAATACTGCTTGCCATATAGCAAATCGTGTGTATTTGAGGCCTGGATGTTCTATGACCCCTTATGAAATTCTTTTGGGAAAGAAACCTAACCTCAAATATTTTCATATCTTTGGGTGTGTGTGCTATGTTCTTAATGATCGTGATAATCGTGGTAAATTTGATTCCAAGAGTGACAAATGTCTTTTTCTAGGCTACACTTCGAATAGTCATGCCTATCGAGTTTATAATCATCGTACTAAGACGATCATGGAATCTGTAAATGTTGTCTTTGATGATCTCTCAGATATTGCAGGAAAGAGTGAAGAATATAATGTTGTGGATCTGCTCGAGCTTGTTGAGAGCGCCCCTTGTGAAGGATATAGGCATAGATGTAAGCGAGAATGTGTGAAGCCCCATCCACAGTTGTCTCAAATGCAAAACCAAATGTGATGGCATCTGAGCCCACATCTGTATCTGCTGCAGCTGAGTCAGACTCTGATTCTGACAATGAACCTGTTGAAGAAACTAATAATCCAATCGTGGATCGTGGCGGTGACATACCTACAAGGATTCAGAAAAATCACCCTACGTCTCAAATCATTGGTAACACTACTGATGGTATTAAGACAAGAGGGAAAGGTAGAGTGAACTATCGTGATATGGTAAGAATGGTCTGCTTGTCTACTGATTGTATCAATGTGAGAATATGTTGTTTTATGTCCAATTTTGAACCTAAGAACGTTGTTGAAGCTCTTAAAGATGAATTTTGTATACATGCTATGCAAGAGGAACTAGACTAATTTGTCAAAAATGATGTGTGGTTTTTAGTCCCTAGGCGAGGAGGATGTTAATGTCATTGGAACAAAATGGATTTTCAAAAATAAAACTGATGAATCGGCAAAATTGTTCGCAACAAAGCTCGTTTAGTTGCTCAAGGGTACACACGGAGTTGAGGGGGTGGATTTTGATGAAACCTTCGCTCCTGTAGCTTTGTATTGAGTCCATACGTTTGTTGCTTGCTATATATTGCATGTTACTTGGGATTAACTCTTCATCAAATGGATGTAAAAGTGCTTTCTTAAACGGATTTCTTGATGAAGAAGCTTTTGTTGAACGGCCTAAAGGCTTTGAGGACCCTTTTAAGCCTAACCACGTGTATAAGCTTAAAAAGGCTCTCTATGGTCTAAAACAAGCCCTAGGGCTTGGTACGATAAAAGCTAAGCGAATACCTTCTTCAAATTGGTTTTAAACGTGGTGAAGTTGATAAAACCTTGTTCATTCAAAAGAAAAACCATAACATCATTATTGCTCAAATCTATGTCGATGACATTGTTTTGGTTCCTCCTCGGAGAAATTAAAGGAATTCATTGCTTGCATGTCCTCCACTTTTGAAATGAGTGTGGTAGGAGAGTTAAGTTACTTCACGGGCTTGCAAATTAAACAATTGAAGGAAGGAATTTTTATCTCACAAAGCAAGTATGCTAAGAATCTTCGAAAAATTTTGATCTTGAAAATGCCTCTCACTTGAAGACTCCCATGGGGTCGAGTCAAAAGTTGAGTAAAGAAGATGTGGTGAAAGTGTTGACCACACCTTGTATAGAAGCATGATATGAAGTTTGTTGTACTTGAGCGCGATCGTCACGATATTATGTTTAGTGTTTGTCTTTGTGGTCGTTATCAAACGATCCCAAGGTTACTCATTTAAAGGCCTTAAAATGTATTATTCGATACGTAGGGGCACAACGATTTTAGAATTTGGTACACAAAAGACACTAACACTAATCTTATGGGATTTAGTGATTCGATTGGGCTGGAGATGTTGTGGATCGAAAAAGCACAACTGGTGGATTTTTTTATTTGGGAAATAATTTGGTCTCATGGTATAGCAAAAGCAAAATTGTGCATCTCTTTATTCTTTGAATCGAGAATATGTTGAGTTGGGAGTTGTTGCACACAACTTTTATGGATGAACAAAATGATTGAGGACTATGGTTTGCAAAGTGAAACACCGATTGTCTATTGTGATAAAGGGAGACTATTATTCCGTGACGATAGATGATAACGTATACCAACAACACCTTGCGGAATTTTCTTATTCTTTAATTGGAAAGGTTATTTTGGGAAAGGTAGCAAGCCCGGGCGACTATGCTTTTGCATAAATGCCTATCCGAATTATGGGGTATTAAAAATGATTGGAAATTAATTCCCCTGGGCAAGGGATTTTTGTGTCAAGTTGTTTAATGCGCATGATCGATCTCGCGCTCGAACGTACCAACCGGACGCTCAACCCGGGGACTATCCATCTATCTCGTGGGTGTCGGATTTCAACCCTTACAAAGTGCAAACCCTGTGGCCGGGCGTTTGGAGTGCGAATCTTGAGCTCGGTTTGGAATATTTGGACCCTAATACCATCCTGGGGATTGCGGTGCTCTCGGAAACCCCTACAAATTGATCGGCGTTCACTTGATGGTTCTTTGGGTCACTTCGTTCGGGTTTTGGTGGACCTTGATCTTTCTAAGCCGTTGGAGGTCCACATCATGGTTGAACGCACGGCAAGTGCTCCTTTGTTTGATCGATTATGAGAAACTCCTAATTTTTGTTCGAGGTGTAGCGTTACGGGACATTAAACATCTTCTTGTCATCTTAACAATGCAGGCACTTTGGCTACAAACAGGCGTGCATCACTGTCCATGGGCGTTTCAGCGCCGGCTACTCGCCTAATTCGTGCGGCGAGGGCGCTCCCGGGTTCGTAAAGTTTATCGTCTGTGCGGCGAGACAAGGCAAAGCCGTTGATGACTCAATGGGAAATACGGGTTCGGCTATGCGTGCGGGATCTCCTACCGCGCTATAGTCACTTGCTCTACGGATATCCACCTTGGGAACACCTTTGTGGCGCTTGGCTCGGTCGACTCCCAGGATCGGCAATCCACGATTTCCAGGCCGATTATCCGGCTAGGAGTCATCTCCCACGACCACTACTTCCAACACCGCACGATTTCCACCATTATGCCACATTACGGTCCAATATCCTTTTGGGAAAGCCCATTCGAGCTCTTACCCGTGCTTTTGGGACAGCTCCTTGGACTCGGTAAAATCAAGAATTCTCGGGAGTGTTACGTCGGGTCCATCGCCCCTAGTCCATGACATTACTATCGAATTGGGCGTCAAGAGCCTCATGAAATGAACTGCGGCTTCAAGAGATAGGCGGATTATGCGGATGAAGTTGGTAACTCTCAATCGTCGACTCGAAACGCACCACATACTGTTTTTACCGTGCGATCGACACGGGCACCACCCCGCCGTCTCAATGAATTCCATCTTTTGGAATATCCAGGGATTGGGAACATTGCATCTCGTAATATTAATAAGGCTTTATGTCAAAAACATAAACCTTCTATTTTAGCCATTTGTGAACCTAAGGTGGACATTTCATCCATTTCGAATTCTTATTGGAATAGCTTGGGGCTCGGGTTTTCCGTTAGCTCGAGCGATGACGGACGCTCGGATATTTGGGTCTATGCGATGCGACTATTTCGATTCAAAATCAGGTTTGGTCTTTTCTTCACAATGTCTTATTCTACAAATGCAATTTGGTTCTATGGTTTTCCATGTTGGTTTTGCTCATGGTTTGTGTGATCATGTTGCTCGCCGTGCCCTCGGTTGGATTTGAGGAATTTGGGTCTTACCGATCTGCTTTGCTTATTGGGGATTTCAATGCGGTGTTGGGACATCATGAGCGCCGGGGCTGGTACTTTATCCCAGGCTTCTTGTAAGGACTTCAGGGATTTCTTGGAGGATGCGAGGATTATATGTTGTGCCGACTACGGGAATTCATTTACTTGGTGCTCCCGAAGGCCTCTATCTCTTCTTCGGGCTAAGTTGGATCGAGCCCTAGCAATCGGTCAATTTTTCTCCTTTTGGCGGTTGTTAAGGGGGCTTAGTACTTCTGCGCATTGATCCGATCACCATCCCATCCTGGTTTCTTGTTCTTCTTCCATTAGCAAGGGTCCATCTCCTTTTCGGTTTAACGATTAAGGTTTGGAATAATGAAGTATACGGGGATGTTAATCATCGGTGGATTCTTAGATGGAAAGGTCCGTTAGATTCAAGGCGATATTGAATCAGGGCTACTCGGAGGTACTCGGGAGATGGAATTTGAGGAGCAGAGTGCGCTGTCTCGCACGCGTTGCTTATGTAGTCCGAGTTTCTTCCCAGAAAGCCCGCTCGGCTGGTTAAGGCGGGGACCGCAACACGGCATTTTCCATCGTCGTTGCAGATTCGTAATGGGCGTCGGGATACAGGGTTTGATGGTTGATGGTAATTTACGAGGATCCGGTGGTTCTTGGGAATTATATTATCTCATTCTATAGAACTTTACGAGACGGGGCAAATCGATTCGGATTACACTTTGGTCGACCAGCTAATTTCCCTACGATTAGCACGATTGATAATGCGTTCTTGACGGCTATTCCTTCGGAGTCCAAGGTAAGAGAGGCGGCATTTGATATGGGTTTAGACAGTGCTCCGGGACCGGATGGTTTCAGTGGGAGATTCTATCAGCATTTCTGGGACGTGGTGTCAGATGAGGCGGTGGCAGCCGTCCGTTACTTCTTCGTCACGACGTCCTTTCTGGCAGGGTTGAATGCCAGTTTTATGGCACTAATCCCAAAGACTAAGGAGGCTAATGCGGTGGAGGACTTTAGGCCGATCGTGATGAGTAATTTCCTCTTTAAGATCATCACCAAGATTTTGGCGACTCGTCTGGGCTCTATTATTTCTTCTTACTTGTCACCTACTCAGTTTGGATTTATCTCGGGCAGGCATATTTCGTTGTATTGCTTTAGTTTTGGAGGGGTTCAATATTCTGCAAGGAAACAATGATGCCAATATGATGTTAAAAATTGATATCCACAAGGCATTTGATACCATTAACTGGGGTTTTTTGATACACGTTTTACATCGCTTTAGTTTCTCTGATGTGTTCGTTCACTGGATTAAGATTATCCTTCAATCTCCCCTGCAATTTGATCCTTACGAATGGGTCGCCTTTGTGGGTTACTTCTCTTACTTTCAAGGGGTTAGACAGGGGATCCATTATCACCTCTGCTCTTTTGCATCGCGGAAGATGTTACGAGTAGATTAGTTGAGGAGGCGGTCAAAAGAAGTCCAATTCAAGCTTTCGGGCGCTAGCGGTGGTTTTCCCCTCGTCTCCATTATGTATGCGGACGATATTGTGATTATGTGTGGGGCCTCTATGAGCAATGCACGTTCTATCATTCGAGATACTCAATCTCTATGCATACATTTCGGGATAGATTTTCAATCCTAATAAATCTAAAGTTTATTTTGGCAACCGGGTTTCTAGTTATGTGCGAGGGCGTATTCAGACGATTATAGGGGTGCATATGGGCGCCTTCCCTACGTTCTATCTAGAGTGGCTGATCTTCAACTGGTTTTTGATAGGATTATTTTTAAGTTCAAAAGGTGGAAAGGGACCGCTTTGTCTATTGCTGGCCGCATTTGTTTGGTGAATTCGGTGATTTCCAGTTCCTTCGTGCATAGGATGATGGTTTACAAATGGCCTAGAACATTGCTAGGGCAAATGGAAAAGGCCATGCGTAACTTCATCTGGAGTGGTAGTGTGAACTCTAAAGGATCTGTGGTGGTGAATTGGAATCATTGTTGTACGCCATGGGCGGAAGGAGGGTTGGGCGTCCGCTCCATTGTGGTCGCCAACAATGCTTTCCTTATGAAGATGGGTTGGAAGATTATGACTTCAAACTCTTTGGTTTTACTGACATCCTCGAAAGCATTTTCGACTTCAGATGGATCTCCACGCATTTTGTACATACCTTCTTCCATCTGGAGAGGGGTTTGGCCTGGGATAACGGGATTCTTGGAAGACTGTCGCTGGATCCCCGGATGCAACTCCGCCATTTCATTCTGGTAGGATAATTGGCTGGGTTACACCATTGCCGATAGGATTGGTATTCCGCAGAGTACGAGGCATTTATTTCGGCAAGCATTTCGGACTACTTTTACGATAGGACTTGGCACTTCACGTTATCGTTCAAAGAGGCATATTTGGATATGGTTCGAGATATTGTTAGAATCCACATCGCTCCAACTTCGCCGGATACGCGGGCTTGGTTACATTCCGATGATGGGACTATCACCTCGAAGTCGGCTTACACCCACCTGCGCCCTCACTCCTCGTCGGTTCAATGGGGTTCCTAGATTTGGTCACCTTACATTCCGGAAAGACATTCGATTGTGGCATGGCGCGCCATACATAATCGACTTGCGGTATTGGATGTTCTGCGACCGCGGGGTTCCTTCACAGGCCCCTCGATGCGGTCTTTGTTGTCTTGCCGACGAAATGCTGATCATCTGTTTGTCTCATGTGTTTTTGCGGGGACCGTTTGGAAAGTGGATTTTTGAATCTTTTGATATCCATTATTTTCGGGCTTATAGCTTCAATGAATTCTGGTGCGTTTAATGAGTTTTCATTTGGTGAGCGGTGGCCTTTCTTTGGCGAGTTGCGGTGTTATCGGTATTTGGCTCATCCGCAGCGGTCGAAATGACTTGACCTTCAATGACAAGAAATAGACACTAGAGGCGGCCATCCTACGCCTTTGTGTTGTAATTCTTGAGTCCTCTTCCTTGGACCGAGGTAGCATGCATAATGATCAAAGGACCTTTTCATTCTCCGAGCTTCGGGTTCTTGGGTGCCCACGCCAGGCCGAAGATTGTACAGTTAGTTTGCGTAAAACCCTTGCCAGTGGATAAAGGTTAACATCGATGGTAGCGCCATAGGGGCGGCCGGGCGTCTCACTGCTTTTGGAGTTTTTCGTAACTGCAGAGGGTTCTTTCGCGGGTGTTTTGTGGAAAGATGTGGCTTGAGTTTTGCTTTCGAGGCGGAGCTGATTGCGGCCATGCAGGCTATTCATTACGCTTCTGTGAGGGGCTGGAATCAACTATGGCTGGAGTCGGACTCGGTCTATGTGGTGGAATTGCTGCGGAAGAGATCCACATGGGTTCCTTGGCGCCACCTGAGCATGTGGCGATACACTCTGCAGCTTCTCTCTCGGATGATATTCTTAGCAAGACGTCGCAAGAGGATACGTGGTGGGGGATGCCTCCAGCGATCATCATCTCGTCTCTTACTCCGGATTTTGTTGGCCAATCTAACTATAGGTTTGTTGGCTAGCGCATCTCGTCTTCTGGATTCTTTTGCTTTGGACGCATTCTCTTATGGGGGTACTCTTTTTCCTTCCAAGGGTTTTTCTCACAAGGGTGGGTTTTACTTTGGAAGGTTTTAACGAGGCCCCAACCATTGACAATCAGTGGCTTGTGACCATTTCGTTATTTTTCTTTAACTTTTTCGAGGCTTTACTTTGGTTATCTGATCAGCTTGTGATCAGGAATACTCTTTTTTCATTTTTTATATATATTCTCGTATTTATTTTAAAAAAACTAAAATATATATTGATATCACATAGTTTATATGCACATATATAATAGAGTATGCTTAAAATACATATGAGTAATCTTCAATTACTTAACTGATTACATTTCTTACATGATTATAATATATATGTATATATATTTAAAAGTATAGTTAGTGGATACCTATATATATCCATATATAGTTGCATTATCGCCTACCTTTCCAGCAGATATGATTACATAAATATATGTGGATATTAATTAAGCATTTTACAGGTATATTATTTAGGCATCACTATATATATTATATAAATCTATAAACCACCGCTTCGTTTGCCTAGTGATGAGATATTCAGATATATATCATCTTACTATCACCTAAACCACGTACACACGAGACACACACACACACAAAATAAAGTGAAAGAAAAGGAAATTGAGGTCAAGCTCGGAGAACAAAAAAGAAAAAGACGGAGTAGGTCTAAATCACGGAGACAATCGATAAATTGGTAATTGTTCTCCAAAGTCATATATTCTTTTGTCTGATTTGATATGAAGGATGCAAGAATACTGCAAGTGAGGATATGGATGTGGCTGAGTATAGGAAATATGTTAAATCTGGTTTATATGTAATTAAATGAACCGATGTCAAAAATATGAGATGTCTATTATAATTAAATACATGTTAATGATAAAAAAGGAAATTACTGGATATAAAAGTAGAAATTAATTAGTTTCAATTGTCTGGTTATATTTGGGTATGCTAAATTCTTAAGTTAATTGAGTGAGGTCCAAATATGTTCAGGATATAAGATTCAATATTTGATGGTGGACTTAGTAGTGTTAAATCCGAGAAGTTTGGTAATTTTCCCAGTTTAAGGAATCACATCATTAATGTATTTATTAGGATATCATAGCTAATTAACAATTTATTATATTGATCATGATAGAAAATCATAAAGTCAATTGAATGTTTATTTTCAATTCTGATCGATTTATTCTAAGTCTAAGTAAAACATGGTAAGTCAATTCATTGGTATATATATGTATATTAGTATATGTTTTTGCCTAAATCACTGGCCTATTTAAAAAGCTCACTAGCTAAAGTCAATTCATTGGTATATATATGTATATTAGTATATGTTCAGTTAGGTTTGAAACCTTTAAAGTGGAGATGTGATTGAGCCCGACAGTGAGACTTGCATCCACACCTTCCTCATATACATTATTAAGGTAGACTTTGAGTTAAAGGTGGCGAAATTTCAATTTCCTAAAGAAAATTAGGTTTGCTTATAATTTTATAAATTTCACAACATTAGATGTTTCATGAATTGCAAGACATTAAGTAATTCCATGATTTCATAATATATACGATTTTCATAAAGTTCACCAAGATAATTTAGTTGTTAAAAAACATAAATTGTATCATTTATGGTTTGAATTTTTTTTTTTTTGAATAAGTGCGAATATATATATAAAAATAAAAAAGAGTAATCGATCACATATAGATCGGTAACCAATTGAAAGCCTGGAAATAATGTCAACAACCAAAACGGAGTGGTCACGGAGCCGACCAAATGGTGAATGGTTGGGGCCTCGTTAAAACCTTCAAGGTAAAACCCACCTTTGTGGGAAAAACCCTTGGAAGGAAAAAAAAGTACCCCCAGGGAAAAAAAGGCGCCTAAAAAAGAAACCTGAAGCGGTGGCGCATTAAGTAACAAACCTATAATTGGATTGGCCAACATAATCATCAGTGAGGTATTGAAGAAGTGTCGTGGGTGGGACGCCCACCAGTGCCACTCTCCGTCTTCTTGCTCGGCATGTTTGCCACCCGATTGCCTTTGCGAAAGATATGAGAGACTACAAGATCAATGCCACTTAGCGAGATGCACGAGGTTTGGCGCCAATAGCTAAGATGGCGCCATGGGACCTCCATCGTTCTCTTCTCCAGCGGAGTTCACCACATACATCGAATCGATTCTAGCCAAAGTGCGTCGGCCTTTTGCAAATGCATATTGAATCGCCCACATTTGCAACCAATTGACTTCAAATGCGTGCCCTGAACCACGATGATGGACAAAGCATCCGCGAAAGAATCCTCTACATTCGGGAAGACAGGAGGCTATTAGATTACTGGCGCCACTGCGTCTGTCATCCGTGTTAACCTTGATCCAACCCGGGAGGGGTTTTTGCCACCTGGACTTCCACAATCTTTGAGCATGCCTAGCCCTTTCGGGAACTCTTAAACCACGCAGGATAAAGAGGTCCTGGCTGATCGTTGTTCATGCATCCCGGTCCCAAAGATCTTTGATTCAACAATGAGTACTGTAGTTGGATGAGCGCGCCTCCGAGTCCGATTTTGTTGTGGAAAATCAGCTCATTACGGATGTGCCAAATAAGCGGATGTAGGATAATATTGCCACACGCAAAGAAAAGCGACCTGGTCACTAAAATGAAGAGACATAAGCCGTACCAAATAGATTCATTGAGACTGTAAGTGCGGAGGGTGCACGTGAAAGGCTTGGAAGATCCAACGCCATATATGCCCGCAAAAGCACAAGAAACAAATAAGTGATCAACCGATTCCCCCGATTCCTGCAAAGAACACAAACTTAAGGGCCATAAAACTTCCCCTAGCTCGTAAAGAATCACGGATCGCCAATCGGTTGTGTATAGCCCTCCATGCCACCACGATCTCCGTTCAGGGATATCTTTGGGACCAAATCCAAGAACCCCATCCGATAGGGTCGGGTTGGGGCGTAAATAATTATAAGCCATCTTCGAGGTAACCGAATCATCCTCTCGAGTTCATCCAAACACGAGTATCCGGGATGTAGGCGCAATTGGGGCGTGCACAATAGCTCGAACCGCTCCAAATAAGCCTCCACAAAGGGGAGGGTGAAGTGTCGGGATCTATAATAAAAATAATCGGAGATACGCTGCTAGAATAAATATCTATAATCCTCCGGAATGCCAATTACGCCGGCAATGGAGTATCCCAACCAATTATCAATCCAAAATAATACCTCGGAATTGGCGCACGGGATCCACGAGCACCATCCAAGTAATCAAAAATACGGGTTTAATCCCGGACCAAATAGAAGAAGGAATAAAGGACCTCCAGGATATCCCCATTTCTAGTAAAGTACCATTGTGCGAGGGTCCGAAAACCACCGAGTCCGACTTGAGAACCTTCGGCCCAATTTCATTAAGAAAGCCTTGTTAGTAGCCATGATCAATCGCACGCCCAATCCTCCTCCTTACGGGCGTGCAACATGTATTCGATTGACTACTACCTTTCCTTTAGAATTCACGTCCCCGTCCAAATGAAATTACGCATGGCTTTTTCCATTTGTTTTAGCGGCGTGGCAGGCCATTTATAAATCATCATGGTGTGCACGAAAGAACTAGTTATCACCGAAAGTTAATAAGGCAAACCCTACCGCGAAGGAGAGAGACTAGCCTTTCCATCGTTGGAACTTAAGGATTATCTTGTCAAAGATAGTCAGTAAATTCGCGACCTTTGGAGCTCCTTGAAGATTGGAGCGCCCAAGTGGATGGTGGGGAACGCCCCTGGATGAATCCCAGAATGTGTTGCACCCTTCCACGGACATAATGCGAAACCTGCGCCCGAAATAGACTTGGATTTTCGTGGACTAAACACTTGACCGAGATATCCGCATAATGAGTAAGAATCGAAGCAAGACTCGGGCATTGGATGAAGACGCCCACACATGATGACAATATCGTCCGCATATAAAATGGATGATGGAAAGATAATACTCCTTGGCAAGGAAGGGAAGGCGGATAAGCAGGGACTAATCCATATTCTTTGCAATAAACCGACCCGGGACCTCCTCCGCAATACAAAACAATAGGGGTGATAAAGGATCCCTTGTCGACTCCTCGGAACAGGGAAAATAACTAACCAGGCGTCCCATTCAACAAAGACGATATTACGGACGACCGAAGAACCACCTCCACCCAACGCACGAACGTCTCGGAGAAAGCGAAACGACGCAAGACATGTAGTAAAAATCACCCACCTCAATGTGTCGAATGCCTTGCGAATATCGATTTTGATTATCATATTCGAATCCATGCGTCCCTATAAGACATTGAACCCTTCGGATACCATGGCAATACACTCATGAATTTATCTACCGGGATGAAACCAAACCGAGTCGGAGATAAATAATCCGCAATAATCGAACCCAAGCGCGTAGCCAATATCTTCGTGATAATCTTGAAAAGGAAGTTGCTCATGACAATCGGGCGGAAGTTTTCAATGACATTTGCATCCTTAGTCTTTGGGATGAGCGCCATGAAACTAGCATTCAATCCCGAGATAGTGACGAATTACTAAAGAAAGAGCGAACATCGTCATTACCTCATGAGAGATGACATCCGAGAAATGGCGGTAAAAAATCCCATTGAACCCATCAGGCCCCCGGAGAACTGCTCATGCGAGTCCATATCAAACACCGCATGATGCACCTCGAGAATCCGAGAGAATGGTACATTGGCTGGCATTATCCGCGCCCCAACCATTGGAGTGAGCACTGGTCGACTAGCGAGAAATCCGTGGTAGAGCTCGGTTTCGCAAAGAGCTCCTCGTAAAATGAAATAATATGATTCCCAAAGATCATAGCATCATCGGTGAAATTCCGCCACCATGAGCCCTGAATCCCGCGCGACACTTACGAATCAGCACGCCCGATGAAAAAATGATGTGTTACGGTCCCCATCCTTAAGCCAGCGATGCGAGCCTTTTGCTTAAGGAATTCAGATCATGGATCGCAACGTCTGCGAAAGCTTCAATGGGCGTCAACTCGCTATCCGGGAGAGGAGGTATAGCCAAAGACTCAATATCTGCTGAATCGATGAAGATGCTCCATCTGTCTCTCCACGCTGCGATTAACATCCCCGAACACATCCCTGTTCCACTCTTTAATAACATATCGCAACCGCTTGAGCTTCCTCATGACACACAATATAGGGTTGTGGGTGTCACATGGAGAGCCCCAAGAGGTTGTAACCAAATCCCGGAAAGAATCGTGTTGAACCCACATCGCTGAAAACAAAATGGAACCGGACCACGGTAATGGCGAAGAACAAGAAACCAAAATGGGGTGGTGATTAGATCCAATGCGAGGAAGAACTAAGCCTTGACATCCCGCCAAAGTGCGAAAAAGGGCAAGTAGCTGTGAGGAACTCTGTCCAACTTAGCCTGAAGTAAAAATAGAGGCCTTCGGGGAGAGCACCAAGTAAATGAATTCCCCATCGTCGATACCGCAAACAAATCGGCGTCCTCTATGAAATCCCTAAAATCCTTGCACGAGGCTTGGGAAAGAGTATCATTGCGCGAGCGCTAATGATGTCCCAAAACCACATTGAAATCCCCAACAAGCAAAAGATCGGTCGGACCCAAATTCCGCAAATCCAACCATAGCTCACGCGTGCAATGTAATCACACAAACCATGTGTAAAGCCAACATGAAAAATCAAAGAACCAAATTGAACATGGAAAACAATACACTTTGGGTAGAAGACCGGACTGATTTAGAATTATGATAGTGGAGTCGTGAAGTACCCAAATGTCGGCCGCTCAATGCCTCGAAAACTTTTTTCGCAAGAGTCAAACCCAGGGTATGCCAATAAGAGTCGGAAATAGTCAAGAAGTCCACCTTAGGTTCACAAATAGCCATAATGAAAGGCTTATGCTTATAACATAAAGTCTTAAGAATATTGCGAGATGCAACATTCCCGATCCCACGATGTTCCGAGGAAGATGAAATTCATTGAGACGGTTGGGAGTCGCCGTGACGATCGTACGGTGAAAACAAGCGTGTGGTGCGTAGCGAGTCGATGGTTGGGGATGATCCACTTCATCTGCATATTACGCCCATTTTTGGAAGGCTGCAAAAGTTCATCTCGTGTGGTTTATTCCGTTTCAATAATAACATCATGGCGGGGCGGCCCAAGCGTAACTACGGAGAATTCGATCTTTATTTGAATCGAAAGTTGTCTGAAAGGCATGACTCAGAGCACGAATAGGCTTCCCCAAGGATCTTGTCTTGTGATAGGCATAA